>CM039121.1:44381509-44545073 GCA_022036555.1 Microstegium vimineum | reverse complement strand
TTCGATTCATCAGCGTGTGTTTCAGCCTATTGTTATTAGGGCACTCCCAGTGTAAGACTCTATCATAGAGTTCAAAACTATATATTGCCATTTATTTATATTTTGCTGATTTATATTTTGCTGATGTGAGGGCATATTTATTGAAGAGAGAGGGTGAAAAAATAAGACTTGGATTCTTATTTAGACTCTAAATTAATATTTAAAATAATAAATAAATTTAGACTATATGATAGAGTCTGTACTGTGAGTCAGTGAGTGCCCTTGCTCTTAAATTGAACTAAACAACACAAAATCTTTAGCGGCGGCTTCGTCACCACGCCAGCGCGGTAAGGTTGCTTTTCATCGCCACGTCACGCATGCATGCAGGCGATGACAATTGATCGATAATGATCCAGTTCTTGGCCCGCCGGCTTATTGTTATTAGCGAGAATTATTAGTTACTTATTACACGCATGAAAGAGTAGAACAATACGTAATAGGAAAAAGGTTTCATGTCACGTTATGTCTCAATCATATCTTCCTACTACGTACCAACATGACACCTATACCATATGATTAATATGTAGCCCATGCATATTGTGATCACCATGGATCTGGATCTGTTTGACGACACTGCTTCACATACTTTACACTTTTTTTTTTCTCTCTTAATGTTGGCCTGAAAAACGTAAAGTAGAGTTAAAAAAACATGGAGTTCCAAACAGAAAATGAAGTCGTTTTCGCAGTACATCATCAGTATCTAAGTATACTATAGTATACACTTCAGGTTTTGTTTGGATGCGCATATATCTCCCTCAAACCATATGCGTTGGAGTGTATTTGAACTAATATACACTCTAATACACTCCAATCCATGTAGTTTGGGACCGATACATGCGCATCCAAACAAGACATCATGGTTGCGCCGCCCGCCGGTATAGAAATACAGTGTACTACTCTCTCTCTCTATATATCTCTACTATATATAGAATAGTGTAGTAGTAGTACGTGTTGCAGACAGCGAGAGGCCGATGGGTGCGGCTCGTTGTCACCGATGGCCGCTGTACCCGCTACTACGTACTTGCTTGCTGCTGCTGCAGTGGGATGGCTGATGCAATAGAAGAAGAATAGGCATTTTGGCAATGACACAATGGCCGGCGTGTCGCCGCCGGCCCCACCCATATGCATATCTTTTCCCCCTCTTGCACGGAGAGGAGACGGGAGGAGGGCATACTGCCCCCAAACGATCGAGAGTGATGGAAATGTTGCTGGGTTCCTCAGCTCGATCAGCCTGAGTGAACGAAAAAAGCCATAAAAAGCTCTCCGCTCTCTGCTCTCCCATTCCTGGCACTGCCATTAATTGCCATATCGCTGGCAAGGCAGAACAACTCGTCCGATATGGCAATTACGTATCTTTCTCTGCCTTCCTTGTCCCATCCCACGGAACGGAACGGAATCGTCTCCGTCTCGACCATGCAGGGGAGCAGGAGCTCGCAGTCGACGAAACGAGCAGAGGCATGCATGTGTAGACTGTGGCCCATGCATGCATGGCAGCAGTGATCGATTCCAGAGAAGGGACCACGATCGACCGGCTCTGCTCCGACGTGTCCTACTACGTCGTGTGCCAGCAGGCCGGCCCGGCCTCGCGTTGCTATTTTTACCGGCCAGGCCTACATGATGCGGGCCTACGTGTCGCCGATGGCCGGCGATGTCTGATCTGATGACACACCATGCATCGATGCACGTACAGGGTCGTCGGGTCGATCCTTGTGCTCTATATGAACCAATATGTTTACTCGCCGTTCCGATTACATGAACCAATGTTTACTTCTTAGTTTATTTGTTTGATTGATTGGTCAACTATATATATTGTGACACCATAATATAAATACACATTTGATTTTGTATCTAAATGCAATAGTATCTATACAATAGTTTTGAGAACTTGACTTATGCTGAATACTTATGCTGATTTATTATAATTGATAAAATATTATTCGTTCATTGAAAAGTAGTGTTGATAAATGGGGCCGAGTAGTAAGTACTTCCTCCGTTTCAATTTATAATTCGTTTGACTTTTTTGATACCTAGATTGATCACTCGTCTTATTCAAAAAAATTGTGTAAACATAGTCAAATTTAAGTCATTCATGTATATTATTTATTATGATATAAAATAAGTAAGCCACATCAAAAAAAATTATATTTTACACAAAAATTTAAATAAGATGAGTGATTAAACTTGAGGTTAAAAAAGTCAAACGAACTATAATTTGAAACAGAGGGAATAGTTCATAGTTGTTTTGACCTTTTACTGCAAAAGCTTATAACTAATAGTCTCTGTCTAGGCATCTAGCGACGCTCCATGCTCGAGTACTCGAGTCCTAACAAATTAATGCAGAGTGTAGTACGCTACTTAAAATTAGCAGTCATCAAGAGACTGCAATGTTACATCAACATCCATATCGTATTCATGACCCAAAGGCCAAACATTTTGGGTACCACACGTACTGTCACAATTTATCACTATAGGTCCTTTTAGTATGTATATTATCGACTTCAACTTTTGATGAAAATCTAGATTCTTAGACTATCCCTTCGTTTGGAATTATAAAGCAATACCATGCATATATATGACTAACCGCCATGTCCTTACTAGCAATGCATTACTCTTATATAGTACAAAATTCAATGTTATTAGATTAGATTCGTAGTAAAAAAAAAAAGGTATTTACTTAGATTCTGATTGGTAGCACTCCTTTTACAAGTGACCCCACCTAAAAGGCCACATAAGTCGAAGAAAGCCATATTTTGGTGGCTCCACGCCTCCACCTCCGCTCCACTATTATCTATAGAAAATGGTTTCTCCTGTCTGCAATTAATTTCTCTTGCAGAGCTATTTATGAGAGATAATAATGTTTGATAGAGCTTTATTTTAAAACCTAAAGATGTTAGTAGGGCTGAAGCCCCTTGAGAAAAACCTTGCCCAAAAGAGAGCTTTTATAAATTATGACTTGTATATAACATAAATAATATACTAATATAGCATTATTTTTCGCACGTCATCTATTTTAAACACGAAGAGGGTACATGCTTGACCTCCGAGTTCTAGCCACTTCTTATAGCTCTACCTCCGTTCTAAAAACATATAATTTTGATATGATCAATGTCAGATTAATTATCTTAAATTTTTCTCAACTTCATAAATAATATTATCAATATGTATATGTATGACTCCGAATATATAGGTATATATAATATAATTTTTAAATGATATTCATCATGGGGTAGATGATGAATATATTACCATATACTTCTTTCTTCCATTGTAAATTATAGTTCATTTAACTTTTTTAACCTTAAGTTTGATCACTCGTTTTATTTAAAAAAATTGTATTATAAATATGGTCAATTTAAGTCATTCTTCAAAACTTTTTATTAATAAAAGCAAGCCACAACAAAAAAAATAATGTTTTTCATAAATTTTGAATAAAACAAATGGTTAAACTTGGGTTTAAAAAGTCAAACAAACTATAATTTAAAATGAATTTAGTAGAATACAAAGATTTCTGATTTCTGTCAAGCTTCAAACCGATTATCTTTGCACGGTTTACAAGGACGTTGGGACAACGGATCGGATGGAATAATTGCAAAATGTTTATTGTGCTCTTGCCCTGTTTGTCGGTTCGTTTTGGTGATTGATAAGCCGACTGATGTCTAATATTGTTTTTGATTGTTTTGTTGTGAGAGAAAAACATTGTTTCGATGACCGATAAGTCAAACAAACAGTACAATATTTGGATCCTCTTCGGCCGGTTGAGAAGAAAACGCACGCAAACAATGTACTGCATGATGCATGCATGCAGTTCTCACGTCAACCTCCTGCATCATATTCATCTGCAGTATCGAATCCGTTGCATTTGCAATTGCAATTGAAACTGCTGGAACGCCCCAAATATCTCTGGAGGAGCGCAGGCACAGGCAGGCATCCCCTCCTGGTGGCCTCTGTGTGCTCAGGACTCAGGTAGGCAGAGGCAGGCGTCCCCATCCGACGACACGATGCAGCCCCAGGATCGATCGGCACAGGAGCGTCGCTTTCTTTCGGGGCGGGGCGCCGGCCACACTGCCCACCATTGCCACTGTCCACTGTGTGTGTGTGGATAAGCTTCAGCCAGCCTTTAGCCTTCAGCCTTCAGCGTACGGCGACGGCTATCCAGTCCGGCCCCACCTTGATCTCATCTGCCCCGGCCCCACACCCCAGTGATGACCCGGTCTTGTCACCATAATGACCACGATTAAAACACGATGGAGCTGATTAGTAGTTGGTTTCAACTTTCAACCGTACATGTAGCTAGTAATGCAAATATATGGGTCTGTTTGGCACAGCTTTGCTTCATTAGTGAAACTGTTTTTTTGGAAAATAACTTCATGAACAACTCTCTAGGTGAAGCTAAGTTATTTTAGAAAAAGTGTTTGACAAAACAGTTTCACTAACAATTTTATACATGGATATGAGAAGAGAAAGAGGGAGAAAGCTGTGATAAGATACTTTTTTCAGCTTCACCCTATTTTATATCTTTATGAGAGAGGAAAAAAACAGCTTCATGAGTGAAACTGTTTTGAAAAGAGGTGTTTGGTAAAAAAAAACACTATTATAAATTATACCAAACCGACCTTATATCTACTGTTTTCTGCCTGTCTGCTGATAGCACGACTAGGAGTGCACCTGCGTGCGCTGCGTGCAAAACTTTCCTAGTCCTACGGTGAAAACTTTTCCTTTCTTCGTCCTCGTTGTCAAAGTTAGGTTTGACTGCCGACCTTTCTTAGTGCAACGGCGACGGGCAGCGGTACAAGTGCACCGGTCAAAAGTCCAAGTGAAAAGTTACTAGCCGTCAATGCAAGCCGTCGCTTTTTCACTGACACCGTCTTAGGAGGACCAGATCCAGATGTAAATGCACCTAATTCAAAGGTAGCGAGATTATGTAAGGGTACTCCTAATACAAACTCTATCATAGAGTCTAAACCTATTTATTATCTTGAACATTGTGGATTTAGAGTCTAAATAAGATTTGGAGTCTTATTTTTCCATCCTCTCTCTTCAATAAATATACTACCACATAGTAAAATACCATAAATAAGTGACAATAAATAGTCTTGGACTCTACAATAGAGTCTTGCATTGAGAATGCCCTAAAGTCTAAAACAAACAAACAAAAAACTTATGATGATCAAAGCGACAACGGTTAGACAGACGTTGGGCACACGATAACAATGCATTTGGTACGGAGATGAAATGGAACAATTCAAAAGCCAACATCATCAGAAGAAAAAAGTGGCAGGGCAGTCCCAATAGAAGAAACTGACACGATTTCCATAACACAAGAAATCATCTATAGAAACTATCTTCCACAATAGAAGTATCTTTAAGTAATAATTATTTTCTCTTTCTCTCTCCAAACTCTATCTTCTTCCTCCAATGAGAGTGTGCCATGAGCCTCCTAGAAACTGGTGGTTTCTTCTCAGTAGTGATTTCATAGTTTCTTGGTGCATTGGATAGAGTGAAGACCTGATTTCTTCATGAAGAAACCATTTCTATGATTTGTGCTCTCTTTCATCATTAATTATGTTGTCATGCCAACATTTTGCCTATGTGGCACCTCATTTAATGAGGATAGAAACTATCATTAATACATCATTGGGACTGCCCTCACATTTATAGCAATCTGGGAAGGAGGATTACTACTATTCTCGGACCAATAGGCTTTTGGTGGGCCGGCGACAGCCAACTGCCTAGGCCTGGCCCAAAATGTGCACCTTTCTCTTGACTTAACTGCCGTGAGATGGTTAGATGAAGCAAAAAAACATTTTTCTCTCTCAATTTTTACAAGTCTTTTGCCTCCCTGAACTCTAAAGCTGGACAAATCACCTCCCCAACTTTTAAAACCGCACCTTTTACTTTCCTAGCCCGGTTACAAGCACTTTTGAAGGCGGGTTTGTCTTTTCTTTTTTATTTATTTCATTTGAATCTTTGAAAAATCATGGTAAATCACAAGAAGATTATGGAAAATCTATTTTTTTACTTCAATGATATGCTTTAGTACAAAATTTTATATAGATTTAGATCTATTATTTTCTATAACTAATTAGAATAATTTATAATTACAGTTTCTATGGTCCAATTGTGATGAAATTTGTATGGTTGTCTAAATATTGTATGCTTAACTTGTAGTAAAAATTTCATATCCATTGCATCATAAGTGAGAATGCATACAAATGACATCCCCAAGATGACCTTTCGCACACACTAGGGCCACTTCAAGTTTCTTGTCATGTCATTTGGTCTCACGAATGCGCTAGCAACTTTTCAAGCCTTGATGGACGACATCTTGAAGCCGTTTATTCGGTGTTTTGTACTTGTTTTTTTTATGATATACTGAGATTTTGTTCATCATGGTCAGAGCACTTACAACATGTCAGGACAGTAGCTACGGGATCATCGCCTCTTGGCCAAGCACTCCAAGTTCTTCTTCGTCGTATGTGCTACAAGACAGGACAGTAGAGTAACCGAGTGGTACGTGCTAAGGTTAACTATGTTAGGAATAACTATTAGAAGGTTACAAAAATAACCATACTAAAAGCATACATCAGTCATCGATCAGGTATTGTGAGTCAACGTATACGATGCAAAATTACAACATCCAGAGTGAGTCAACATATACGATACAAAATCACAACATCTATCCAGTTAACCAGTTTGACCAAAATAGTTGGTTTACATATATGACATGACCACATAGGAGATGACAGAGTTACACACATGGCTGCACTGTAGATCTAGTGAACGAGTGGTGGACACGTGACTGATCATCAACGTATAATGCGCTACAACCTGGAAATGACACTGGCCAGCCGAATAGGAGGTTGCATCACAATACGTTCGGTCTTTGGTGTACCTATTAAACACACAAAATTCATATGTTTGGATGCATGAGTACAACATTACTATATATATATATATATGCAATTATGAGCTACAAATTTTTAATAATTACTATATTTGATAACACGAAACATACCGGCTGGCACTCTTGGCCGCTCCAATGCTACTTTGGTATTGATAGATCTCTGAATAAAGCATGAGGTAGTAGTATTGTGCCTTGAAGTAGTAGGAGCTATCACGTCCGTTGGACACCTTTGAACCCGGCGAACATTGGAGTGCCTTGAAGGACTAGTAGGAGCCATCACGTCCCGTGCACACCTTTGAAGCCGGTGAGAAGGTTGCACTTGCATGTTACCCCGACGCTCATAGTTTCACTAGCAGAGTGTTTGTAATGCTAAGAAGTGGTGCATATAACTGGATATTTCTCCTCTTTCCTTTTCAAGTGTCATCAATCCACCAACACATTTGTGATAAAGTTCCATGACACGACTCTCTTCCTTCAGAAGTGGCAACTGAGAACAACCTGAATCAGCAGACGACGATGATGTCGTGTAACCACGACGCGAAGGCCGATGACCTGAATCTTTCGACATATGAGTGTCCTTAGTATTTTTAGTTTTGTCGAGCATGGTGCAACGCTTAGCCTAGTTTACTTTCGGCCACCTTTTGATTTTGTCTACCGTGTGACTGGTTCACTTTTGTTGCTGCACTCATAATCTTCGAAAAATACCTTACCTTAATGTCAGTGTTCGGTGCTGAGGGGTATCTAACTTAAACTAGTAAATTTGTGTCTACACATCTGGGCACAGATGGTGAGCTAGACGGACACAAGGATTAGACTAGTTCGGGCAGAATGTCCATACATCTACTATGAGCGATCGGGAGCTGCTAGCTCATTGCTTGTAGTAGGGGGCTTTAAAGATGCTGGAAGAGGGATCGAGCTCCCAAGTCTCTCTATGTGTGTTTTGACTGATTGTTGTCTGTTGTCTTTTGGTGTGTTGGTTTGCAACCAAACACACATAATGATAGTTGGAGCAGAAAATGAGTGAGAAAGCCAAATGAGAGATTTGCCAGGCCTCCCCTACACCTTGCCTTTCCTCGTCTTTATAGGGGAGATGAGAGGTGGAGCTTTTGATTTCCTTCCCCAATGGGACTACAATTGCAAATGTGACCTTAGAAATTACAATTGGCCCTAAACACTCGCAAATAACCCCTTATGATTGGTAATTGGACCTTTTTACACACTAAAGGGTGTCTCCTAACATTTTACTGAACCCTAACACTATGTAACTATCCTTGCTATTTACATTGTAGCTATATACCTTTCTTTAGAGTGCCTATAGTGGTAGTATTTAGGTTTTATTGGAATTTTCCCCAACTTGTTGTATTCATTCATTGGTGTTCATAACACTTTTATTTATGATTGGTAATCTTGTAGGTAAGCACTTACCACTTCATGTTCTATACACCCTTGCCACAACAAGCCTCATGATTAATGATGATATGTATCTGATGTATCATTTAGAATGACCCCCTTGTGCATTGGATAGAAGACAATATTCTTTGCTACACTTTTGAAGATGAAATAATATGGTGTTTTGAAGGTTAGGTTCCTTCCATAGGTATATGACATGAGTCCCAAAACCTTCTTGTTTTGTGAGTTATGTAGGTAAAGGTCTTGATCACCTTGTAGAAAAAAAATTTCTTATCCATTTGATATTTTACTTTCATGGATGTTAAGAAACCATACAATGTTTTTAGAATTTATGAGCATTCTCCAAACATTATTATGTATTAATTTGTCCCCATAGAGGATGTAAATCATAGGTACAAAGTACAACTGAGACAATAAGTAAAAAATGACATGGGCATATACTTTTTCCATCTAATACGTTGACACTGTCTAATTGACATCAACCTTGATGACACCTAAAGCCTCTGATCTATGAGCAATGGTTTCACTATCTCAGAACTAAGGGGATGTGAGCATTGAGAAGCCTGTGATCACCATTCAATTTATTGCACTATTAGTTATCCTACTTGGTGCTATGTTGTGTCTTGGGGGCCAAACTTATTCTTCTTGTGTAATGACATTCCGTTTCATTTTTCTTATGTTAGTTTGTGAAGAATATTGATTCATTTGTTAACTTTTCTCATTGTTGGACTTAGCCAGTGGCGATGGGGCTACGATGTCTCCTCCCTTGGTAGCCATGTGAGGTAGAGGATACAATGACAACACGATGTTGAAGATAACACCGAGAGTCACACTTCTAGTGAGCATCTGCCATATCTTCTTGTAAGAGAGCAAGAGTGTACACAATATCAAGAGTTTTGGGGCATTGTACAACAATGACAACATGAAAGTCATCATGTCAAACCATCAACAAAGCGGGTGACTTAGTAAAACATATTAGTAGAAGAAGGCCATATTTTGGTGGCTCCACGCCTCCACCACTATTATCTATAGGAAATGGCTTCTAGTGTCTGCAATTAATTTCTCTTGCGGAGAGCTATCATATCTATGAGATAATGTTTGATAGAGCTTTATTTAAAAACCTAAATAAGTTAGGACTGATCAATCCCCTTGAGAAACCTTGCCAAAAGAGAGCTTTTAAAATTATGACTTGTATATAACATAAATAATATACTAATATAGCATTATTTTTCGCACGCCACCTATTTTAAACATGAAGAGGGTACATGCTTGACCTCCGCGTTCTAGCCACTTCTGATAGTTCTACCTCGGTCCTAAAAAGATATAATTTTGATCTGACAATTGATTATCTTAAACTTTTATTAACTTTATAAAAATATTATCAATATGTATGTATGACTCTGACTATAAGGTATATACTCCCTCCATCCTAAATTATAAGACATCCCAAGAATATTAGAGAGTCAAAGCATCTCAAGTTTGATCAAACTTATATGATAATATAATAATATTTATGATGTCAAATAAGTATTATTAGATTCGTTATCAATTATATGACTCTTTGATATCATAAATTCTTACAATTTTCTCTATAATTATTGATCAAGCTTAAGGTCTCTTCAAGATTCTTAGGGGCGGCAGATGATAAATCCATTAACTTAGCACCGTTTACTACAAGCACGTTGGGACTACGGATCGGAGGGAATAATAATCGCAAAATGTTTATTGCGCTAGCTCGCGTCGTCGTTCGTTCCACGCCGGCCGGGATGCTCGACGGATCCTCCTCCCGGCCGGTTGGGAAGAAAATGTACGCAAAGTCGCAAACAAAGTACTGCATGCATGCATGCAGTTCACACGTCAATCTCCTAAATCATATTCATCTGCAGTATCGAATCCGTTGCAATTGCAATTTCATCTAGTAGGCCACTGCAGGAACAACCCAAATATCTCTGGAGGAGCGCAGGCCAGGGAGGCAGGCATCCCCCTCTTTGGTGGCCGTGCTCTGGAGTCAGGACTCAGGTAGGGAGGCAGGCAGGCGTCCCCACATCCGACGACACGATGCAGCCCCAAGATCCATCGGCACAAGAGCATCGCTATCTTTCGGGGCGCCGGCCACACTGCCCAGTGCCACTGTCCACTGTGTGGATAAGCTTCAGCTTCAGCCTTCAGCATACGGCGAACGAATGGAGCTGGTTAGTAGTTGGTTTCAACTTTCAACCGTACCAGTGATGACTGATGACCCAGTCTTGTCACCATAATGACCACGATTAAAACGCGATGGAGCTGGTTAGTAGTTGGTTTCAACTTTCAACTGTACATGTAGCTATACTAATGCAAGTATATATCTGCTGCTGTATATATATACTTTTCCCAAAGCTAGCTTCTTCCTAGTTGTGAAAGTTAGGTTTGACTACCGACCTTTCTTGTAGTGCAACGGCGACGGGCAGCGGTACACAAGTGCACCGGTCAAAAGTACAAGTGAAAAGTTACTCGCCGCCAAGCTGTTGGGTTTTCACTGGCAGTGACAGCGTCTTAGGAGGACCAAATAAAGTGCATGAGGTTCCAGATGTAAATGTACCTAATTCAAGGTAGCTGCAGTAAGATTATGTAAGGTTTTTTCTCGAATACGCAAAAGATTTGCGTATCATTGTATTGTATTAAGAAGAAAAGTTTAAACATACAACGCGCTTTTATGGAGCGCCAAAGGAGGTCGTTATAACACAGCCGTAGCTGGACCAACCTAGCAAAAGACCTCTAGTTTCGATATTACATAAATAAAACAACCAATATCAACGCAGCGATGCGACCTAGAAGGTGGCCTTGCGTCTTCCAACGGCCGGGAAGAGTGCATCCAGCGACTCGACGTTGGACGCCGTGAGGTTGCCGTTTAAGAGCTTATCAAAAGACTCCAGCTCTGAAGCGGATGACGCTGATGGACCCTTGGTGTAGCCTACGCTGCATGATCAACACCTCACCTCGCTTAGAAGCAGGTACTCGGGAGAGACTCTGAGCTGCCAACCGTTTGCTTCGCCATGGGATCACCGCCCTAGCAGGGGGCTGCTTGGGAGGCTCCTGAAGCAACGGAGGGTCTCTCTTATGCGTCACTTCGTTGATGAAGTTGTTGAGGCGGCGTCTGGCAGCGGCGTCGTCGTCGTCCACAGTGAGGTGGGTATCCATCGACGGTGAACTGGGAGCATTAGCATCCACCAGTAGACCGAGTGGATCAAGCCCTGGAGGGAAGCTATGCTCCGAGTGTGTCTTCGACGAGTCCACAACCCACTCAATGGGGCGCGGGGGTGGTGTCCGCAGCTCACAAGATATCACTGCATGGTCCCCATCCTCTAGCTGGGGGCTGTCACCGTCGGGGCCTCATCCTGTCGCTGAGGGGGCACCAAAGATGACAACAAGAGGGAAGGCCCCGCGTCGATACGACTGACGCCGGACGAGGCTGCAAACTCGTCTAACATCGGATCCTCCGTGATGTCACGAGCATGTATGACATCTAGGTGCAGCGTAAGCGTCAACGGGTCAGGCTCAACGGTGCCCGACTCGTTGGCCAACTCACTGTGCTTCGCCTGAGCTCCTGCAGCGACCGGGGTGAAGTCTGATGTCGCCTGGGCAGTCCTTGCTGACCGCCCGTGGCTGTCACGCGTTGCTGTAGCGGTGTCGTCCTCCTTCGGCCATCGACGATGTCTCTGGCGTCTCCGATGTCGGCGCCCACTGCCGCTCCGCGTAGCCGCGCCCGACGAAGCTCCAGTCAAGCTCGACGTGCTGCCCTGTGTGCACGGCCCATTGCACAAGGTACGCCCACGGTCTGGATGATGTGGTCGGTCTTGCGTGGCGGAGCTGGAAGGAGACGTCGTCCGCCGCCGCTTACAGTCCCGCGCGGGGTGTCGGAACCCCTTGCATCGAAGACAGCGAGGATGCAACTTACAGGTTACCACCCTATGCGCGGTGGAGAGACAGTTGAAGCATTTCCCGTGCAGGTCCGCCGGATAGCGGGAAGGGGGCCGCTGGTTCGCTGATGCAGTGGGGGCGAGACGAGCCCCGCCGATGTCACATCCCTGTGACAGGACCTCACGCCAGCCGTTGGAGTCTGGAGCGGAGATGCGTTGGCGAGCGCCGCTGCGTGCACCGAGCCGCATGTGAGCCGATACATGTCGCTCGCGAACATGTCCGGTTGTCGTTCCTTTCCCATGGGCTGCAAGTCGCGTCTCCTGTCGATGGAGGATCTCCTGCCGCCCGTCGGCGTTACGAGCGAAGGCCCGCCCGCGACGACCGAGGCGCTGGCGGACCAGAGCGCGACCATCAACTGGCCGAGCGGGCAGTCCGTGTACTAGCTGTGGGCGTGGACGGCTGTGCCTCCTCCACCTTCGCCCAGCCCCATGTCGTCCACCCTCCTCTGTGGCGCGCCCCAGAGTCAGGGAAGGGTGAGTTTGGGCACGCGACGCGGACTCCATGACCGGCTTTGCCGAGCGGCGTCTAGAAAGGAGGTGGGGTGGTCGTCGCCTGACTCGTCACCGTCGACGTCCGTCCACCGACGCTGCTTCGTGCGTCCGCTGGCATCTGGGTAGAACGGTGTCGCACCCGGCGAGAGAGAGAGGGCGACCGCCATGTGTCGTTGACGAGTGTGGCAGTGGCCTCGACGGTGCCGCTGCCGGAGGTGAAGGGACGCGTCGGTGGAGAGGCCGGAAGCGGCGTCTGCGGCGGCGAAGGCATGGGTCCCGCGGGCGTAGACGACCTCCGAGCGTCATCTCCGCCAGCGGCAGAGGGCACGACGTCCGCGCCTACGCTGCTGGAGCCGTCCGAGCGGGAGGATGGGGATACCGGCGCTGGGGCTTCGGCCAGGGGCGACGTCGCTGGGGCTCCGGCCGGGGGCGCCGGTGCCGGGGAGGTGGATCCCCAACCACCAGATCCGATTGCCGAGGAAGGAGGAGGGAGTTGGGCGGAGGGGGCCGCCGGCGCCGAGGACGGGGAGGGAGGAGGGGGGCAGGTGGATGGAGTCGCCATCGTCGGGGACGGGGAGGCAGCCGGCGGCGGCAACGATGTGGTGTGGAGGGCGATGATCAAAGCGACGACGGTTAGACAGATGTTGGGCACATGATAACAATGCATTTGGTACAACGATGAAATGGAACAATTCAAAAGCCAACATTAGAAGAATAAAAAAAGTGGCACTCACATTTGTAGCAATCTGGGAAGGAGGATTACTATTCTTGGACCAATAGGCGTTTGGCGGGCCGGCGACAGTCAACTGCCTAGGCCTGGCCCAAAATGTGCATGTTTCTCTTGACTAGATGGCCGTGAGATTGCTAGACGAAGGAAAAAGTCTATTTTCTCTCTTTCTATTTTGCAAAAGTTTTTTTTCCTCCTTAAACTTTAAAACTGGATAACAGAACCATAGATGTAATGGTTAGGAAGGATAATAGAAATTTTCCCGTAAAAAAAAGATAACAGAAAAGAAGACTTTGGTTAAATTCTAGAAGCCACTCCTGAAACATAACGTTGACCAGGTCACCTTCACCAATATGGAGCCAAATTCAACCTTTATCTTCTGACTGCTCCATCCATGATTAGTCATTTTGAAGGTACAACAATGTTTCATATTATTGTCACTGTTGTAAGAAGGCCCTGAACCTACCTTCAACTTCACATCCATCCAAGTATTTATCACTGTAGCAACAACATATCTCCTTAACACACACGACTCCCCAATAATGGCGCCCTTGAAGAGATGGATTTCTTCACATAACCCACTGGTAAAACAACCCACACACAAATTGAAACTGCTTTCTACTTCAGATATGTGAACTTCTATCGTTGCCTCAACCCCTCGGCGCCAACCCCTAGGCGCACACGGCGTTCGCCCCCGCCCAGTTCTCCGACAGTGCAGCTCCACCTCCAGCCTTGCAGTAGCACGACACCTGGGATCAGGCTGGCCTCATTGCCGCTCTGAACCAGCTGTCCATCCAGGGATCATCTCCTTGGGTCCTCGACACCGGTGCCACATCTCACATGTCGCCATCGGATGGTATACCCTTGCCCCGTCTCCCTCCTCCTGCCTCCGGCATCACAGTTGGCAATGGCACCACCATCCCTATAACCTGTCGTAGCACATCCACCTTGTCCACCCCAGAGTCCACCTTTAGACTCACCAATGTTCTAGTTGCGCCTGCTTTGGCTTGCAACCTCCTCTCTGTTCGTCAATTCACTCGTGACAATGCCTGCTCTATTGAATTTGACGCTTTCGGTTTTTCTGTAAAGGACTAGCAGACGGGGCGCGTGACTCTTCGCTGCAATAGTGGTGGCGACCTCTACACCCTACCATCCACGCCAACGCACCACTGCAGCCTCGCCACCACTTCGTCTCTATGGCACCACCGCCTCGGCCACCATGGTCCATCTAGCCTCGCCACTCTACAAAGCATGTCGGTCATCTCATGTAATAAGAGTCTGCCATCCCTATGCCATGCATGTCAACTTGGCAAGCACGTGCGACTCCCATTTAGTCATTCTACTTCTGTGACCGCTGCTCTGTTTGATTTAGTTCATTGTGATGTGTGGACATCCCCTGTGCTTAGCACCTCTGGCCTTAAGTATTATCTTGTGTTATTAGATGATTTTTCTCATTATTGCTGGTCCTTCCCGCTTCGCCAAAAATCAGAGGTGCACCGCCACATTGTCAATTTCATTGCCTATGCTCAGACACAGTTTGGCACCACGCCTAAATCATTCCAAGCTGATAACGGGACTGAGTTCATTAATTCTGCTACTACCTCCTTCCTCACTAGCCACGGCATTATGATTCGCCTCTCATGCCCCTATACCTCCCCATAGAATGGCAAGGCTGAACGTATGCTCCGTACCACAAATAACACCATCTGCACCATACTCCTCCATGCGTCCATGCCACCACCCTACTGGGTTGAGGCCCTCGCCACAGCCACCTTCCTCCTAAATAGACGCCCCTCCTCTTCTATCCACAATCAAATACCATATCAGCTACTTCACAACACCCTCCCAGACTACTACTCCTTCCGAGTGTTTGGCTGCCTCTGCTACCCAAATCTTACTACCACCTCCCCACACAAATTCGGCCCTCGCTCCGCACCCTGTGTTTTCCTAGGATATCCATCCTCTCACAAGGGCTACCGCTGTCTCGACATGTCCACTCGCCGCATCATAATCTCTCGTCATGTTATTTTTGACGAATCAGTGTTCCCGTTCTCGGCAGCACCATCGGCGGCTTCCATGCCGTCCTCATTTGATTTTCTGATGCAGGGACTCCATTACTCGACGGCACCTACCAGCCCTGCCCCACTGCTCGCTGACACCACTTCCAGTGGAGACATGTCAGCCGAGCTCCTGGACCCGACTATTCTACAGCTGGCTCCCCCTGCGGGCGGGCACCGTCGGGCTAGGCATCCAACGCTTCGGCATCTCCTATACACGGCGTCCCCGGCCACCTGCAGCAGCACCGGCGCCCCCTGCTACAGCTACAGTGGCACCTGCTGATCCTCCAGCAGCACCAACGCTCACTGCTGTAGCTCCAACAGCACCGGCACCTGCTGTTGTGCCTCCTCCAGCTGCAGCAGCGGACCGGCCGGTGACACGGTCATAGACCGACATCCTCCGCACCGTCGAGCGCTACGGCTTCACTGCCTCCGTTGGCTCGCCAATACCGGCGAACTATCGCAGTGTGCTCGCCGATCCCAATTTGCGCGCTGCGATGGCGGACGAGCACAAGGCACTCATCGACAATGGTACTTGGCGCCTTGTTCCTCGCCCACCCGGTGTGAACATCGTCACTGGAAAGTGGCTGTTCAAGCAAAAATTCCACTCCGATGGCTCCCTCGCCCGGCACAAGGCGCGCTGGGTCGTCCGAGGCTTCTCCCAGCAGGCCGACGTCGATTACACCGAGACCTTCAGCCCGGTGGTCAAGCCGGCCACGATCCGCACCGTCCTCAGCATCGCAGCGTCCAAGGGATGGCCCATTCGTCAGCTCGACGTGAAGAATGCATTTCTTCACGACAACATCGAGGAGACAGTCTACTGCGAGCAGCCGTCTGGCTTCGTTGACCTCGCTGCTCCTAACTCCGTTTGCTTGCTGCAGAAGTCCTTGTATGGACTAAAGCAGGCGCCGCATGCTTGGAATCAACGCTTCACCGTCTTCATCAGCAACATCGGATTTCACACATCTCTGTCGGACACCTCCCTGTTCGTCTACAAAGCTGGCGACGAGTTGGCCTATCTACTCCTCTACGTCGATGACATCATAGTCACTACTTCGTCACCAGCTCTTCTATAGCACATCATCGAGCGTCTCCACTCAGAGTTCGCCATGACGGACCTCGGTAACCTCCACCACTTCCTTGGCATCTCGGTGACTCGGGACAGCAGTGGGCTGTTCCTCTCCCAGTGGTAGTACGCTATGGACCTCCTCCAGCGTGCCAGCATGTCGGAGTGCCACTCGACAGCCACCCCTGTGGATGCCCGGACCAAGTTGTCAGCCTCAGAGGGCGTCCCAGTCGCCGATCCCTCGGAGTACAGGAGCATTGTTGGTGCGCTGCAGTACCTCACCCTGACAAGGCCAGACCTGGCATATGCTGTCCAGCAGATCTGCCTCTTCATGCACGATCCCCGCGAGCCGCATCTTGCGCTAATTAAGCGCATCTTGAGATACGTCAAGGGCTCCCTTTTGGTCGGTCTGCACCAGAGCTCCAGCGGCGCCATCGACCAGCTCACTGCCTACTCCGACGCTGACTGGGCCGGCTGCCCAAACACTCGCCGCTCCACCTCCGGCTTCTGCGTCTACCTCGGCGACAACCTGGTGTCTTGGTCATCCAAGCGCCAAACGACGGTGTCTCGCTTCAGCGCCGAAGCTGAGTACCGTGCAGTGGCACATGTTGTAGCAGAGTTGCTCCAGGAGCTCCACATCTCGATCCCGCTTGCGACGGTTGTCTACTGTGACAATGTCAGCACTGTCTACATGACTGCCAACCCCGTGCACCATCGCCGCACGAAGCACATCGAGATCGACATCCACTTCGTCCGCGAGAAGGTCGCCTTGGGACAGTTCCGGGTCCTTCATGTCCCCTCAGCGTATCAGTTCGCCGACATCATGACCAAGGGTCTACCTGTCTAGCTCTTCACTGACTTTCGGAACAGTCTGTGTGTCCGTGATTCTTCCACTACGACCGCGGGCGGGTATTAGGATATGTATATATCAGGATCAATCAGGATCCCCTAGATAGGCTAGTTGCTATGTATAGCCTAGGATTAGCTGCCTTGTACAGGTGATAGATAGTTGTCTTGTACAGGTGATAGATAGCTGCCATACTTGTACCTTCCATGTATGCCTAATTGGCTATATATATGAAAGGCTCCCCACCCACATTGGGTGTGTGGTGATTCTCTACTTTCTACATATATATTATCCAGTAGCTCTTTGGTAAAAAAAGAAACTAATAAGAAATGTCAAATACTTCACGCTTGTTGATGACTTTGTCACATATCAAACCATGTGGTTAATTCCATGATCCTCCACCCAAGACTGGGACCCCCGCCACCCGAGAGCACAATACACCTCCTATCCAGCCCTAGGCTATCCCTAGGCCAGTAGGGTACACACTACTCTCGCCATCTCTCCACTCTTAGTGCGGGTTAACCGTTCTCATCATGGAATAACCAAAGTCCAGCTTCCCAAAGTATGTGACACTACTACAAAGTCTCGTCCCAATAGCATCCACAATGGACGGTTCCTAATCGACACAGGCGGAAAGAACCCGCTCACCAGACGACCCATCTGGTGGCTCACCAACACCGTGTCCGCCCGATCTCGAATTATTACTCCCAACATTCTTTTCATTAATTCCATAAAAGTAAGTTCAAATTCTCAAAAGGAGTATCCTCATAAAATTCACAGGTGAGAGGAAATCACCTGGTTTTTCTGATTCTAAGCATGGCTAAGCATTATATCTATTTTGTATCTCACGGTATCAAGGAAAAGTACTGAATAATCAAGGCAGACAGTGCATCAATTAGATATTCATTTGAGAAGAGATTTTCATGCAATATTTAACCATAAGCTTAGCATAAATATACTTTTAAACACAAGGAAAATGTTTAAATGCACCGGGCCTTGCCTTGAGTTGCAGGGTAAAAGACCTCGGGATTTGCACCACAGATGACAAACCCCGACCTCAAACAACTGCTGACGTACTCCGATAACATGGTTATCATGTTCCCGATTCATTTTCTACACGAGAAAGTAACATGCCATGTCTAAGATTATGTGTGAATAGTAGACATGATGCTTGCATAGCAATCACAATACTTGAATAGTAATTACATTACTTAACAAAGGTGAAAGAAACTTACTTGATTAAGGTGTAATCAAGATTAAGTAAGCCTTGAGTACAACTTATCTTCACGGTAAGTTACATACTTAAGACTTAATTAAGGATTAAAGTTTAATTAAGTTAAACTAATCAAGTTAATAATTATATCCAATAGTACTGAGCAAGATTATGTTTTATTTTCGTTAAACCATATTAAAGTTTATTTTAATTAATAAGTCTTGTTAATTATTGTATCTAAAAGCACTGAGTAAAGTATTACAACATTATTCATGAAACAAGTCCAAATTCATTGGGGTTGATGACTTTGATTGACAAACAAATCCAAAAGTCACTCAAACCTAGTTAATTAGGGTTTTCTAATTAAGTAACACTTTAATTAGAGTCTTTATTATTTACTACTTAATAATTATTAATTCTCAAACCATGAATCAGCTGCCAAATGATATTATGATTATGTCCTAAGGTCATCAATCAATCCAAAAGTCCAAACAAATCCTAAGATTATCACTAATTATCTTAATTAAACTGATAAAACCATTTATTACTTAAAAAGCAATTAAAAGGTGATTTTATAAACTTCTTTAAAACAGGGTCAAACTTTTTGTGTAAACTACTCAGAGCATGTATATATGGTAAAACAATTTTAAGAATTTTCAGAGTAATATATAATTTATGAAAAAAATCATGGAAAAGACATTTATTAATTAATGGGGTTATTTTTATAGCAAGTAAAAAGTTCTGAAAATGGAAATGTTATATTTTTGTAATTTTCTATACACATCAGAGGGAATACTCAAATTGTTGAACAATTTATAGAGCTCTGGAATAATTCAAGAAAAAATTACAAAAGTTTGGACTGTTTAATTTGAAGAAAAACAAAAACAGTTCTGTAGGATCACTGACAAGGTGACCCCACCTGCCATCGACTCCTTTCCCCACCTCACACGCCGGCGACGCTCGGGACGGCGCCAAACTCGCCGGCGACGAGCCTTGAGGCACAACCGAGCTCACTGTCAAGATCAGCACCCCACCCCGCACTTACACATGCTACCGGATGAAGCTCGGAGACCTCCCCGAGCTTCTGCCGGCGGCCATGGCGGCAACCCTGCTCGGGGCGAGCCTGCGCCGGGCACCTCAGCTTGCCGGCGATACAACCAAGCAGCGTAACACACTCTAAGACTCCCTAATACCTCAACGCACACACCAAAAGAGCACAAGAGCTACCAAAACGCCATGCCGACCACCACCAGCGACGCGGCGGCGGCGGAACGCGGCGTTGCGCGTGGACAGCCCAGCACAGAACACCGCAAGGACAACAAAGCACGACCAATGGTCTAGGATCTCACGGTGGTGCTGGTGCGCGCGCTAGAACTTGCGGAGCAGCATCAGAAGGAGGTCTCCGTCGTCAAGGACTATGGCGGCGGCACGGGAGCACTGCTCGACAGTGTTCTGGGTGCGGGAGGCTGCCAAACAAGAAAAAAAAGGGAGCAACATGATAGTAGTCATTCAGAGAGCGAAAAACGTGAACCAATTGAACACAAGAGCTCCTGTAAAGCTTTGGCCACGTTGAAACAGATCGTGGCGGAGCACTGCCGAAGCTGGGGAAGAAGCACTGCCGCCGGTCGAGTTGGCGGTTGCGGAGTTCTACCAAGCTGTTCTAGAGGTGCGTGAGATGGTGGAGGAAGCTTTGCGCTATCTGGTTGGGCGTGTGGGAAAGCAGAGCGGGCAGATGAGCTCGCCGGAGCAGAGGATGGCAACGGCGGCGGAAAACAGAGGAGGGCGGGAGCGGAAAACAGAGGATGGCAATGGCAAGCTGTTATAGAATGAGCTCCAGTGGTGCGCATGCGACGCGTGGTTAGCTTCTGAACACGTAGTTGGCGTTGCTGGTGCGCGAGAGAGCGCGGTGCGGCCAGCGCGACGGCGGCGGCGCTGGTACAGCCTCCCTGTTACTGTTGGTAAATTTACAGAACTGCCCTTCGTTTTTACAAGTCAAATTACTTTGAAAATTTGAACTGAACTCGAAAAACTCCAAAAAATAAAAGTTGCTCAGTTTTTAAAACTCTTTAACTTTTGTAAAAGTACCAAGTTCAAATTCTTCCTGGTTTTTGAAATTCACTTTCAAATTTGAAAAAGGGTTTAAAATTGATTCCCCCCCTTTTAAATTACTCCAGTTTTTTGAATAAAACTTTAAAAACTCCAAAACAACTTTTGCTTGGATTGAAGAGCTCTACAACTTTTCTTATACACTTTATGTCAAATTCTTTTTAGTTTTTGAAATCCATTTTTGAATTTGAATTTAAACTTGAAAATCAATCACCCTTTTTGCAATTACTTTAAAAACTTGAATAGAAGTTGAAAATATTTCAACATAGCTTTTTCTTGTTTTAAAAAGATATACAAAAAAGCTAATACACTTAAGGTCCAATTCTAATTAGTTTTTAAATTCTTTGTTTAGGTCACATTTAAACCCCCTACAACTAGGGTTTTCAAAAAAGAGTTTTCGCATTTGCATGATTAAATTTAAAAACTTTTCATAGAAGAAATTAAACACTATAGAATTCCTATGCTCAAACAAGTAAACAATTTTTAGTTTTAAGCATCACATGGTGATCAAACATAGAAAGGTATATTTAACACATAATTAAATAAATTTATTTTAATTACATGCATTTCAATGTGATCAAACCTTATAATGATGCTTATGCTCATGATGATATGATTATTTTAATAAAGTAACACCAGGGTGTTACAATAACTCAAGCACCTAGCAAAGTAAGGTGTCGGGCTAGGAAGGTCACCTAAACAAGTCTAGGTTGCAAGGTCACACAAACCTAAGCAACTAGTACTCTAAGCAAACCGGGAGATCCTACACATACTAGTAAGCAAAGCACAAAGCACCTAAGCTCACTAGCAATGCTATCTAACAAGACTACTCAAGCCAACTAGAGAGCTCAACTTACTTAGCTACTCAAACTAAGCAATGTGACTAACAAGGCTACTCAAGCTAATTAGCCACTCAAGAGCTTCTTCTATGCTACACAAGCTAAAAGGTAACTAGGCAAGCTACACAAGATAAACTAGTTACAAGAGCAACAAACAAACACTAGCACAAGTATGAATAGGTAAATACAAGCTAGTGATTTGGAGAATGTAAATCACAGAGAAGATGTACACAAGGTTGACATGGTGATTTTTCTCCCGAGGTTCACTTGGTCGCCACCAAGCTAGTCCCCGTTGTGTCGGCTCACTCAATTGGAGGTTCACGCGCTAATAGGCATTCACAAGCCTAACCCAACACTTGGGTGTCGCTTAACCAACACAAGGTGAGGGCACTCAATGACACGCTCAACTAGAGTTGCTCTTCGCGATCTCCCGTGGGGCGAGCACAACACCCCTCACAAGCTCTTCTCCGGAGCCACGCACAAGCTTCTTGCATGCTTCGACGGAGCCACGATCACCAAGCCGTCTAGGAGGTGGCAACCTCCAAGAGTAACAAGCACCACCGACTTGCAACACGATCATCTAGTGCCACTCAATGCAAACTCCCAATCGGATCATTACTATCAAGTGTATGTGAGTTAGAGGGTTCCCAAGCACTCCTACACAAGCCACAAAGGCCCAAGGGTGCTCAACTACCGGCCGTTTTCCCCACAAAGCAACTAGCCTATATATAGAGATGGAAAGAAACTAGCCGTTTTCCCCAACTCTGCGTAGGTCCGGACGCACGCAACACTTGGGGTCCGTACCATTGCCCATGCGTCCGGACCACCTAGCCGTTTCAATCGAGCTGTTGGCGCGCTTTTCTCGGCTGAAAACAGGCTCCGAACGCTAGCTACAGTTGAGGTCTAGACCAATACACCGAGCGTCCGGACTCTATGCAGAGAGTATCCCGAGAGCAGATTTTACTCCAGACGCTGTCCGGACCAACACCTCCGGACGCTAGGTAGTGTCCGGACAATTTTTAAAGAGCATTTTAGACCTCCGGACGCATGTCCGGACACTACGGTCCGGACCATCTCCCACGCGTCCAGACCTTTAGAGACGCATAAAATGCAATACAGGACACTAGGTCCGGACTGATACGGTGCACGGTCCGAACCAACGTCCGGACCTACGCAGTCCGCACTAAAACGTCCATATCTCTTAGCTCCGAACTCCGATTTCGATGATCTTGGACTTGGAAAGCTAACTCAGAGGGCTACACATCTCTTATATGCATTTGATCCATATCACAATGAATCAAAGCAGTATTTCATTCCAAGAGCCACTCTAGTGTTAGGAGCATACCAAAAAACAATTTTCTCTTCTCCGAGTTGATTCAACTCAACTCCAACACCTTCTCCTTTGCAAATGTACCAACACCACCAAGTGTACAACACCATGTGCATGTGTGTTAGCATTTTGACAATCATTTTCAAAGGATTTTCACTTGCTCTCACCACGCCACTCAATCCTAACGCATCGCAATGTTAGATCGCTCAAGTGGCACTAGATAACCGATATGCAAACAAGTTTGCTCCTCTTGATAGTACGGCTATCAATCCTAAACTCGATCATACACTTCTCTACACACTTATGACCGGTGAAACGAAATGC
The DNA here is from genome assembly GCA_022036555.1 of Microstegium vimineum. NCBI lineage: Eukaryota > Viridiplantae > Streptophyta > Magnoliopsida > Poales > Poaceae > Microstegium > Microstegium vimineum. The sequence goes on along the minus strand of CM039121.1, from coordinate 44,521,763 downwards.
CCTACAAGTTTATACCTTTGCCTTGCGCATTCCATTCCATCTCCTCCACTATTGATGCAACACATGCACCAACCTATCACCAAATGATATGATCCACTTCATATCATCACGTGACCGTATTGGTTCATCGATCTTGACCTCACTTGCCTCTTCACTGTTGCATTGGTCCATCGGCACCAAGCATCACTCACTTGCCCTTCACACTTGCAACCGGTCCATCAAGCCAAGCCTCATCTTGATCTTCTCCACCTTGGTCACATGACTCTATGTTATGTCTCATGTACAATAACCTCCTTCATCACACCTGAAAGTGCAATCAAGGCTTAAGTGGGTTTTGGTGACATGACAATGCAATTAGAGGACTAATGAGACTTTACAAGTATGACAAGCAGGTTAAAATTAAGGAGGTTGATGAACAGGTTGGCGGACCCCTCCAATTACAAAAGTGCATGACAACAAGCTCAAAAGGACTTTAAATTCATTTTATACTTTGAAATTGAGTTAGGTATGCCGTACTATTAAGTGGGATTCAACACGTATGCCAACAAGTGAACCAAATGCAACATCTATCCATATACTTCACACCTCCACATACATAGAAGGCAAATCAGCCAACTATATTGAAGATCTTTCCTTGCTGGTGTTGCTAGGCCGGCACTACCGCCACTTGATCAGCCAGTGGACAGTGAGGGGGTATTTAAACACCACCTCACTCTCTCCAAGGTCTAGTTCTGCCATTCTCACTTTCACACTTCGCAGCAAACAGAAAGAGGAGCTCTCTTCTTGCTCTCCATTCCCCTTGGGTGCTCATCCACTCTCCCCCTTTGATTTCCAATCAATCTTTGAGAGTTTGAGCCTCCAAGCTTGAGAAGAAGCTTCTCCCTCGGATCTTCAACTCTTTCAAGCATTTGGTTTGCGTGTTGGCCAGCGGTTTGAGTTTATTACTCTTGGAGCCTTGCTCCTAGCCGGCTAGGCGTCGCCCTTGAGCTTGCCAACTTGTGTGGCAGCCAAGGGAGGTTTGTAACATCACCAATTTGCTAATACATTGCCCCTCATCTCAAGAGTTCATTCTCTTGACTTGAGACCGAGAAAAGAGATAGCCTTTGCGGTGAGCTTGAGCCTAGTGTGGCGCACCTCAACAACGTGGACGTAGACAAGCCTTTGTGGTGAGTTGAACCACGGGTCAAATCTTGTGTCACCGTGTGCTTGTTACTTTACTTTGATATATCTTGTGTGCAAGGTGATTTCTAGGGTTTGGACCCGATCTACTTTGTGGGTGTGTTGCTACCACTTTCAAGTGGTGCTAGAAGTTCCTCACACTTCTAGGAAGGTTTCTATTCAAACATAATTTCCATTCAACATTTACATTTTGAATTGTGTTGATTTCTGTTCTGGTGACCAGCACTGCTGCCCTTAGTCTAGCAGTGTCGGCCTCGAGCCCGGCAGTGCCGGCCTGTGCTGACAGAAAGTGTCAAGTTTGTTTTGAACAGGCCTATTCACCCCCCTCTAGGCTAATCAAATCCTTACAAGTGGTATCAGAGCAAGGTTACCTCAAAAAGCACTTAACCGTGTGAGGTAATGACCGAAGAGGGAAAGGTTGTGGTTGCTAATCCCAAGATGGTGGATTTGCATGAGACCTCGAGCAGCGATGAGAGCGCTGTTGGGGATATAACCTCGCATATCCCCAGGGACCTTCTTGGGCCTGCCAACCAGGAGACGGCCCAGCCCACGAGGCCTTGCGGCACGCGACCAGCCTGTCGTGCACGCTAAGGTCTCTCAAGAAGACTTGCTCGCCAAGGAAGATCCTAGTAGATAGGCTCGGATCCCTTTCTATAGGGAGCCGATCGTAATCTGTTAGGATATGGAAATTGTAACCCTGCTCTCCGGCTATATAAGGCGAGCAGGGACGCCCCCTCAAAAACTCTCTCACAACTTCTCTTAGATCATCTAAAGATCTTGTAACCTAATACACAAGATCAATTTAGCCACCAGAACACAGGACACAGGGTATTACGGCGGTTTGCTGACCTGAACCTGTATAAATCCCCGTGTCTACGCTCTCTGTGTTACGCTTGATCGCCGTCGCCACACCTCCGCCTAACAATCTACTACCGTGGGGTATCCCCTAGGTAGACCGCGATGCATATTTCATCGACAGTTGGCGCGCCAGGTAGGGGGTGTGTGCATCGACATCATGGTTCATCAAGCGGTCACCTTCCCGGATTCGATGGTCCTTCCGGCGCCCGGTACCGTGCTCCAGATTGGATCTATGTCCTGGACCATCGGATCCGCGCCACGCGGGGTAAGCTCTCCGCCATCTCCACGTCGTTCTGCCATGACGAGGTACCACCCGCGAAACACATCAACATCGACGACCTGATCGGCGCCGTCGACCGCGTCAGCACCGGAATCATCAACTGCATCGGCCTCATCCAGACGACGCGACGCCGACTCCCCGGTCACCACGGTCGCCGACCGCGCCGCCGCTGCTCCCCACCGAAGACTATGGTTGCGACGACCAGGCACACTCACCCCTCCTCGACGACGCTCTACGGGCTCAGCAATCAGGCCGCTGTATTCCAGTGCCAAATGCATCTAATGGTTTCCGACCAGATTCCCCCAGCACCCGTCGTGAACACTGTCATCATATCCTCGATCTCCGACGATTCCGACCAGGCAGTATCCCTCGTTGGCATGGCCTCCTCAAGCTCGATCGACTCCGGGAGACTCGAAACACCTCGCCCTCCTGGATCGACCAGTGACTCCCCAGAATTCCCCCCGGCCTTCGGAAGGATAGTTCTTCGAGCGTCGACCGACAGCCCCCCCCCCCCCCGCGATAATAAGATAGAAGCAATCCCCATCTTCTCCAGCGATCCATCGGCCGGCGAGCTCAGCGGTAATTCGGCAGAAATCCCCCATGCCAACCAAGACGATGGCGCGGGAAGCAGGAAGAACGGGCGACGCCGCTCCCGTTCTCCGGAACACGAGAGACACAAGGACCGCCGACCATACCACTTCAGCGACAGAGGAGCTGTCCATCGACGGAAACACAGATCCGGCAACTCCGAATGCTACACGCAGAGGCGCGACAACAGGCGAAACAACCGACGCCCCTCCCACCCGAGCGCCAGAACGGGAATAGATTATAACGCCAGTTATGAAAGGATCCTTGATGGCTCGTGTTCCATACACAGGAACTCTTGTCATTCTATGCGAGAGTGCGATCTCCTTGAGGCAACGATAAGGAGCGACAAGAAGGCAAAGAAGGACGACTCCAGCAAGGACGAAGACCGAGATCCAGTAGCACTAAAAATCCGACCACCCTCAACGACATACTCCATATTTGGGGGCAGCATGGTTATTGAAGGAGAAAGGCGACATCATCAAGTTCGCAAGGACATTTACTCAATCACCGCCAAAGATGACGATTCGGCCAACGCCCGGTACCTAGACTGGTCGGACCAAACTATTAGCTTCTCAGCGGAAGACGAGTGGACGGACTACAGGTACCCTGGTCGATTCCCACTCATCATCGACCCGACCATCGCTACATGCCACTTCAGGAAGGTGCTAGTCGACGGTGGCAGCGCGTTAAACATCATCTTCGTTGACGCATTCTGCTAGCTCGATTACTCCAAAAAGGACCTCCTACCGGCAAACTTCCCTTTCTGGGGTATAGTCCCAGACAAGGCATCCACACCTGTAGGACAAATTACACTCCTGGTACAATTCGGGGATCAGAACCACTTCAGAATTGAGAACATCAACTTCATCGTCGCCGACTTCCAGACAGCCTACCACGCGATCATTGGTCGACCCGGGCTCGCGAAGCTTATGGCAGTACCGCATTACACCTATATGGTGCTCAAGGTACCAACACAGCAAGACATCCTTAGCCTCCACACCGACCTGAAAGTCGCATATGAATGTGAACAGCAAACAATAAACACCGCCGGAAGGCAACGTCCAAACAACATATATAGCTCCGGCACTACCGATAACCCCATCACCAAGAGGGTGAAGGAAACTCAAACGTTAGCAGCCAACGGCGACTTATCTCGCAACTACGTGTGAAGGCCTACGCGGTGGGCAATACGAGCAGTTTAGGCACCTGAAAAGGTCCAATAAAGTTTGTACTGATTACCCTTGATGAATAAATAAAGTGATATGTTCTTCCTCGTACTTTATACATATTTCGACTTCAACAAAACGACAACGGCGATTCCCTGTCCAGCAAGGAACTCACGACATTCGACGACCTCTCCAAAACACTCTCACAGTGTTTCGACGACCTCTCCAAGCGCATTACGGCGTTCTCCAAATAGCCTGGCCATAACCGGAAGCCCTCAAATCTGGTATATCAATTTCATAATGTATAGAATTGGCTACCCTATACGCTATGATCACATTGATAGGCCTCTCAAATAATGCATCTCTTTCAAACGAGGCATCACCTGAGTTGAAGGCCATGAGGATATGTGCCCAGAATTTGTATACGACCACGGTACGGTCGACGACTCTACAAGCAGCATGGCTTTGCGCCCAGCGTCTGCAGGAACGGTCTCCACAGGCCCCGGTCACGCCACGATCAAGCCTCTCGGAAAAGGTTTATGTCCCTAGTACCACCTTAAGCGTGCATGAGCTGTTCGCCCTCTACGCCGCGGTTGCTAGCAGCTTACTCCCCCGGTAATCCCCGTGGCGCCTACGCGTGAAGTAGCTTTGGGATTTATGACCTGGGCCACGGGGAACCCGGGCCCGAACGATTTATCTCTACGGCTCACGACTCAGGAGGCACGACAGGACATACAAGTGAAACAAAAGCTCACCGCTCGGATATTTTACAGCTTTGTAGTTTTCACTTACACGTCCGAATTAATGTATCTGGGATACAAACTACTGCTCCCCAGTAGAAAATAGATCAACATCCTTAGCTACAACTTCCACAATGTGATCAACAGCCGCCTCCAGACGATCTGCATCCTCATCCGATGTCCCAGACGCAAACCCAGTCTCCACGCGACCAAGCTCGATCTTTGGATAATGAGAATGCAACATAGCCATGCCATGAGCAGCCACGCTCCGCGCTACCGAAGTCGTAAATGATTGAAGTCTGCCCCACAGTCCACGAACCCTCGCCAACACACTCTCCATGGTCACCCGGCCAGCAGGTTCAGGAATGAGCTCCCGGCCATCAACACACCCCACTACAAGGGCGATCTCCCGCGCCAGCGACCAGAAGTTGTCGTAGTAAGAATCCACTTTCACCTGCAACTCTGCAAATTGAAGACGAACATTGTGCCAATGAACTGCGGGAATAGTAGAAGCGATGTAAGGACAACCATTCAACAGTAACGACAGGGAGTAAAATGCTACCTTTATGCATCTCCCGCATCTTGTACATCTCCCCATGATTTAAACAACCCCTACACCGATACAGTTGCAGCTAAATAGGGGAATCGCAGAAACATTGCATAACTGAGCTAAGCGACCAAGGTTACCCTGAAGCATCCGAATAGGTCGCTAGCATCGCCGAGAAGGGAAGCCGTTTCCTCCTCAATCTCGTTATCCTCGACAACAACAAAGTCCTCACCAGCACGATGAAAAGTGTGAACAGGTACTGCCTTTGGTTCATTCTTGGCACGAGGAATCTCCTCTATTACCTCCGGCTCCTCATGCAGCACTGCCGACTCCTTCCCCTTCTTTGGCTCCGACGACAAGAACGATAACGGATTCAGCATAACATTACAAGCTGGCCTTGCATCTTTAGCCTCAGAGCCAGCAGAACCATCATCAAACAACGTCCCCTCACTAGGAGCAGGATTCTCCCAAGTTGAGGGATCAGTAGGATCAGGGGCACCAATCCTCTCGGAGCCACCACCCCCTCCCCCAGCGACATCTGACTCATCGTCACGAGACTCCACCGGAACCTCAGAGTTTGGAATCCTACCAAAAGCAGAATCATAAACGAGTTGACGAATTCAACCAAAACTCAGACAAAAATGAGTCACCCACAAAGATGATCTCCGACGACTCGCCATGAATCTCCTAACTGGAACCTCCTTCGCGGAGCTTGATGAAGCACCCATAGGAGGACGATCCAAAGGCGCAGCAGGATGCCCCACGCCAAGGGAATCGCCAAAAGATACCTTAGGACTCGAGCCAGAACACCCCTCCCCGTCAAGGTTCATGGTCGACGCGCCAACCCTGCCCGACCTCTCGTCGGATGAATCAGACATCGACAAATTCAGATGTGCGGCATCCTCGTTGATTGCAAACGTGCCTCCAGTCTCCACTGACGGCTTCATCTTTTTGCGAGGCGAGTTAACGGGTCGCTTCCCATGTACCCGACGTTTCTTATCCAGGGACCTACGTCCAACGCGCTCGGTGGAAGATTCGTGACCACTTCCACCAAGTATATCCTCCACATTCCTTGACCGATCGACACCAAGGGACCACTCCGCTGATGGAACTTGGGAAACAAAGACGACACGTTCCTGACATAGAAGATTCGAGTAAAGCCACCAAAAAATCAAAAAGCTTGACGGTGGCCCAAAAGGAAGCAAAATCAAAACTCACCGTCGGCGGAGGGAGCCCGACACGAAACGCTTCCCATGGATTCCTCATATAGGACAGGGAAAGGTCAAAAATTGCAGCAACACGATCAAAACCTTCTTCTTGCTCTAACCTTTGAGGTACTTCGCGGGTAGGGTCACCACGGCCAGTATAAAGAAAGGCAGGATAAACCCTGTTCTTACAAGGCTGACAACGTCTCATCACAAAATTCCAACCAACCGCAACACCATCAACTGACGACCGATCCATCAGCGCTAGCAAATCCTCCACCTGGTCCACCGCCGCCTTCGAGGGAGCCGCCGACCAGCTAGGTTGCGATACTGGAACATCCGCTGGATCTCCAAGTGCATACGGTTTCTCCTGGGAGATATAGAACCAGCGAGACTTGTACTCCGGAACCTTTGAAGGCAATTGAGACTTGTACTCCGTCATTCCGTCCCGAAGCTAAAGATACACAGAGCCAACAATTCGCGATGCGGCGGTTCCATTCGGCTTGAGACGGAAGAGATAACGAAACAAATCGAAATGTGGCTCGATCCCCAGATACGCCTCACAGAAATGCAAAAAAACGGAGACGTGCAGTATTGAGTTTGGATGGAGGTTGCACAACGCAATCTTGTAATACTCCAAGAGACCACGAAGAAAAGGGTGAACCGGAACCCCAAATCCGCGCCAGAAGGACTCAAAGACGACAAGCTCACCAGTATTAGGAGTCGGGAACTCCTCACCAGTCGCCGCCCTCCAATCCACAAGAGATTTGTCTTGAAGAACGCCAGCGGTAACAAGAAGCTGAATATCCTCTTCCTTCAAAGTACATTTGGCCCAATATTTGGTCCAATCTGGAAGCACATCCACCATCTTCGAAAACTTCCCCGCCTTCTTCACCGACGCGCGAGTACTCGGCCTCTTCCGAGGAGCCATCGACAGAGTAAGGCGGTGGCAATCTGAGATGGCAATAGATTACAGAACGCGAAAAAAGTGGACCGCGAAACGCACCACGCCTTAGCGGGAGTCAAAGATGGGGAAACCGCCGTCGCCTCTCTTACCTTTTTACCAAGGAGCGCAACAGTCTCCGCTCAAGGGTTTTCTGGGAACCGCCCATGTCAAATAGCAACACCCCCTTTCTGCGCCGTGACTTGGGCCGCTGTCTTCGCCATCTATTTTGGCCCATTTACCTCCCCTCCCATAAATGCTCGTTTCCAGACTCGGGGACTGGACGCACGCCTTTCTTATTTTTTGCAGGAAAAAGGTGTAACTACGGCGACCTGGCCGACGCAGTGAACAGAGCCACACACACAACACACACTCGGGACTCCGTCAACACCGACAACCACAAGTGTTGGTTGCATGTCGACCAGGCTCGGGGACTTCGCCTAACTGCATACCGAGCGAGGCTCGAGGACTGCGGCCTGGGTACCCGAAAGCGACCACCAGACAAACAAGACCCGAGGACTGACGCCCGGGGACTGCGAATAAAAACCAAAAGACCCTCATACAAGAATCTCCCAGAGCTCCTTCCATCAGGCTCGGGGACTACGAGTATTCACAGTCATTTATCATTTAACTAGCATTTCAATCTTTTATTTTTTCCATACACTTGATCTTGATGCAAGAAGCTTCTAGCTACTTACATCAGGCTCAGGGACTACGAGTATTTGCAGTCGTTTTTCACAAATTTATGCTTCAATTTCAATTCACATACTTTATGTACTACCTTATAAAGCATGGCACCACGTGCATACTTTACCTGCTACCATGCTCGGGGACTAAGTGGGTACACTAATTTTGTTCATGACAACGCTCTGCTGTTTTGATGTGCGGTTTTTGTAGAGCTTAAGTGGGTACACTTCACTAGGGAAAGACCTTTCAAAAGTTTTTTCTTCTTCAGCACGTCACATTCTTCTAGCAACCAGCCGCAACATCTAGCAAGGCGACCAGCCCACACGCCAAGTTTCGACGTTCTCGACCAGATCGACCTGGTCGGGAGACCTCTCCGAGAAGCATCTTGGCCAGCCACGCTGGTTGGGACTCTACGACGACCACCCCGCGTGATGGCGACCAGCTGGACGCCACTCAGGACGACACCGCGGGCTTGCCAGAAGAATATAACGTGCTCGGGGACTTGTTGGGGATATAACCTCAGCATATCCCCAGGGACCTTCTTGGGCCTGTCGACCAGGAGACAACCCAGCCCACGAGGCCTTGCAGCACACGACCAGCCCATCGTGCTCGCTAAGGACTCTCAAGAAGACTTGCTCACCAAGGAAGATCCTAGTAGATAGGCTCGGATCCCTTTCCATAGGGAGCCGATCGTAATTTGTTAGGATATGGAAATTGTAACCCTGCTCCCCGGCTATATAAGGCGAGCAGGGACCCCCCTCAAAAACTCTCTCACAACTTCTCTTAGATCATATACAGATCTTGTAACCTAATACACAAGATCAATCCAGCCACCAGAACACAGGACGTAGGGTATTACGACAGTTTGCAGGCCTGAACCTGTATAAATCGTCGTGTCTATGCTCTCTGTGTTACGCTTGATCGCCGTCGCCACACCTCCGCCTAACAATCTACTACCGTGGGGTATCCCCTAGGTAGACTGCGATGCATATTTCGTCGACAAGCGCCGAGTCGAACAAGTACCAGACCACTGCTGGTATATCCGCTGGTGAAATAGCAAAAAGAAAGGAAGCTAGAAGATTGAGAAGGGAAGGCAAGAAAAAGAAAAAAGAGGAACATGCAATCAATGAAGCCAAGAGCTTGAGGCTTGCCGAGAAGCTTCATAGAAGAGAAGTAAGAGCACTCAAGAAGGAGCTCAAGGCGAAGGAGGAAGAGCTAATGAAAAGCAAAGCACAAGCCTCTCAAGTGGAGGTTGAATCAAGTAGCTCCGACGGAGATGATGACGAATCATACCATGCCTCCAAGATAGAGAAGAAGGATGAGAAGAAGAAGAAAAGAAGGAGGATGGCAGCAAGAAATACCCCGCCATATCCTTTGATTATTCATCCATCTCTAAGCATGAGCATAAGCCTTTATTCCATGTTTCCGCGGGCAAGTTGCCTCATTTTGATGGGACTAACTTTGCCAAGTGGAAACACTTGATGAAACCTTATCTTGTAGGTCTTCATCTCGGTGCTTGGGAGATAGTTCACAAAGGATGTGATCCTCCGGTTGATCCTATAAGCCCCACCACCACCGAGCTCCGTTGCATACAACTCAATGCACAAGAAACTAGCGTGTTGCTAAGTGCATTGGATGGTGATGAGTACAACAAGGTGATGGGATTGGAAGTGGCCAAGGAAATTTGGGACACTTTGCATCTTTCACATGAGGGTGTGAGCAAAGTGAGGCAATCCAAGATCGACTTGTTGATGGCCAAGCTCAACCGGTTCGTGATCAATGAAGGTGAAGGGCCACAAGAGATGTTTGATAGATTGATGACCATGGTTGGGAAGATTAGAGGCCTTGGTGGTGAAGAGGTCAATGATCACAAGGTTGTCAAGATTATGCTTGAAGCCTATTCCCTAAGAAATGAGACCGTTGTGACATTGATAAGGGACAAGAAGAGATTCGAGTACTTCACACCAAGTGATGTACTTGGAAGGATCATCACCTTTGATCTACAAAGGGAAGAAGCACTTGAGAGGAAGAAGCTTGGAGAGATGCAAGCAAGGATGGAGGGGATGAAGATCAAGGATGTGACTCTCAAAGCCAACAAGAGCACAAGGAAATCAGCCCCTAGCTGCTCCAAAAACAGCAAGCAAGCCACTTCAAGCAAAGCTCAAGCAACCAAGGCCATCAAGCATCAACCCGAAGTTCCAACATCAAGTGATGGTGAAAGTGAAGATGAGCAAGCCGAAAACATTGATGACATGGCTCTATTCATAAGAAGATTCAACAAGGGCCTAAAGAAGAATGGGTACAAGATCATGAAGAGAAGATTCTCCAACAAGAAGTCAAGAACTTGCTACAAGTGTGGTAGCACCGAACACTTCATTGCCAATTGCCTAAACAAGGAGAAAGACAACAAATTTGGCAAAGGCAAGAGGGAAGATAAGGGTGACCACAAGAAGAGCAAGAGATTTATGGGTGAAGCACATATTGGGCATGAGTGGGACTCATCAGAGGATACCACAAGTGAAGATAAGGAGATGGCAACAATTGCCATCTACTTCATCAAAGCTCTTCAACAACATGTCCGATGATGATGAATGCTCCCCTCACATTTGTCTCATGGAAAAGGGTGAGAAGGTAAAATCAAAACCTAAACCCAAAGCTCTCCCCCCCTAAAGACATCTCTAGTAGTGACTCTAGTGATTACTCTAGTGATGAAGAAATAAAGGAAATGTCTAAAAATATGGATGTTAAGACCAAAATCTTTATCTCTAAACTAATGGATGAATTAGAGGCAACCAAGGCCGAACTAGCATCTAGAGAAAAGACTCTTATCAAACAAGAGGATCTTTATATTGCTAGTGAGGAAGCCCTTGCATTATAAAGAAGTGAGGGGAGCTCTTTGACTAAGGCCTTGGCTAAGGAAAAAGAAGCTCATGCTCTCACTAAGAAGGGGTGTGATGACCTCAAGCAAAAGCATTGTGGCTTAGTTGAAAATCATCAAGAGCTTAAGGCACAATACTCTCTTCTTTGGGAGGGCAACTCACATCTTCCTAAAGCAAATGATGCATCTTCTCCATCCACTAGCCAAGGGTGTGGAAAATGTTATAATCTTGATATGAATGTCTATTCCACTAACCTTGCCAACATGGAGGCCATGGAGAAAGAGATAGCAAGGCTCAACAATGTCATTTCAACTTCAAGCAAAAATGACAAAGACAAGGTTGAGCCCAAGAAAATCCAATACAAGGATGGAAGGCATCCATCAATCAAAGATGGGCTTGGTCACACTCAAGGTGGCAAAACCAATGGTAGAAAAATGGTAAAAGGAATTGAGTGTGTCAAGTTTTAGAAGAAGGGAAGCATTGGTGCAAATAAGCCTGCATAGACAACAACTCTGCTGGACCACATGCCGGCAGTGCCGGACCTGAGGCCGGCAGTGCCGCTCCCCAAGAAAGGGAAGGCTACCAGTGCTTCACCTGATCAAGCTAAGGCCAAAGTTCATGCCAAGAGGATGCCCCAACAAAAGCAGGTTTCTCAGAAACCCAAGGACTCAATCTGGGTAGCCAAAAACAAGTTTGCATACCAACCCAAGTCAAGGTCACCTCAAGGTAGCTTATCCTCATGTTATGTGTTGAAGTGCAATGACCGTGGTAAAGTCACCGCCGAATTTGTGGGTGATGAGAAACATGATAAGAGAAGCATGAACATTTGGGTTCCAAAAATTGTTGTGACTAACATGCAAGGCCCCAAGATTGATTGGGGACCTAAGTCAAGGAACTAATTTTTTTTTGTAGGCATACTCCTCCGGGGGATCAAGTTGGGTGCTTGATAGTGGATGTACATATCATATGACCGGAGAAAGGAGTATGTTCTCATCATATTCCCCAACTTCAAATGCAAGTGAGAATATCATCTTTGGTGACAACTCAAAAGGGTAAGTGATTGGACTTGGTAAAGTTACTATTAGCCTTGATCATTCCATCTCAAATGTATTACATGTAAATTCGTTGAGTTACAATTTGTTGTCCGTTTCTCAATTGTGTGAGATGGGCTTCAATTGTCTCTTTACGGATAAGGGTATGGAAGTCTTTAAGAGGGAGGATTCCTCTATTGTCTTTACGGGTCGTTTGAAGGGCAAGCTTTACCTAGTTGATTTCAACAAAAGTAAAGCTAAGCTTGAGACTTGTTTAGTGGCAAAATCTAGCATGGGGTGGCTATGGCATCGCCGACTAGCCCATGTTGGGATGAGGAACTTGGCCAAACTCCTAAAAGATGAACACATTCTTGGACTAACAAATGTTCATTTTGAGAAGGATAGAATTTGTAGAGCTTGCCAAGCCGAAAAGCAAGTAGGTGCACCTCACCCATCCAAGAGCATTGTCTCCACCAAGCAACCATTGGAGCTAATTCACATGGATCTCTTTGGACTGGTGGCCTACCTAAGCATTGGCGGTAACAAACATGGTTTAGTTATTGTTGATGACTTTACTCGTTTCACTTGGGTGTTTTTCATGTATGATAAGGCACAAGTGCAAGATAAGGTGAAAACCTTCATTAGAAGAGCACAAAGGGAATTCGGCTTCCAAATCAAGAAAGTGCGTAGTGATAATGGAACCGAGTTCAAGAACACTCAAGTGGAGGAGTTTCTTGATGAGGAGGGCATCAAACATGAATTTTCAGTTCCATACACCCCTCAACAAAATGGTGTAGTAGAGAGGAAGAACCAGACACTCATTGACATGGCAAGGACAATGCTAGATGAGTACAAGACTTCGGATATCTTTTGGGCCGAAGCCGTCAACACCGCTTGCCATGCCATCAACCGGCTCTACTTACACAAGATCTTGAAGAAGACTTCATATGAACTACTAACCGGTAACAAACCAAATGTGTCATACTTTAGAGTTTTTGGGTGCAAGTGTTTCATACTTAACAAGAAACCCAAAACCTCTAAGTTTGCACCTAAAGTTGATGAAGGTTTTCTTCTTGGTTATGGGTCAAATGAGCATGCCTATCGTGTATTCAACAAGACCTTAGGGAAAATTGAAATCGCGATAGACGTGACATTTGATGAATCTAATGGCTCTCAAGTAGAGCAAATTGACGAAGTGGTTGTAGGAAATGAGGAACCACCATGTGAAGCAATCAAGAACATGGCCATTGGTGACATCAGACCACAAGAAGTACAGGCCACAAAAGTGGAACCTCAAAATGGTGATGCTACTGCCCCAAGATTGGAAGAAGATGGGCCAGCAATGCTCCTTGGTCAGGGTTTTGTCCCTGAGGCCGGCACTGCCGGCCCCAGCAGACAGGGAGCAGCCAGTCCCTCACCTGCTACTCCAAGAAACCTACAACCTATATTTGAAGAACAAGATTATGATGACCAAGCTGATCAACAAGAAGCCACAGAGCATCCAAGATTGAAGCAAACAATTCAAAAGGATCATCCCGTTGATAATATACTTGGGAGTCTTCGAATGGGGGTAACTACTCGTTCACATTTGGCAATTTTTTTGTCAATTTTACTCTTTTGTCTCCTCTTTGGAACCTCTCAAGGTTAAGCAAGCTCTAGATGATTTGGATTGGGTGATGGCTATGCAAGAAGAGCTCAACAACTTTGAGCGAAATCAAGTTTGGTCCTTGGTGGAAAGACCTAACACTAATGTGATTGGAACCAAGTGGGTCTTCCGCAACAAGCAAGATGAGCAAGGCGTGGTGACAAGGAACAAGGCAAGATTAGTTGCTCAAGGATTCACTCAAGTAGATGGCTTGGACTTTGAAGAAACCTATACACCGGTGGCTAGACTTGAAGCAATTCGAATGCTTTTGTAACACCCTAAATTCTTGCATTTTTTCCAAATAGATTAAAAGTAAATTTGAAATGCATTTTGGTAGGCATTAAAAACCTAGGAAAAATAATTACAATTTCATGAAATAAAATTGTCCCAAGTAGAAACCCTTTTGTTGCATTCATGCTGACACATAGAGTTCTGTATTGTTTGGCCTTTTCAAATTTCAAATTTGAATTCTATTTGTATTTCGAAATTGGTTTGAATTCTTGAAAAATGAAAAAGGAAAAAAAAACAATTTCCCCTTTCTCTCTCTCTTCATTCCCCTATCTGGCCCGTAGGCCGTTCTCTCTTTCTCCCCGGCCCGGCCTACTCTTCCCCCGTGCCTCGGCCCATTCCAGCAGGCCGGCCCAGTCACTCCCGCACCGCGTCTTTCTCCCTCACTCGCTGACAGGTGGTCCCCGCATGTAAGCCACTCCCTCCCCTTTCCTTTCTTCTTCCTTCCTCCTTCCTTTTCTCCCGCGCCGGCGCTTCTCCCTTGGCCGAGCACGTTTGGGGAAGGGAATCCCTCTCCCGACCGCATGCATCTCAAGCCCCGCTCTGTTCCGACGAGTTTGACCCACCTGGTAACCGCCCGCAAGCTCCCTTTCCTTCTTCTCCCCCCTCTTCTTTCCTTTCTGCCGCCGCCGTCTTTCCCTTTCAACCGAGCGCGAATCCTCGTCGGATTCCGCCCTTTCCTTCGCAATCGACCTCCCCCGAGCTATTTAAGTGGAGCACCGCACCCTACCGCATCCACCCGACCCTCTAGGAGCCCCTTTCAAGCATCACCCAGCCCCCACCGTCGCCACGACCGAGCACAGAGCCGATGTCGCCGCCTCTGCGCTGCCGAGCTCCTCCACCCCAATTCGACCGCCCCCGAGCCTCGCATCGCGGTAAGAAGAACCCCCCGAACCCGCTAACCCCCTTAATTCCCTCTATCTCGCCCGCAGAGCCCACGTCCGCGACCGCCGCCGGCACGGAGCCGCCCCTCCGCGCGAGCAGCTCACCCTCCTACGCAATCGCTTCAACCAACCCCCCAGTCGTGTTCGCCATCCTCCCTTTGAGCAGGAGCCCTTTGAGCAAGGCAAGTATACATGGGATCATCCTTGTTGTCCTAATCACTTAAATCATTAATTTATGATTGCATGTGTTTCCTTGATATCCTATTTAGATTTACCATAGACTTGTACCTTATACCTTGTTACCTTGGGAATTTATGCATTGGGTAGATCAAGCTAGTGCTCTTGAAAAATAACTATGATCATGTAAACCTGACTAATGACTTATCCAACAACGGTAAAATCTGCTTTTTAGCAACATGGATTAGGGAGACCTAGAGCACAGTTTTTGAGATGCTCTAGAACCTCCGTAAGCGATCACCCGGGATTTACAGTACAACCATGAGAGCTATATGGCTCTGGCTTTAGTTCAGTATTAGGGTTACTTTCTCGCATGCGACAGTTCACGAAAGTTGCCATTGCCGAGAGGTTGCGGGTTGCGGCTGGCGTGGGGACCGCTGTGTGTGTGTACCATCCCGGGGCTCCCGTATACCCCTTTCCCGTGGATCCGTACTGTCTGTGGTATGTCAGCGAGCCCCTTTGAAAGACTTCATAGTGTTCCCTGCCCGCTCACCTCGGTAGTGTTAAGGGAGTCATGATCCTGGGGCATTTGGGCAAACACGACTCATGGGTAAAGTGTACAACCTCTGTAGAGTGTTAAAAACTGATATATTAGCCGTGCTCACGGATACGAGCAGCCTGGAATTCTTATGTAACAGAATGACTTTAATCTATCATTTACTAGTTTGCTATTCATTATTCATGTTTACTCGATCATATGGTTATTGGGCTTTTGATATCATTGATGCTACCTCTATGCTAAAATTGTGATAACTTAAAAGCTGATGCAGTTTAACCAGTGTCACACCCTTTTTGAGCCTCATGAACCCCATGTTTACTTGTTGAGTACGAAAGTACTTACGCTTGTTTATTTTTCATATTTGGATAAAAATCCCGAATGGGTACCAGATTATCAGAGTTATGAGGAGTATCCAGAGGACTACTAGGTTTGGGGTCAACTAGTTAACGTCCCTGTGCTATGGAGCTTCGCGAGAGTTATCTTATATTTCCACTGTTATGTAATAAACATTATTTAAATACTTGTTCGCTATGTAATAAACACTTGTGATGATACAATTTTGATGATTTGTCGGCTTATGTGTGTGACTGATCTCTGGGCACACATAAGAGTAATGCATCCTGTTTTGTCTTTAAAACTGGGTGTGACAGATTGGTATCAAAGCCGTGTTGACTGTAGGACGCAAACACAGTTAGAATTGGTTCTTAGAAATGCTCTTTTCATGCTTTACACCTTGCTATTATTTGCTAAAACTATTACTCATCTCAAAATTATGTTATCTTGATCCTAACTTAGTTCTCAACTTTGCTTTTCTATAGATGGCCCGCAACAAGCAGACTGCTCGCAAGTCCACTCGTCCTCCACCAAAGTATGTGCCAATGGAGCCCCGTGAGGAAGAAGAAGAAGAAGTCCAAGAAGAGAGCTCTGAGAACAGCCGCTCCAGGACTCTCTCTGATAAGAACAGCCACTCCAAGACTCCTTCTGGTGGTTCCAAAGCCGGTGAAGAACGCTTGGGGTGGACCAAGCACTTCCACTTCAAGGAGGGAGACGACGAGGACTACTACCATGGCTTGTTGAAGTGGACTTTGGAGAACCACTACTCCGACTGGAAGTCCGATATGAAGTACATGTGCTACGAGAACAAGCACTTCCAGGACCCCTCCTTCTAGAAGTGTACCCTCTACATCTGCATCCGGAAAGACGCCACACAGTCGTGGCAAGTGGAGGCCGTCTATGAGCCCAAGATCAGCCATGCCAGCATGATGGAGTGCATGGAGGATGCAACTCACATGGCCTTCTTCGATCTTCGTGCTCATCGTCATAACCGCATGATGGAGGACAAGTACCGGCACCTTCCCTTTGAGACCCGTGAGGGATGGTCCATGTTCGAGGCGAACGATGGATATGATGACGTCACCAAGGTGATGATCGACTTTGCTCATGAGCTGATGCAGCAGGTCGAGGTGCTGACTGATGAGCTTGGTGGCCAGCGCAAGCTACTCAAGAGAGCTTGTGCAGAGAATGATGAGCTCAGAGAACGCCTGAAGATGCCCAAGTTCCATCAGAAGCTTCCCCCAGTTTTCCTTCCTTAGGTTGAGTACCACCCTGATGTAATAAACGCTAGCAGCGAGAGTTGAGTCGAGTCTTGTCGTGTCTTGTGAACTTGGTTTCGTTATATGGTTTGTTATTATGATCATGAGTGATTTGGAGTTTTGTTATGAGTGCTGGAACATTGTGGGCCTGTCCACAAGTTCCTTAGTTAAGAACAAATAGGTTTGATATAAATAAAAGTGCTAGCGGGTGGGTTATCCTGTTTTCTATCTTGCTGTTTTTCTGGAGCAGTCAGTAATCTTTCGGTTGTATCTCAAAGATCGTTCGTCCTATGATCATGAAATTTATATGGAAACAACTATACTTCAGTACCTTTCCAATGCATCTTTAATTACGTCCATATCTGTTCTGTTTTGGGAGTTATGACAGTTACAAGTGGAGGTTTCTGCGCAGTCTGGAACTCAGGAACAGTTTTGATAAATTCCTGTTTTCACCTATTTTTGCATCTGAATATGAAAAGGTGAGAATTATAAAAGTTTTAGGAAATTTCATAATCTTTCTAACCATATAAGTTTCACATTTTTTTGACTTTAGGAACGTGAGATATGACTGTTTTACAGTACCACTTGTAAGGTTCAGATTTCAGAAAGTTATGCTCAGTCATGTGTTTCAATGAATAATTAATCTAAAGGTCATACTATGTGTTTTGGATGACAGATGGCCGCAAGAGGTGGTAGAGGCAGAGGCCGTGGTAGGGGTGCACCACCAGTACCACCCCCGCCACCACCACCAGTACCCCCGACCATGGAGCAGTTCATGATAGTGCAGACACAGTTGATGCAAACCATGATGCAACACCTCCAGAACCCACCTGTACCACCACCACCTCCACCACCACCTGTCCAACCTCGGGACAAACGTGGCGAGTTCATGAAAGGTCGCCCTCTGGTGTTCACCCATGCTTCTGAACCACTGGAGGTGGACGACTGGTTGAGAGCTATGGAGAAGCAGCTGAATATCGCTCAATGCAATGAGCGTGAGAAGGTGCTATACGCATCTGGCCAGCTGCAGGGTGCTGCTCAAGATTGGTGGGACTCATACATGTATGGACGTCCCAACAATGCACCAGAGGTATCTTGGCAGGAGTTCACGGATAGCTTCAGGTCTTACCATATCCCTGAAGGCATAGTGGAGCTCAAACAGGAAGAGTTCAGAGCTCTGAGGCACGGATCCATGATAGTGGCGGAGTATCGAGACAAGTTCGCACAGTTGTCTCGGTATGCTCCTCATGAGGTTGCCAACGACGCTGACAAGCAGCGCCGCTTTCTGAAGGGTCTCTATGATGGTTTGCAGTTGCAACTCATGTCCAATCTCTACCCCAACTATTAAGCCCTCGTGAACCGCGCTATTGTTATTGATAACAAGCGCAAGGAGATGGAAGCCAAGAAGAGGAGGCTTCAGGGACCAGCTTCAGGAAGCAATACCCGCCAGCGTCCCAACCCCCCACAGAACTTCCAGCAAAGGTACTAGGGTCCGAACAATCAGTGGAACCGTGGTCAGAATCCGCAGCATGGTCAGTTTCCGCAGCGTAATCAGTTCCCACAGCGTGCTCAGAACCAACAGCAGATTGTGCCACAGGCGCCACGTCAGGGGAACCCCAATGCTACTCCAATGAAGAACAACGCTCCCAACACTCCCAACAGGTGTTTCCGTTGCAATAAGGAGGGGCACATGTCCTACAACTGTCCCAACAAGCAGAACCAGCAGACGCCTCAGAACTAGAGCAATCAGCAGAGGGGAAGACAACAGCCACCAGCCAACACTGGAAGGGTGAACCACGTGTCGGCAGATACTGCACTGGAGACTCCTGAAGTTATGATGGGTACGTTCAGTATCAACTCTATCCCCACTACTGTACTTTTTGACTCTGGAGCTTCACATTCTTTCATTTCTCAAGCTTTTGTTAGAATGCATGATATTTTGTTGCGAACCATGAAAACCCCCATAATAGTAAATTCACCAGGAGGGACTTTGTCTGCAAATCACTATAGTCCTTCAACTAGTGTGCTCCTAAGGGGGTAGCCTTTAAGGTTGAACCCATTGTGCTGAGGACAGCTGGTATTGATCTGATACTGGGGCTAGATTGGATGAAACGATACAAGGCAGTGATTCAGTGCCAAGAGAAGGTTGTTGTTCTGACATCACCTACAGGGGATATAATCAATGTGGAAGTTGTTTTGAAAGCTCCTCCGGCAGCTACTGTAAATCATTTGGATGATGACGGTCGTGAACATGAATCAGTTGTTGATGAGTTCCCAGATGTTTTCGCCGATGACTTGCCATGTATGCCACCCAACCGCGACATTGAATTTCTTATTGAGCTTTTGCCTGGTACTGCACCTATTGCTAAGCGTCCATATAGGATGGGGGTTAATGAGTTAGAAGAACTTAAGAAACAGTTGCAGGAGTTACAAGAGAAGGGTTTCATACGTCCTAGCTCTTCACCTTGGGGAGCTCCGGTGATCTTTCTTGACAAGAAGGATGGTACACAACGGATGTGTGTGGATTACCGTTCGCTTAATGAGGTAACTATCAAGAATAAGTACACTCTACCAAGGATTGATGACTTGTTTGATCAGTTGAAGGGAGCTTGTGTGTTCTCTAAGATCGATCTTCGATCGGGATACCACCAGTTAAAGATCCGTGCCTCTGACATACCTAAGACTGCATTTACCACAAGATATGGGTTATATGAGTACACTGTGATGTCGTTTGGGCTAACCAATGCACCTGCCTACTTCATGTACTTGATGAATAAGGTGTTCATGGAGTTTCTTGACAAGTTTGTGGTAGTGTTCATTGATGACATTCTAGTCTACTCCAAGAATGAGGAAGAACATGCAGAACATCTCAGGTTGGTCTTGCAGAAGCTCAGAGAACATCAGTTGTATGCTAAAAGGAGCAAGTGTGAGTTTTGGTTGAAGGAAGTGTCTTTCCTAGGACATGTTATATCCAATGGTGGAATAGCAGTGGATCCGAGTAAGGTGGCAGATGTGTTGAATTGGAATCCACCTACCAGTGTGACTGAGATTCGTAGTTTCCTTGGATTGGCTGGTTACTACCGGAGATTCATTGAAGGTTTCTCCAAGCTTGCTAAACCAATGACGGCTTTGTTAGAGAAGAATGCTAAGTTTGTATGGTTTGAGAAGTGTTCAAGCTAACTTTGAAGAGTTAAAGAAGCGGTTAACCACAACGCCAGTGTTGATTTTGCCAGACCTGAACAAGAGTTTCTCCATATATTGTGATGCATCGCGTTTGGGTCTTGGTTGTGTGTTGATGCAAGAAGGTAGAGTTGTTGCCTATGCATCAAGGCAGTTAAGGAAGCACGAGTTGAATTATCCTACACATGACTTGGAGTTAGCAGCGGTGGTACACGCACTGAAAATCTGGAGACACTACTTGGTTGGTCACAAGAGTGATATTTACATGGATCACAAGAGTCTGAAGTACATATTCACCCAGTCAGATCTGAACTTGAGGCAACGCCGATGGTTGGAATTGATCAAGGACTATGACTTGGAGGTACATTATCACCCCGGAAAAGCGAATGTTGTGGCAGACGCTCTCAGTAGGAAGAGTTATGCCAATGAGGTATATCTGGAGATACAGCCCAAAGAGTTATGTGCTCAGTTAGCGCATCTCAACTTGGGTTTCATTGTTAATGCTATGGAGTTAGTTTTGGATCCTACCCTGGAACAAGAGATACGCAAGGGTCAGTTGGAAGATGAGAAACTGAAAGAGATTTCTGAGAATATTGTGATTGGCAAGGCACCAGGGTTCCGCCTGGATGACAATGGTACTCTTTGGTTTGGTAAGAGGTTGTGTGTACCTAGAGTGAAAGAGATCCGTGAGACAATTCTGTGAGAGGCTCATGACTCAGCTTATTCTATACACCCTGGAAGTACCAAGATGTATCTGGACTTGAAGGAAAAGTATTGGTGGTAGGATTGAAAAGAGATGTTGCGGAGTATGTGGCACTGTGTGATACCTGTCAGAGGGTTAAGGCAGAACATCAGCGACCAGCAGGATTGTTGCAACCAATGAGGGTTCCTGAGTGGAAATGGGAAGAAGTTGGTATGTATTTTATCGTGGGTTTACCTCGTACTCCAAGAGGATATGATTCCATATGGGTGATTGTGGACAGATTGACTAAGGTTGCACATTTCCTACCAGTGAAGACCACTTACCACGGGCCGAAATTGGTCGAGTTATACATGGAAAGAATTGTGTGCATGCATGGAGTACCTAAGAAGATTGTCTCTGATAGGGGCACCCAGTTCACATCTCACTTCTGGCAGCAGATCCATTCCGCTCTGGGGACAAAGTTGAACTTCAGTACAGCATATCACCCGTAGACAGATGGTCAGACAGAAAGAACAAATCAAATACTCGAGGATATGTTAAGAGCATGTGCATTACAACATGGTACTAGTTGGGATAAGAGTTTTCCGTATGCTGAGTTCTCGTACAATTACAGTTACCAGAAAGGTCTAAAGATGGCACCATTTGAGGCTTTGTATGGAAGAAAGTGCAGAACCCCTTTGTTCTGGAATCAGACGGGAGAAAGTCAAGTGTTTGGACCGGATGTGTTGAAAAGTGCAGAGGAACAGGTACGGACTTTACGGGAAAATTTGAAAGTTGCACAGTCTCAACAGAAGAGTTATGCTGACACCCGTAGAAGAGATTTGGCTTTCAAAGTAGGTGACTATGTCTATCTAAAGGTGTCACCTATGAGAAGCGTAAATAGGTTCAATACGAAGGGTAAGTTAGCACCCAGATATGTGGGTCCCTTCAAGATAGTGGAACAACGTGGTGAAGTAGCATATCAGCTGGAGTTACCTGAGAGTTTAGCAGGTGTACATGATGTGTTCCACGTGTCATAGTTAAAAAAGTGTTTACGTGTGCCAGAGGAGCAGATACCCTTGGAAGAGTTGGCAGTTAAGGAGGATCTCACCTATGAGGAATACCCGATAAGGATCTTGGAAACGGCAGAAAGAGTCACCCGGAGCTGAGTCATTCGTATGTGCAGAGTTCAGTGAAATCAGTATTCAGTGGATGAGGCAACTTGGGAAAGAGAAGAGGATCTGAAAAGGACATACCCGCAGTTGTTTGAGTGAGTACCAGCTGAATCTCGGGACGAGATTCCTTTAAGGGGGGTAGATTTGTAACACCCTAAATTCTTGCATTTTTTCCAAATAGATTAAAAGTAAATTTTAAATGCATTTTGGTGGGCATTAAAAACCTAGGAAAAATAATTACAATTTCATGAAATAAAATTGTCCCAAGTAGAAACCCTTTTGTTGCATTCATGCTGACGCATAGAATTCTGTATTGTTTGGCCTTTTTCAAATTTCAAATTTGAATTCTATTTATATTTCAAAATTGGTTTGAATTCTTGAAAAATGAAAAAGGAAAAAAAACAATTTCCCCTTTGTCTCTCTCTTCATTCCCCTATCTGGCCTGCAGGCCGTTGTCTCTTTCTCCCCGGCCCGGCCTACTCTTCCCCCGCGCCTCGGCCCATTCCAGCAGGCAGGCCCAGTCACTCCCGCACCGCGTCTTTCTCCCTCACTCGCTGACAGGTGGTCTCCGCATGTTAGCCACTCCCTCCCCTTTCCTTTCTTCTTCCTTCCTCCTTCCTTTTCTCTCGTGCCGACGCTTCTCCCTCGGCTGACTACGTTTGGGGAAGGGAATCCCTCTCCTGACCGCACGCATCTCAAGCCCCACTCTGTTCCAACGAGTTTGACCCACCTGGTAACCGCCCGCAGGCTCCCTTTCCTTCTTCTCCCCCCTCTTCTTTCCTTTCTGCCGCCGCCGTCTTTCCCTTTCAACCGAGCGCGAATCCTCGTTGGATTCCGCCCTTTCCTTCGCAATCGACCTCCCCCGAGCTATTTAAGTGGAGCACCGCACCCTACCGCATCCACCCGACCCTCTGGGAGCCCCTTTCAAGCATCACCCAGCCCCCAGCGCCGCCGCGACCGAGCACAGAGCCGCCGTCGCCGCCTCTGCGCTGCTGAGCTCCTCCACTCCAATCCGACCGCCCCCGAGCCTCGCATCACGGTAAGAAGAACCCCCCGAACCCGCTAACCCCCTTAATTCCCTTTGTCTCGCCCGCAGAGCCCGTGTCCGTGACCGCTGCCGGCACAGAGCCGCCCCTTCGCGTGAGTAGCTCACCCTCGTACGCAATCGCTTCAACCAACCCCCCAGTCGTGTTCGCCATCCTCCCCTCTCTCTCCTTGACCTGCTCGCGTCGAGTTCCGTGCACCGAGTCGTCGGATCGGCTAGCGCTGCCCAAGTCCGGCCATGGCGCCGCCGTGGTTCTGTTCTGCCCCGGCCGAGCGCCACTGTGCTTCCCCCTTTTCTAATCTCGGCTGTCCGTATCAAATCGGACGGATCACAGAGCCCAGTACCCCTTTGGCCGCCTGTTTTGCAAAAAGAACCCCGCGGTTTTTAAAGTCTGAACCCGCAGTCCTAAGGCGTATTCACTCTTTGCGTTTTCAATTCTGGAAAACGTATTCTTCTTTTCTGTTTTGTTTTAATTCAAAATAAAAAGAAAATCCTATTTACAAATTTGCCACTCAGTTTCAAATGCTTATAAATTGCTCGTTTTAAATCCAAATCGACCCGTTCAAGTTGCGTTAGATCCGTAATTTTATGCTCTATTCAGTAGTATAGATTTCATCTATGTTAATTACTTTTGAAAATCAAATAAAATTAATTTGGTAATGCTTCAATCTTGCCCTTTTCAAAATCTTGTTTAATTCATATCTTCTTCGTTATAGCTCTGTTTTTCGTGATTCAAACGTCTATGTGATCGTAGTGAGATGTAGATCAGTTTTATAAATTTTTAATCTTGTTTTATTATGGTTGGTGTACTGTTCTAACCTATAGCCTTTGTATGATTGCATGTTATGCCTCTGTATGATTGCATGTGATGTGGTGATCGAGTATAGACGGTGAGCAGTACGTGGGTGACCAGGAGTTTCTCTTTGAGCAGGATCAGCAGGAGCCCTTTGAGCAAGGCAAGTATACATGGGATCATCCTTGTTGTCCTAATCACTTAAATCATTAATTCATGATTGCATGTGTTTCCTTGATATCCTATTTAGATTTACCATAGACTTGTACCTTATACCTTGTTACCTTGGGAATTTATGCATTGGGTAGATCAAGCTAGTGCTCTTGAAAAATAACTATGATCATGTAAACCTAACTAATGACTTATGCAACAACGGTAAAATCTGCTTTTTAGCAACATGGATTAGGGAGACCTAGAGCACAGTTTTTGAGATGCTCTAGAACCTCCGTAAGCGATCACCCGGTATTTACAGTACAACTATGAGAGCTATATGGCTCTGGATTTAGTTCAGTATTAGGGTTACTTTCTCGCATGCGACAGTTCACGAAAGTTGCCATTGCCGAGCGGTTGTGGGTTGCGGCTGGCGTGGGGACCGCTGCGTGTGTGTACCATCCCGGGGCTCCCGTATACCCCTTGCCCGTGGATCCGTACTATCTGTGGTATGTCAGCGAGCCCCTTTGAAAGACTTCATAGTGTTCCCTGCCCGCTCACCTCGGTAGTGTTAAGGGAGTCATGATCCCGGGGCATTTGGGCAAACACGACTCATGGGTAAAGTGTACAACCTCTGCAGAGTGTTAAAAACGGATATATTAGCCTTGTGTAGCTTAGCTAGTAGCTCTAGTTCTCTAGCTCTTGTGTGTGACATAGGATATCTTGCTAGTGACTAGAACTAGTAGGTGGCTTGCCTAACCGTAGTGCTAGCGCAAACTTGCTTACACCGTGTTTTATTCTAACAAGTTTGCTTAAGTGTTGTTGTAGAATTTTTAATACACTATTCACCCCCCCCCCCTCTAGCCATATCTAGACCTTTCACGTGGTATCAAAGCTTGGACACCGTCTATTTGAGGCTTAACATCCTACGGTGATATCATGGCTCAAATCAACAACACCAAGAGGGCACCTAAGTTTGATGGCACCAATTATAGCTAATTGAAGGCCTTTATGACCACCTATCTTAAATCAATCAACCGGAAGATATGGTTGGTGGTCGACAAGAAGTTTGAGGTAGCAAATGAGGCGGCACCCACCCTGGCCGAAGAAGAAAAGCTCCAAAACAACGACATTGCCTTGAGTGCTATCCATGAGGCAATCTCCAAAGAGGTGTTTGAACAAATCAAGAACTTGGAGAGTGCTCATGAGGCATGGAAGAAGCTAGAAGAGTCTTATGAAGGGACTCAATCCATGAAGGGAGCAAAGGCCTACATCTTGAAAGAGAAGTTTGCAAGCTTCAAGATGAGGGATGATGAGAATGTGCCGGAGATGTTCAATAGGCTTGAGGTGCTTGTGAATGACCTCAAGTCACTTGGTGAGAATGTGGAGAACAAGGATTTCTCATTCAAATTTTTGAGGAACCTTCCCTCAAGATTTGAGATGCTAGTCACTCTATTGGTGAAAAGCAGATTGGACACAATAACACCCAACCAAGTTCTTGGTGAGGTGATTACCGATGACACCTTTAGAGAAGACAAGGACAAGATTAGAGAAAACAAAGAGAAGAAGGATGAGAAGAAAGATGAGAAGAAGAAGAGTGTGGCATTCAAAGCCACATCATCAAAGGGCAAAGCAAAGTATGATGATTCAAGCTATGATGAATGTACAAGTGATAGTGATGATGATGAAGAAAGGATGGCTCTATTTGTCAAGAAATTTGGCAAGTTCATGAACAAGAAGGGCTATAGAGCAAGAAGGAAGAAGAATTCTCACAAGTTCAATGAGAAGGATAGAAGATGCTTCAAGTGCAATAGCAAGGACCATCTCATTGCGGATTGTCCTCTTCATAGTGACAATGAAGATGAGAAGAAGGGCAAGAAGAAAGAAAAGAAAGAAAACAAGATGACTCTCAAAAAGAGCAAGAAGGGAAGATCATATGTTGTCACTTGGGATAGTGATTTAAGTGATGATGATGATGACTAAAACACGGCGTAAAGCAAGTTTGCGCTAGCACTACGGTTAGGCAAGCCACCTACCAATTCTAGCTACTAGCAAGAGATAAACTAAAGCACACAAACTAGCTAGCAACCTAGAAAGCTCTAAACAAGCTACACAAGACTAGAGAGCTACTTTACTCTACTTTGCAAGAATGTAAAGAAAGTAATGCAAAGCTAGAGTTAGAGAGGTTATACCATCAAGAAGAGTAGCAAAGAGATAACTAATCAATAACAAGATGAATCCTCGGTAGAGAGACAATGAGACACAATATTTTTACCGAGGTTCACTTGTTTGCCAACAAGCTACTCCTCATTGTAGCAATACACCTACTTGGAGGTTCATGCGCTAATTGGCATCACACGCCAAACCCGTCACCGGGTGCCATAAAACCAACACAAGATAGGTATCCACAAGCTACGCGCAATCCACTAGAGATACCTTTCGCGAACTCCCGCGGGGAAGGTTCAAGAACCCCTCACAAGCCACCGATCGGAGCCGAAGACAAACACCTTCCTCCGCTCAACAATCCTCGTCGCACTAAGCCGTCTAGGAGGTGGCAACCTCCAAGAATAACAAGAGCTTCTGCGATGACGACGATCACCAAGTGCCACTAGTATGCAATCAATGGAGCAATGCATTAGTTCACTCAATCTCTCATGAATTGATCAATTATGTCAAGAGGATGAGTGGGTGGAGCAATCTCAAGCAAACACAAATGTGTGAGTGAAGTAGAAGTGCGAGAGAGAGCCCCAAGGGCTGGCCAAACACATATATATAGCTCCCTCAAAGAACCAGTCGTTTTCCCTTTATTTTCCACTTTCAGTGAGTGCTCCAGACGCAACTTTCAAAGGGGGTCTGGACCACTAGCCGCGTCTGAACCCTTCACAAACCGAGCACCAACGGCTCTGTTTCACACCTCCGGACATGCCTCCAGACGCGCGCGACGCGCCTCCGGACCATGGCGTATGCGTCCGGCTAGCCTGCCGCTCAAACAGCTCTTTTCCCGCGCAAGCCTCTGCCTCCCACCTATCTCCGGACGCGTCTGGACTGCTGTCCGGACCAACGCTTATCAGCGTCTGGAAATTGCACTAGAGCCGCCAGAAATTGCCTGAGAGCAACTGATCTCTGGACGCAGCGTCCGGAGCTCCTCCTCCGGACAAACACCATCGTCCGGACATCTCACCAGAGAGCAACAGAGAGGGCCAAGACTCCAGACGCACGTCCAGAGCTCCCCGTCCGGACACAACTCCCCGCCCGGACCTCTATTCACAGCAAAGCCAAGCTAGGGTATGCCTCCAGACTCATCGCCGATGGTCCAGACCCGACCAAACCCTAGCGTCCAGACCTTCTCCTACTGCCAAAACTGACCTCCAACTTCTCCCAAGCTTCCAATGGCTAACACTAAGTGATTCAAGTATTTGTGGACATGTGTTAGCTTTTAGTTCATATTTTTATTGGAATTAGTTGGTTCTCCTCACTAGTTCAATTGATTTTAGATGCAATGCAATGAACCTAGTGGCACATGATAACCGCAATCAAACACAAGAGCTCCCTCCTTGATAGTACGGCTATCTATCCTAAATATGATCACACCCTCTTGAAAGCATCTAGGCCTATAGTGTTTCGGTGATTAACGATAATGCAATATTACTATGACTAACGTGTGTTTTGCAGAGGCAATATGAAAGTTAGGTCATGGTAATGGATGGTTGATTGGACAATCATGGTACTCGTTCCCCTTATTGGAATCGTTTCGGTTTTCAAAGGATCGGCAACAAGGTTGAAGATTAGACTAGGTCTAAGTGTCATTGGAGTTGAGAGACACTTAGAGTAGTTTAGAACCTTTATTTTTTCTTTGGCCGTACTATTAAGGGGGGTACTAATTAGTAGCTTGACCTAGGAGAGGCTAGATGATTAGGTGTGGTGCACACTTGTGAAAACTAGCACTATGCAGCTTAGAAATAGTCCTTGGACCTTGTAGAGCAACTTCCATTTTGGAAGTGTGATGTTTTGACCAGAGAAGGAGCTCCGGACGCTAGCCTTAACCCTGGGTCCGGACCATTGAGTGTGCGTCCGGACCCTAGGGTTCGCTCTGAGTGTGTCAGTGCATCCGGACGTAGTGAACAGGTCAGGGTCCGGACAGCATGTTGCGTCCGGACCCAGCAGAGAGCTCCAGAAAGCGAGTTTCAGCTCCGTACGCTGACCAGAGTGCTGGGTCCGGACCATTGGGGTGCGTCCGGACCCAGCAGAGAGTTCCAGAGAGCAGGGTTTCGCTCCGGACGCTGTCTGGATGCCTGCGTCTGGACTGGAAGTAGCGTCTGGACTGCCTGCTTTTCCTGCTGTTTTCAGAGAGTTGAGTGGGTCCGGACGCTGGCTAATGGTCCGGACCCCACCTTGTAGTAGCGTCCGGAGTGACGCAGTTAAGCACAATTTGTGCCTAACGGTTGGGGCTTGGCTTGGGGGGTATTTATACTCCTCCACCAGCCTCATGAGACCTCTCTTGCTCATTCCAATTGCTGGCCAACCCTTGTGAGAGTGCAAGAAGTGCAAGAGCCCTAGTGAGAGTGTGATTTGCAATCCCATGAGTTGTTTCTCACTAGTTGCTTAGAGATAGCAAGTGTGCATCCATTCAATCACTAGACTAGCCTTGGTCAAGTGAGTGTTAGTGCTTGTTACTCTTGGTAATCGACATCACCTAGACGGCTTCGCGGAGGTTTGCTTGGTGATCATCCGGTGGAGATCATTGTGGATGACCCAAGCTTTGTTGTGATCGGTTGTGGGCGATTCACCGAGCCGGGGTGGCGAAGAATCAGCCCGTAGAGAGCACTTAGTCCTTGCGCGGACTAAGGGGGAGCGATACCATGCGCGGTGCTCCAACGAGGACTAGGGGGGAGTGTCGACTCCTCGATACCTCAGCAAAATGTCATCGTGTCAACTTGCTTTCTCCCTTCTCCTTACTTATTGCAATTACTTTCAAGCATTACTTTCCGCATTACCTTTGAGTTGCTTGACTAGAATTGCATAGGGCTTTACTACTTTTATTGTCATGTCTTGCTTGTGTAGCTAGGACACACTTGGGAAAAGCACTAGGGGGTTAATTGGCTCTTGATAGGTTCAATTCTTGCTTAGAAATTTAAAAGAGCCCAATTCACCCCCCCCCCCCCCTCCCCCCGCTCTTGGGCATCTTGATCCTTTCAATTGGTATCAGAGCTTGGTTGCTCCAAATTAGGCTTAACCGCCTAGAGCAAGATGTCCCATGGGGATGGACCGCCGCCCATCTTTGATGGAGACGACTTTCCTTATTGGAAAGTGCGTATGGAGGCTTTCCTCGAAGCCTTGGACGTTGGTGTGCTCAAAGCCACCACCGATGGGTTTCCTCAATTTGATGGAGAACCATTCGGTGATGAGGTCCACTATGAGAAGTGGAATGCCAAAGCCCGGAACACTCTCTTTAGGGGCATTGGCAAGGATGTGTTCAACCGTGTGCGCACCTCAAAGAACGCACATGAGTTGTGGAAGAACATTTGTGCTCTTCATGAGGGCACAAAGAGCGAGCGGGAAGAGCGATTTCACTTAGTCATGAATAAGATGAATGCTTTTACCATGCTTTCTCATGAGAATGCTAATGAAATGTACTCACGCTTAAATGTTCTTGTAGAAGAATTGAATGCTCTTGGGCTAAAGCAAATGGATAAAGCCGATGTTGTGAGGAAGATTATTTGTGTGCTTCCAATTAGCAAGTATGCCAACATTGTGACTGTGTTGCATCAAGGTGATCTTTCCAACTACACACCAACACAAGTCTTGGGAAATATCAACGCTCATGAGATGTACATGCACATCCACAAAGAAGAAGAAGCCTCATCATCCACCAAGAAGAAGGATTTGGCACTCAAATCAAGCCATGACACGGGCAAGTCAAAGGTGGCATATGATAGCTCAAGTGAAGAAGATGATGACACCAACATTGCTCTAATGGTGAATAAGACCACCAAGATGCTAAAGAAGCTTAACAAGAGTGGTGTCAAGTTTGATTCAAGAAAGAAGAAATTCTTCACGAGCAACAAGAGGAAGCCATTGTCGGAGATGGATTGCTACAATTGTGGTGATCTTGGCCATTTAGCTCATCATTGTACAAAGCCCAAGAAGGACAAGTACAAGAAGAAGTACAAGCATGGCAAAGATCAAAAAGATGAATCAAACGATGATGAGAAGAAGATTGAGAAGCCACACAAGAAGAAAGATGGCTTCAAGAAGAAGAGGTTCCAACACCAAAAGAAGAAAGATGGCAAGGCCTACATAGTTGGTGATTGGTTAACCGACATTGAAGACTCAAGTGATTCATCCGATGATGATAGTGATGATGAGAAAGTGTCCGCTCTAGTCATTGGGACTTCATTGCCTCCTCCACCATCATCGTCTTCCTCCACAATATCCTCTACACACCTATGCCTTATGGCCAAAGGTGACCGAAAGGTACAATCCAAAGTAGAGGATAGTGATGATAGTGATGATAGTGGTAGTGAAAGTGAAAGTGAATACCAAGCTCCTTCTTATGATGAACCCATAAAATTGCTCACTAAGTACACTAAAATTGTTAAGAAGGAGCAAGCTAAAAATGAGAAGCTTGAAAAAGAGAATGATGATTTGCTTGCCAAACTTGAAGTAACCTCAAATGCTAGTGATGAGCTAATAAGTGAAAACAAATCCTTATCCTCACAAGATAAGGAGCTCAAATCCTCTCTCAAAGAGCTAAAAGAGAAACATGATAAGCTAGAGAGGACATCACAAGAGCTTAGAGGAAGACATAACAAACTTAAGGAAGAGTACACCAAAGTAAAGATGAACTATGATACTCTTCTTATTGCAAATGAATGTCTTGAAGATGCTTTGCCTATTGATGCTAACCCCATTGTCAAGATTGACATTGGCACTTCTTGTGATGATTTGATCATTGAGCCCATTGAGCAAGTGTCTAAGTGCAAAGGCAAGCAAGTGGTTGTGGCCGATCACTATGATGACTATATCAAGATCAAGAATGAGAATGAGAAGCTCAAGCAAGACCTCATCAAGTTCAAGTCAACCAAGTCAAT
The DNA here is from genome assembly GCA_022036555.1 of Microstegium vimineum. Lineage (NCBI taxonomy): Eukaryota > Viridiplantae > Streptophyta > Magnoliopsida > Poales > Poaceae > Microstegium > Microstegium vimineum. Next base: position 44,490,399 of record CM039121.1, on the reverse strand, counting down.
AGTGATTGAAACACAAGATGAAGACTATGATGTGGCACTTGAAGTTGATATGCTTAGAGAAGAGAACAAGAGGCTAAAGAATGAGAAGAACCATCTAGCCATTGGAATAGAGAGGTTCACTAAGGGCCACAATCTTCAAAGTGAGCTCCTCATGAACACCGTCATGAAGAACGACAAGACCGGTCTTGGCTACAAGTCCGCTCAAGTGAAGAAGGCCAAAGCTAAAGCCAAAGCTCAATATCAACAACAAGCCAAGTACTTCTATCAAGCAAAGCCAAAGCCAAGAGTGAAGACATGCTTTGAATGTGGGAAGCAAGGACACTTTTCTCATGAGTGTGTGACACCACCTCCACAACCCTTGCCCAAGCACACTAGGCCATTTTCATACAATGCTCACTATATCATCAACAAGGATGTCAAGGGAAGACCAAAAGTTGTGTTCTTAGGACCACCTAACAAGAATAGACCAAGGACACTTTGGGTTGCTAAGTCACTTGTAGAGAAAGCAATGGGCCCCCGTACTCAATGGGTGCCTAAACAACAAGCTTGATCTCTTGTGTGTGTAGGTGAACTACAAGACCGGTGGAAGTCATTGGGTGATAGATAGTGGTTGCACTCAACATATGACCGGTGACCCCCGGATGTTCACCTCCTTAGAAGAAGATGCCAACAATCAAGACAAGATTACATTTGGGGACAACTCAAAGGGAAAGGTCAAAGGACTTGGAAAAGTGGAAATCTCAAATGATCATTCAATATCAAATGTCTTGCTAGTTGCATCATTGAGCTTCAACTTACTCTCGGTTGGCCAATTGTGTGATCTTGGTTTCCAATGCCTATTCACTCCAAATGAAGTTGTTGTGTCCAAGATTGATGATAGTCAAGTAATATTCAAAGGCTTTCGGCACAATAACCTCTATCTTGTGGATTTCTCATCAAATGATGCCAACCTACAAACATGCTTGTTCACTAAGTCATCTCTTGGTTGGTTGTGGCATAGAAGGCTAGCACATGTTGGAATGTCTACTCTCAAGAAGCTATTGAATAAGGAGATGATTAGAGGCATCAAGGATGTTGTGTTTGAAAAGGATAAGCTTTGTAGTGCATGTCAAGCCGGCAAGCAAGTTGCCAATACTCACCCTCACAAAGCATTCATGTCAACATCAAGAGTTCTTGAGCTACTTCATATGGATTTGTTTGGACCTACAACATATGCTAGTTTGGGTGGCAACCTCTTTTGTCTTGTGATTGTGGATGATTATTCAAGATACACATGGGTGTTCTTTCTTCATGACAAGGGAGAAGTTTGCCAAGAGAGCCCAAAATGAGTTTGATGTGGAAATCAAGAAAATAAGAAGTGACAATGGCACCGAGTTTATCAACACAAAGATTGAAGATTATTGTGATGAAGTTGGGATCAAGCATGAAGTGTCCTCTACTTATACACCTCAACAAAATGGAGTGGTTGAAAGAAAGAACCGGACATTGATTACACTTGCAAGAACCATGCTAGATGAGTACAACACCCCGGAGAAGTTTTGGGCCGAAGCTATCAACACCGCATGCTATGCTTCAAATAGATTGTTCATCCAAAGATTCTTGAAGAAGACACCATATGAGTTTCTTAATGGAAAGAAGCCGGATGTTTCATTCTTTAGAGTGTTTGGGTGCAAGGTCTACATCTACAAGAAGTGTCAACATCTAGGGAAGTTTCAAAGAAGATGTGATATTGGCTTCCTAGTTGGTTATTCTATGAAATCCAAAGCATAACGTGTATTTAACCAAGCCACCGACTTAGTTGAAGAAACGTATGACTTGGAATTTGATGAAACTAATGGCTCCCAAGGAGAAAATGAAAATCTTGATGATGTAGGTGATGAACCATTGAGGAAGGCTATGAAGAACATGCCTACCGATGCAATCAACCCCAAAGAAGAAGATCAAGTGGTGATAGAAGTTGAAGATAATGCAAATGCTCAACCTTCTACATCACAAGGGCCTCAAGATGATGATGACAAAGTGAGGGAAACAAATGAAGATACCTTCATCCCTCAAGATCAAGTAGAGGCTCAAGCTCAAGATGTTGATGCACCTACTCCTCCTTCTCAAGTGGTTGATAAAAGATCCGCACCCATACTCCAAGCACATCCACAAGAACTCATTATTGGAAGTCCTTCAAAGGGAGTAATGACTCGGTCCCAAAAAACTTGCTTCATTCATTGAACATCACTCTTTTGTGTCTTGTGTTGAGCCTAGATGTGTAGAGGAAGCGCTTGAAAATCCGGATTGGGTGAATGCCATGCATGAAGAGTTGAACAACTTCACCCGCAATAAAGTGTGGACTCTAGAAGAAAAGCCACAAGGTGCAAGAGTGATAGGAACCAAATGGGTGTTCCGCAACAAGAAATATGATCAAGGTCAAGTGGTGAGAAACAAGGCAAGGCTAGTAGCAAAGGGGTTCTCCCAAGTTGAAGGCTTGGATTTTGGGGAGACCTTTGCACCGGTTGCAAGACTTGAAGCCATACATATCCTCCTTTCATATGCATCACACCATGACATGAAATTATATCAAATGGATGTGAAAAGTGCATTCTTAAATGGCTTCATAAATGAACTAGTCTATGTCAACCAACCTCCCGGTTTTGAGAACCCTAGATATCCTAACCATGTTTATAGGTTGTCCAAGGCACTATATGGGCTCAAGCAAGCCCCTAGAGCTTGGTATGAGCGTCTTCGGGACTTCCTCTTCAAGAAGGGATTCACTATTGGGAAGGTTAATATAACACTATTCACCAAGAAGCAAGATGGAGATATCTTCATTTGTCAAGTGTATGTTAATGATATTATCTTTGGCTCGACGAATGAAGATCATTGCAAGGAATTTGGTGACTTGATGTCAAAAGAGTTTGAGATGTCCATGATTGGAGAGCTTACTTTCCTCCTTGGGTTTCAAGTGAAGCAATTGAGAGAAGGCACATTTGTATCTCAAGAGAAGTATACCAATGATGTGCTAAAGAAGTTCAAGATGGAAGATTGTAAGCCAATCAACACACCAATGCCTACAAACGGACACCTCGACCTTGATGAGGACGGTAAACCTATTGATCGAACTCTCTACCATTCTATGATTGGTAGTTTGTTATATCTTACCGCATCTAGGCCCGACATCATGTTTAGTGTATGTATGTGTGCTAGATTTCAAGCTAAACCTAAGGAATCACACCTAAGTGCCGTAAAAAGAATCCTTAGATACATAAAGCACACCCCAAGTATTGGCCTTTGGTATCCCAAAGGAGCTACTTTTCAACTAGTGGGCTACTCCGACTCGGACTATGTCGGTTGCAAAGTTGATAGTAAAAGTACCTCCGGAGGTTGCCATTTGCTTGGAAGATCACTTGTATCATGGTCATCTAAGAAACAAAATAGTGTGGCTTTGTCTACCACGGAAGCGGAATACATAGCCGCCGGAGCTTGTTGTGCACAAATCTTATACATGAAACAAACTCTTCTAGACTATGGTGTTGAACTTAAAAGTGTACCACTTCTTTGTGATAATGAAAGTGCGATAAAACTTGCAAACAATTCGGTTCAACACTCACGCACTAAGCACATCGATATCCGTCATCACTTTCTAAGGGACCATGTTTCAAAGAAAGATATCTCACTAGTTGGTGTAAGAAGTGAAGATCAATTGGTGGATATCTTCACAAAACCTCTTGATGAAGCAACCTTTTGTAGGTTGAGCAGTGAACTAAATGTGCTTGATCTAAGTAACTTCACTAAAAGATGATCTTGTGTTGGTACCTTGCATTCATTGTAATATATGCCATGTTTAAATTATGTACGTGCACATAGGCTTGTCTAACGCGGTTAAGATAACCGCCCTCAAAGAATGTGAAGAAGCTTAATCGCGGTTTAAACTTGACAAGCAACTAGATTCAAATTAAAGTATTGCATTGCATATGCATGTTTGTTGCTTGTTCATTCTTTTCAGTTAAGTTTGAGCATCCTCTGAGTTCGTCCACTTTAGGGGGAGCATTCCACGCTCAAGTTGTTACTATACCCCTACTAGTGGCCTTACGGTGCTCCTCGCCCTCGTTTTATTGCCTATTTTGCTAAAAAGAGCTAAGCCAAAGGCTAAATACTTGAAAATCTTGAGGGTTTGAGTGATGGTTCTCATACCATATCCAACTTGTGTTTGTTTGGTCCCTCTTTCTGTTGGAAATGGTGTGGGAGAGCAAGGGAGAGATAGGAAAAAGGTTCAATGCATTTTGGCTTAAAATCGCCTCCGGACACTACCTTGTGCTCCAGTCCGGACCATCTTCTGAGTCCAGACCCCCCCCCCCCCCCCGTGGTCTCTGTTTTGCTCCGGTCGCGCAGTCCGGACGCGCATTTTTAGCCGTCCGGACAATCCCAAGTGCGTCTGGTCAACCCCCTCGACTGTGCATCCTCCCGCATAGTGGCTCCGCACGCTCCTATTTCCTGCGTCCGGTCGTCATTCAACGTCCGGATAATTTTTACTCAGAGAGCATGTCGCTCGGTTTTGCTCCCTCTAGCGTCCGGTGTCGCAGATCCGGACAAATTTCAGCGTCCGGACTTCGATTTTCAGGGAAGATACACCTTCGTTGAGATCCAACTGCCCCCATTCGTTCCCGCACCCGTTTTCCCGCTTGTGTTCCCCTCGCCACCATTCGCCATCAGCGCCGCCCACACCTCCATGCCGCCGTCGAGCCTCGCCGTTGACCCCTCCCTGCAGGCCCGCGCGCCTCTCCCATTCTCCCCGCTTCCTCGCGCCCCTCGCCGCACGCATCCTTCTGTGCCATGCCCCTGCCCGCGCCGCCGAGCCCCTGCTCTGCGCGCTCCGCCGCCGCTGCTCGCCAGCGCCGCCGCCGAGCTCGCCGCGTGCATCCGTTCCCCCCTTCCCCCCTGCCCTGCTCCTCCCTCAGCCGAGCAGAGCAGAGCACCCGCACCCCCCTCCCTCTAGGTTCACTCTGAACCCTAAGCCACCACCCCCCCACCCCCCCCCCCTCCCTCCCTGAACCCTGCCACCACCAGCACCACACCCCATTCGGTTCCTCTAATCTCCGAGGTTTTGTCGCTCGAATTGTCGATCGCGCGTTTTAGCCGTCGTCGATTCTCTCCTCGTGATGTCCTGGTTCGTTGCCCGGATTGCATTGGATCATCGCTTCTTTCCCCAGGTAGCCGGCAGTTTTCATTCCATTCTTATCTACTATGCTTGCTTCCTAGGCTTTTTTGCACCTCTAGATTATATGTGTTGCTTATATATTTCCTATCCATTCTATCTTCTGGCAGTCGGGTCAGTGTCAGTGGCAGTGAACTCGGGGCAAAGCCCACGAGTATGGATTGAGGCAAAGCCTCTAGAGCGTGTCAGTGGCATTGAGGGCCTCTTGCAGTGACAGTGTTTATTGTGTCAGCGGCAGTAGTCACAGGATCAGTGGGTCTTCTTGTCAGTATCAGCGGCAGTGATCGGTGTCAGTGAGCTTTCTCAGTGGCAGTGGCCTCTCGGGCCTCTCTTTTCTCGTGGCAGTATTGTGCTTGATTGATCAGATGGCTAGGTGCAAGAATGTTGGTGGTGGCCCCGACGACGAGCCGCCTCGCCCTCCCCCGTCCACCGCTCAGTAGAAGGGGAAGGCTCAGGCGAAGACTACCAGCAAGAAGCGGAAGCTTCTTGACAGAGATGCCCTAGCGGCGATTGCAGTTGCTGAGGCAGCTGACAGAGTCGAGCGTGGTGCCGCACTTCGTATTAGCACCCGTGCTCGCACTCCTACTTCCAGATCTCAGCGGTCACAGTCCTCCCAGTCACCAGCAGCGGCAGATGAGACAGCTCGGTCTTCTCAGGCAGCAGAGGCCACCACAGCCACAGCAGAGGGCACTCAGGCCCCAGAGGCAGTCATAGAGGCAGCTCAGACTTCAGAGACAGCTCAGCCGACTCCTCCCCTCAGACAGTCTACTTGTTCCCGTGTTGCAGTTGCCCCTCGCCCTGAGGATCCTCGCCGCGGGGACAGAGTTCCGAGGGCAGTTCCTCAATAGCAGTCACTTCACGACCCCCCAGTGATGCCCGTGCACCTCGACCTGAGCTTAGCTACTACTCAGCAGGTCTGTGAGCTCAGGATGGTAGAGCTTGAGGAGTGGTGTCCAGACCAGCGGCACCCAGACGCTCCTCCTGGTTGGTGGCACCCTCGCCACAAGGATTTCTATGATGCAGCGCGCAGGATGAGGATACACCTATGACCACACCGAGTGTGCCCACTTGAGAGTATAGTGCAGACCGGTGGAGAGGTGCTTTGACCTCTGCTCACGTACCTTCCCGGCCTGGCGGACCTCCTAGGCCGCTCGGGGAACTACGTAGAGCATTGGGTCCGGGAGTTCTACGCGTCCCTGTGGGTAGACCCGGACCACGAGTTCCTGCATTACACGTTCAGAGGGGAGCGCTACAGGTTGTACTTGATAGAGCTCAGAGAGTGTCTCCACCTCACTCAGTACGAGCTCAGGATTCACCAGCAGTGCTATGGAGAGTGTGACCCCCCACACAGAGCCGTTGGAGGCACTACACCAGTTGTGGACCACGTGTCCCCCTGCTTCCGTCAACCGTTCAGTCCCGGTGCTCGACGTGCTCCTGCTGAGTTGCTCCCTCACGTTCGTCTCTAGAACAACGTGTTGAGGCGCACCCTTCTTCCTCGCACCGGGTACCGTGACGCGATCACGAACCTCCAGTTGTACCTCCTGACAGCTATAGTGAGGCAGACACCCTTTGACCTGGCAGACTTCATAGTGTGTGAGATGGAGGACACGATTGCAGATGGGATCATCTCTAGGCGACAGCTACCCTACGGGCACTAGATCAACAGCTTGCTAGTTCTTTCACTTTGCCGTTACCCTCAGATCAGCAGAGAGCTTGCCGACTCACCGCCTGTGTTCCCGATCTACAAGATGAGTGGAGTCGTTGACGGCCGTCGGGGTCCTAGAGTTCTCAGGGGCATTCAGCGTGACTTACCAGCCCGCGAGAGAGCCGAGGTGGAGGCCCAGGACAAGGCTATTCGTGCAGTGGCACAGGCAGACCTTGCTGACCTCGAGAGGCAGGCAGACGTTGGTCAGGGCACCGAGCCAGTTTCTTCTGACAGCAACGACGACGACGACTACCGTCCTCACCGTCCTGCAGCAGCTCACGACGCCAAGGTAGGGCCCTCCAGTGCAGCACCACAGCCACCTCTGTCTGACCCTGCCCTCCTACGGATCTTGGATAGGCTCGAGGCGTCCCAGGGGTCGATGGTTGCCATGATCTCTCAGGTTTAGGCCCATCAGGATCAGTTCCAGTAGGAGCTACTCCAGTCTCAGGCACAGACCCTGCACTTCATGAGTCACATCTTACAGCACACTGGGGAACCTCCGCCGCCTTACCTCTAGAGGTTGCAGTAGTTCCAGCTTGGGCCACCGCAGTTCCAGTCGTTTCTAGGACAGCTAGGATAGTTCCCTGGACAGTCGTCTAGTCTTTCACCGCAGCCACCTCCTCCTGGTGTGCCCTACTACGTCCAGCACCCGGCCCCCTCGTCTTCGTACTCACCTTTCGAGGGTCGACCAGCTACACCTCCAGGATAGTCGAGGCCTGCTACACCTCCAGGACCTTCACGACCGACGAGTCCGTCCACTCAGTTTTAGACTCCGGTCCGACAGGTCGCTCAGTGGTTTGACACAGTTGGGCAGACGACGCAGTTTACGCCGATTCGGACGGGGTTTACCCCTTACTCAGCGTTGCCGGGCTTGGTACTCCTGCTCGAGACTTCTCGGCTAGCTACAGTGCCCTCATCGGCCTGGCTAGTCCTACCGACTACCAGCCCTCTCCGACGGAGCCCGCACCACAGACAGGTGGCACGTTTCCTTCCTCAGTGGCTTCGTCAGAGTTAGCACCTCAGGACCCGCTTTCTACCAGCACTCCTACTCCAGTGGTCCAGCCTGCCGAGACTCCAGCGGCCAGTGAGCCCCAGGGACAGACTGCAGAGCTTCCAGTGTCAGAGACACCACTCATAGTCCCTGCTCCAGAGTCAGTGCCTACTCCTACTCCAGACTTGCCTACTTCAGAGGCTCAGGCACCGGCAGCGTTCGAGGTTGCTCCCTCAGTGTTAGCTCCAGCTACAAGCTTGCCCAGCTCAGAGGCACCGGCACCGGAGGCCCTGCAGACAGACATAGCAGCAGAGTCAGTGGCAGATGCTTCAGCTTCTACCTCCGCTTCCACTACTCCTGTGCCAGCAGCTCCAGACACAGCCGGCCAGGACGACAGCGACTCCAGTCCAGACTACACCCAGTTTAACTTCCGTGCTCATGTTCCTGACTCGACTGCTCCTCCTGCGCCCGACGCTTAGTTTTTGGTGCTTTGTCGCCAAAGGGGGAGAGAGTGAGAGTATGCGAGAGATAGGGGGAGTTGAGAGAGACTTGGTTCTTTTGTGTGCTTACTTCTCTCGTACTCATGCATCATGTTTACCCTATCTTGCATATGCTTTTGTGTGTGATGATACACTTGTGCTTGTGACATATGTGGTTCATTCTCATATTTATGCTATGTCACTTGCTTATGATTCATGATATGCTTCCGCGCTTTACTTTGATATATTCTTGTTGAGCATATCTCGTGTACTTGCACTCAATTCATATCTTCAGTACAAGTTGTGGCTTGGATTACTTAAGCATGTTTTATTCATTCTTATTTACTAACCCATGCTTAGATAAACCAAGTCACTTGAAAACCAGAATAAAACTCTCTTATCATACTCTATGGTGTATTGTCGTCAATCACCAAAAAGGGGGAGATTGAAAGCATCTAGGCCCCTAGTGTTTCGGTGATTAACGACAATGCAAGATTACTATGACTAATGTGTGTTTTGCAGAGGCAATATGAAAGTTAGGTCATGGTAATGGATGGTTGATTGGACTATCATGGTACTCGTTCCCCTTATTGGAATCATTTCGGTTTTCAAAGGATCGGCGACAAGGTTGAAGATTAGACTAGGTCTAAGTGTCATTGGAGTTGAGAGACACTTAGAGTAGTTTAGCACCTTTATTTTTCCTTTGGCCATACTATTAAGGGGGGTACTAATTAGTAGCTTGACCTAGGAGAGGCCAGATGATTAGGTGTGGTGCACACTTGTGAAAACTAGCACTAGGCAGCTTAGAAATAGTCCTTGGACCTTGTAGAGCAACTTCCATTTTGGAAGTGTGATGTTTTGACCAGAGAAGGAGCTTCGGACGCTAGCCTTCTCCCTGAATCCAGACCATTGAGTGTGCGTCTGGACCCTAGGGTTCGCTCTGAGTGTGTCAGTGCATCCGGATGCAGTGAACAGGTCAGGGTCCGGACAGCATGTTGCGTCCGGACCCAGCAGAGAGCTCCAGAAAGCGAGTTTCAGCTCCGGACGCTGATCGGAGTGTTGGGTCCGGACCATTGGGGTGCGTTCGGACCCCAGCAGAGAGTTCCACAGAGCAGGGTTTCGCTCAGGACGCTGTCCGGATGCCTGCGTCCGGACTGGAAGTAGCATCCGGACTGCCTGCTTTTCCTGCTGTTTTCAGAGAGTTGAGTGGGTCCGGACACTGGCTAATGTTCCGGACCCCACCTTGTAGTAGCATCCGGAGTGACGCCGTGAAGCACAATTTGTGCCTAACGGTTGGGGCTTGGCTTGGGGGGTATTTATACTCCTCCACCGGCCTCATGAGACCTCTCTTGCTCATTCCAATTGCTGACCAACCCTTGTGAGAGTGCAAGAAGTGCAGGAGCCCTAGTGAGAGTGTGATTTGCAATCCCATGAGTTGTTTCTCACTAGTTGCTTAGAGATAGCAAGTGTGCATCCATTCAATCACTAGACTAGCCTTGGTCAAGTGAGTGTTAGTGCTTGTTACTCTTGGTGATTGACATCACCTAGACGGCTTCGTAGAGGTTTGCTTGGTGATCATCCGGTGGAGATCATTGTGGATGAACCAAGCTTTGTTGTGATTGGTTGTGGGCGATTCACCGAGCCGAGGTGGCGAAGAATTAGCCCGTAGAGAGCACTTAGTCCTTGCGCGGACTAAGGGGGAGCGATACCGTGCGTGGTGCTCCAACGAGGACTAGGGGGAGTGTCGACTCCTCGATACCTCAACAAAACGTCGTCGTGTCAACTTGCTTTCTCCCTTCTCCTTACTTATTGCAATTACTTTCAAGCATTACTTTCTGTATTCCCTTTGAGTTGCTTGACTAGAATTGCATAGGGCTTTACCGCTTTTATTGCCATGTCTTGCTTGTGTAGCTAGGACACACTTGGGAACAGCACTAGGGGGTTAATTGGCTCTTGATAGGTTCAATTCTTGCTTAGAAATTTAAAAGATCCCAATTCACCCCCCCCTCTTGGGCATCTTGATCCTTTCACCTCTATGGTGTCTTGATCACTAAACCGAAAAAGTTTCTATATCACCTTTGCCTTCACACCATTTTCCTTTGCACCACCATGCTAGAGCCTTGCCATCGCCACATTGATCCATTAGCTCCATCACATGGCATGTACCAACCTATCCCATGAGTCACACTTAGAGATCAAGGTTAGTACTTAGGTAGGTTTCATCAATTACTCAAAACCAAACACATGGGGACTCTCATCGGTCGATCCCCCTATGGCCTGTGGGCCCTGTCTTGACCTCCTAGAAGGTGCCCCACTGGTCAGGGACTAAGTGGGGGGGTGGTGGCCACCTTAGTGGATCGGTCGACCCCCTACAGGGGCTAGGGCCCACCACCTCTCTCTAGAGGGTGGTCTCACTTGTCATAGACTTCATCTGATGCTTCTGGAATGTTTTGTCACGTTTGTTTCCTTGATGTGGGCCCATGGATCCATGTGAGGTGAATATGAGTCGTTGGGAGGAAGCACAAGTTGATCCAAAGGTGTAAGATCACTTGGGAGTGGTTCTCCTGGATCCTAGCCAAGGTGGAGAGCTGGTGGGCCCTATAGGTGGTCGGCCGACCAACTATGTGGGTCCCACTGGCTCATATTGCTCCATTTGCTATAGTTTTGCATCAAATACTTTATTGACATGTGGAACTTGTTATTTTAAATAATATGCTCATGATATGCTTGTCTTCCTTCTATTCTGAGGATGTTGACGGTATTTGAAAGTGCCATCAAGCCCTAAGTGGGTTTTGGTGACATGACAACATAATTAGAGGCTAATGAGACTCTTCAAGTATGACAAGCAGGTTAAAAGAAAGGAGGTTGATGAACAGGTTGGCGGACCCCTCCAATTACAAAAGTGCATGGCAACAAGCTCAAAGGACTTTAATTCATTTTATATTTCGAATTTGAGTTAGGTATGTCGTACTATTAAGAGGGATTCAACACGCATGCCAACAAGTGAATCAAATGCTATATCTATCCACTCATCATACACCTCCACATACATAGTAGGCAAAACAGCCACCTATTTAGTTTCACACTCCTTGTTGTCTTTGCCACGCCGGTAGTGCTGGGTTTCAGGCTGGCAGTGCCAGGCAGTCTGGCACTGCCACGCCTCTAGGCCGGCACTACCGCGACTTGAATTCTTCCCGTTGGCAGTGAAGGGGTATATCCTTATCCCCTCACTCCCCCCAACGGATATCTTGCTCATTCACTCACTTCAGACTCGCAAGAACAGAAAATAGAAGCTTTCTTGGCTCCCCATTCTCCCTTGGTGCTCCAACTCTCTCCTCCATTGATTTCCATTCAAATCTTGAGAGATTGAGCCTCCAAGCTTGAGAAGAAGCTTCTCCCTCGGATCTTCAACTCCTACAAGCATTTGGTTTGTGTGGTGGCCACTGGTTTGAGTTCTTTACTCTTGGAGCATTGGTCCTAGCCGTCTAGGCGTCGCCCTTGAGCTTGCCTCCTTCGTGTGGCAGCCTAGGGAGGTTTGTAACACCCATATTGCTAATACATATCCCCTCATCTCAAAAGTTCATTCTCTTGACTTGAGACCGAAGAAAGAGCTAGCCTTTGTGGTGAGCTTGAGCCTTGTGTGGCGCACCTCAACAACGTGGACGTAGGCAAGCCTTGGTGGCGAGCTGAACCACGGGTCAAATCTTGTGTCACCTTGTGTTTGTCTCTCTACTTTGATATATATTGTTCTCAAGGTGATTTCTAGGTTTTGGACCCGATCTACTAGGTGGGTGTGTTGCTTCCACTTTCAGGTGGTGCTAGAGGTTCACCACACCTCTAGGAAGGTTTTGATTCAAGCACAATTTCCATTTCAGTTATAGTTTTTTGAATTGTGCAAGGTTCTATCCAGCTGACCAGCACTGCCGGCCTAGAGTCCAGCAGTGTCGGGTAGCCTCGGTAGTGTCAGGCTGAAGAGCGGTAGTGTCGTGCCTGTACTGACAGAAGCTGTGAGATTTGTTTTAAACAGGCCTATTCACCCCCCCTCTAGGCTAATCAGGTCCTTACAGTATTTTGATGGTGACGAAATGAGTCATTCTTACCGTCAACAAGATCCCCCATACTTACCTCTTTGCTCGTCCTCGAGTAAAGGATAGAAGTAAACATAACTATGCTATTCAAAGTATAAAGAAAGCATAAAGATTTATTCAAGACATTTGTTATACAAGTGGGATATGTGGTAATGTCTAACATATATCCTTAAGCGGTTGAGAAATGGAATAGTTCTCAAGGCAAAGTCATCTTCCCAAATCATATTTTAGTACTTGGGTTTTTTAATAAAATTTTCAAAAGAAAGCACATAAGTCAACTTACTCCTCGTATAGCACTCTAAGTCACTCACAAAGAGTACAATTCCTTACCAAGGCATAAAACGAGGTTTCCTTCTTTTGTGTCTTCATACTTCTAAATGGCTTATGTGGAGCTTAGGTAGGGATAAACAATGTAGCATACTTGCATCACTTGTATTGTAAAGTCAAAACAAGGATCCAAGGAGAATAATGTCATAATCCTAGGACAAGATGTGCATGTGTATGGAATATGATAGTGGACTTTATTGTACTCTTTACCTATGTATGATCTCTCTAACTTAATGATTGTTTGAGACACTGCTATCATCATTCATTTTTTCTCAAAGCTTTTGCTCATCATCACTTTTCATCATTTATGATAGTCATATCTCTTTTGAGGAATTTTGAGAGAGATCATATCATTTCTCTAGAGTATTTATTTGATAAAAATGGAACATATGAATGAAAAGCATGTTTTGCGTACTTCCAGTGTAGAAGTAGCAAATATTTGTGGTGTGTACGTGATCTTGATCTTTGAACTATGACAAAATTCTCAACAAGGGTCAACAAGGTTTGACTAAACTCAAAGCAAAACAAGAAGCTTATGAGGAAGGTTTTGAACATGTATAAACATTTATGGCTTTGGTAGGATTTTTCTCTATAGAGGAGTAGTGACATTATGGTTTTATGACATTTTCAAAATTAATCTCCAAGTACTTTTAAAAAGATAAGGTATGAATCATGAGCCGAGACTATATCACATTAATCAACAACTTAGTCAATATGATTTCTCTATCAAAATATTTTCCCACTAGCATAAGCAAAAGCAAGAATTCATCTTTATGGCGCTTTACCCTTTAAACATCATAGATTATGTCACTTTTCAAATTTAAATTCAGATGCGATCTTCTTGTTTTATTCAATATTAAAAAGGGAAATTAACTAAGTGATTAATTTCATGAATAAATTATTTTTATTTTATTTTTTTAAAGGGAAATGAGTCAAACAAATAAAAAACATAAAGGAAAAATGGGAGAGATGTGGCAAACCAATCAAGGTTGATGAAGATGTTACGTAGAGGCTGGCTGGTGGGCCTGGAGATCCTTGGTGGGGTCGACCGACCTCACTTCGGAGCCGTTTGGCCACTTCGGTCTCTGCAATAGATCCCTTACCTTCTGAATATTCTTCTCCTCTGTTAGTGCTGCTTATCGACCTCTAAGGTGCATTGGCCGATGCTGAAAAATGTCTGTTGGGGTCCAATTTTTTCGTGGGACGTGTCATGACCGGGTACACCATGATTCAGTGGTCGATCTTGTGAAATGGTATGTTGGGGTGTCGATCGATACCCCCATACTTGTTTCAGTGCATACTATAACACAGGACATAGAGAGATCAAATGCAGGGCATCTGCTGGGGTAAGACACCAGCAGAACCAAATTTTTATTCAATTCAAATTTTCATTCTAGGCACAAGTTACATTTGATGAAGGGAAATAATTTAAAAACAAATCTAAGTGCCTAAATCATTAGAGGAACTAGAAATCTATGGAGAAGGAGGGGCAAAGAGATCCTCCCTCTTTATTGCCTTGGCTAAGCGCTTGATCTTCGCACTAGTGCTAATGCGAAGATCATTGAAGCTATCTTCTAAGTCTAAGCGCACCATTCTTTCTTCCATTTCCCTCTCCGCTAGCTTGGTGTTACTCTCCCTAAGCCTAGCAACTATGTGCAGCAACTTCTCCATGTTGCTCTTCTCGTCTTCCTCTTGGAATTAGCCTGGAGGGCCAGAGATGGAAGGAGGGTTGCTAGTCCTCCGAACGGTCTTGTGATGCCTCGAACTCAAGAGAGTTACGTGTCTCCCTTCGCTCCTCGGAGGTGAGGAGAGGAACAAGCACCTTGCCCATCCCTGGTCCACCATGGGCCCTTTGAAGGAGCATCCATGTGTGTGTTGATGGCGAGTATGAGCTGGTGTAGTCCGTGCTTGTACCGCCGTCGGTGGTGGAGACGATGGCCTTCTTTACCCCCAATTGGTCGGTGGTCGGCCTTTTGGGAGTTACTGGACGCGCAACCGGCTTGTTGAGATTCCGACGAGGAGACATTGATCGGGCAATGCTCCTAGCCCTCTCTGAGGACCAGGATGAGATCGGCCGACCCCCCCATGGGGTGCCTGGCTGAGCTGGCGGCGGCGCTATGGCGAGGGGAGCAACGTCGAGAACTTCGACAGCCATGGCGTCAGTGTTGATGGGATCTTGAGCATTGGATGGGCTTCCATTGAAGGGAATGAGTTGCATTTTTGCGTTGCTTCTTGGTGGAGCCATGGTGAGGATCAAGAGGGTGAGAATGAAGGCAAGAGGTTATGTTGGTTGTGAAGAAGAGCAAGGTGAGAGGAGGAAGAAGGAAAGTGGGTTAAGAAGATGGATTCCAATGTTCAGTGCCTTCGTTCTCGCTCGGATCGCGATGAAACAGAAGGGGAACGTTGGTCCAACGTTTACGTGCAACGGGCACGTTGAACGGGCTCGAACCTAGATTGGTCGACCCCCTCTGGTCCGACCGAGTTAGGTTTTGAACTCCCACGAGTCAGGCTAGGCAGGCCCTGCAACCTCGGGCTGAAAGGCCTTAAGCCGAGATCGGTCGATGCCCTTTTAGGGCCAAATGGGCCAAGATTTTTCGTGGGAGGTGATAAGGCTAAATCTAGGCTAAGTCTAAGGTCAAACATGAAAAAGGAACAGAAAATTTAAAACATGTAAATTTTAGTTTTAAGTTGGATTAAGAACAAAATCTACCATGTCAATTTCTTGTTCAGATTTTCATGCTCATGAAAAACTTTAAGACGTTGACCATTTACCTTAAAGATTTTGTCGTCGTCGTCCTAGAGTGTGATCGCTCTATGAGTTGCAGCGTTGACGGCGAGGTATGGCCCTTCCCATTTTCTTTTCAGCTTCCCGTGACCAAAGAGCTTGAATCTTGAGTTGAATAGCAAGACCTTGTCTCCTGGGTTGAACTCTTTGATTTTGATTCTCTTGTCATGCCATCTTTTGGTTCTCTCCTTGTATATTCTGGCATTATGATAGCCTTGTTATTGAGCATTACTAGTGAGCTTAGGCTTTGTGCGCTTTGCTTTCACTAGCATGTGTTGGAGTTCCCGGCTTGCTTAGAGTACTAGTTGTTTAGGTTTGTGTGACCTTACAACCTAGACTTGTTAGGTGAGCTTCCTAGCCCGGCACCTTAGTGCTTTCTTATCATATTTTTTCTAGGTGCTGCTGTTATAAGTAGAGGAGTGTAGTCAATGCTATGGGTTATATTAATTCCGTATTTATTTCGGTTAGCCAATACGATAAGTTTTTAGATACGTCTATTCACCCCCTCTAAGCTAATTAGGTCCTTTCAGTACAACTGCCGGCAATGGGCAGCAGTACAAGTACATCCGAACGTCAAAACTCAAAAGTCAAAGTCAAAGGATAACCTTTTTTCTAAAAGCACCTCAGGAAGACCAAACACCAAAAAATGAGATTCATGTACCCAAAAGGCATTAGTAAGATTAAGTAAGGTAAAAAAAACATTACTCTTTATGATCGAAGTGATGGCAAAGACATTGGGCATATCACATACGAACAATAGCTAGACGTGATTTTTTCTTTAATCGGGGAAGGAGGACTATAGCATGTCAGACCAATAGGCTTGGTGGGCCGGAAACAGACAACTGGCCAGCCTGGCCCAGAACGCGCTTTTTTTTTCTTTACTTTTGTAATCAATCAACTGTCCAGGGCTTCTTTATTTTACAAGGACCAAAGTGAGATTCAGACATGCAAAAAGGCTTTGTTTGAATGTGTATATATTTAACTCAATCTATATGTGTTGAAGTGATTTGAAGTGTATTTAAACTAAGTTCTAATTTAATCCATTTTAACCATGTAATTTGAGATGGATAAGTGTGTAAACAAGCCCCAAAAACGCACTAAGATTCAGGTCCAGAAACAAGGGAAAACACTTAATAGTAACGGTCAGACGTTGACAGGCGAGCCACCAGGTTGTCAGCATCGTAAGTTTGCCTCAACATTCCCCCTAGAAATAGAATAAGAATGTAAATCTACTTTCATTTATGGGATGAGTTGTTCCTGTTGGTGCTAGGGTTGCCAAGGGAGTTGTAGCGAGATGCTGTTAATGCAGCTATTTCTGATGTCCGGACGATGCAGCGGAAGTACCCTTTTTCTAGGACTTGAGGGAAGGCGAGCCTGGATCCAGCTAGTTTAGTTGCTATTGCCAGCAATTGCTATTGGAAGCCTCTTGTTCTCCAGCTCATGCATCCAGTAAATGCCCTGCTCATGTCGTAGGTTCAAATCCTATTGGACGCAATCTTTTTTCTATCTATTCTTTGAACCTACCTCAACAAAGCAAGAGTCTTGTTTGTCTCATGAGATTCTATCTTCTTATTATCATCTTCGATCTATCACCATTCCAGGCTCTTCGCATATAGAGAACTCGAAGGTGGGCGCTGGATTTGCTGATAAGATTTGGCGAACGAAAAAAAAGGTAAAAGGGTTTCAAATTAATAAAATAGAAGGAGGTTATTCAGTAGCCATCGCAGGTTTCATTACTTTTCTTCCATTCAAATTCAAAAAAGCTAAAAAAAAAAGGATAGCGGATATCATACTATCTCATTGTTTTAAGTTATGGATACAACGGAATTAACTGATAAACATTGTCAAGTAATTATTCGACCAACAGTAAGAACTATGCTTGGATTATGCGATCCAGGCTGATTGAAGCATGGCTTATACAATACTTACGTATATATACAAAGCATAAAGTGGAGGATCCACTCAGGCGTGGCAACTATTCGTATATACATGGATCATGAGCTCAGCCTGAGATACGGGATATACACTGGCTCAATACAGATGACACATTGGCTGACTTTGTTGCGCCTTGTTTCTAGCATGGAGAAAATTTCCAGTTAGACATCCATGACGTGGTTTCTCTAGTGATTTCAAGATGCTGAATCGATCCAATCTCACCTAAATCTGCGCACTTCAAATCAAGTCTAGAGTACAACGTTGTGATGCCAGTAGAAATCAATCAGCAGGTACATCAGTCCAGATATGAAGCTAGTCATGCATTTATGCAGAAAAGGCACCTCAGATATCAAAGCTTTAGAATCCCTCCAAAACGAGAAGATTATGCATTGGATCCCAGTACAAGATTCAAATACAACCAAAGATTGGGAGCCATAAACCAAAAAAAAAAAGTTCCGGATGGTCAATCTCAATTCTCAACCCTACTATTGTATTTGTCGTCCATAGATCCCAGCTAAAAATTCTGACGGGTTGGAGAGGAAAAAGTAGGCAGCTTAGCAAAATGACAACTGCATCTCTATTTACACGGTGGGAACAACTGCCATGGGCTTCAACAGTTTCGTATGTCCTCTTAGTTTCTGAGACCATTGCACTAGGGCAGACTGATTTGATACATAACAAGAAAAATTGAAGCTATTTAAAAGAACTCCTCATTTGACTGCCAATTGTTAGTGGGTCCATGCAACTCTTGTACCCTTAATCTTGATTGCACTAGGAGAAGAATTTTTACCGTATAAACCTCAGAAACAATATGGATGTGGTTACGGAAGATCCCTGTACTTGAGAACATCAATCTTGTCCAAATCATACTCCTGGCATATACTCAAAATGGTATCACAGTCCAAACCTTCATCCAAGTTTTTACTCCCAAGAAACCTGTCAAGCTTTTCTGATGGCCGCAGCTTCTGTTCATGAAAAAAAAACATGGTCACTAAGTACAAATGCAGAGAATATAAGTAATTGAAATCTAGCGATTTCATTTAAAACACGCCCACAGACAAACAGCCCTTTGTTCCTCCACCTCTCTCAGAGAACAAGTATTGCACATGCAATATGGTTTACTGTATAATACAAAACATGGATCTATGCAGGTTTGTTTGCCATTGGCTTTGCAATGATTTCATAAAAAATTGGGAGCTGATGTGGCGCGTGTAATCTTAACTTATACCAGAGAGACAAATTTATAGTAGTTCTAGTACAGCACGGTAGTATGTTACTCATTTATGCTATACCTCTCAGCAAGGTAGCAGGTTTACTCATGAGGCACGAAGACATTTAGAAAGGTGGCTCATTGGGAACATTTGAATACAGAACTACAGCCAAACGCCCAAACCAATGCAACAGCCTAAGATGTTCCCGTGGCATAATTTGACAAATGGTTTGTTGAGATTTCATCCAGGCCTGCCCAACAAGTTAAGTGATAGGACCTCAGTGAAAGAAGATAGGCGATTAGGTGGAATGAATTCTATATTGCTGTAGGCTGTACTTATACAACAGTGAGTGTACATGCAAGGAAAGAATCAAAGCTATCCTCCTAAAGTCCTCTAATCTAATAGTCTATAAAAGTACATGCAGACATGATCTGCTAGTGCCAGTAATGACTGAGAAGGAAGACCAGTAATGGCTAGGATAATGCCATTCTAACACTTGGTTTACCAAAAGTGTTGAAGTATCTGACTTATATGGTTATTATGCTCCATCTATAGTGCAAGATTTTACATTTCATCAGAAATGACACCATAAAGGAAACACTGCGTATAACAAGATGTGTAGGGAGCAGAAACCATGTCCGTTCAATTAGCAGGTTAAGTTTCAAAAGATCATCAAAATTCCAGTTGCCAAAACATTGCCTCATTGCAAAGCTGCCCCAAGGATGCAACAAAATGGAAGTCTTACTCATATGCAAAGTTGTGGCAACCTACCCAAGGAGAATACTGTGCATTTTCACTGGGATTATCATCCTTTACTGAATTAATCTTCTCCTTCTCAAGGACTTTCCACTGATCTGAGCAGTCAGAAACTAGTAATTGGAGCCTCTCACTTCCCTATACCAAAATAAACATCAGGCAAACCTAAGAAGAAACAATAAATAAATATCAATTGTGTCATCATCTGGATGTCTGTAAAGTACCTAACATATTAGACTGGTAAATTGAAGAACTTGTATCAAACAGAAAACATTTGCACAATTAGGGGTCTTTCACTTCACAATTTTGAGCCTATAACCGCATGGACTCAAAAGGCAGAAATTAAGAAAACATGGTGTGTTGACAAATCAATGAGTACCATAACAATGACAATGAAAAACAGTGCACACATAATTTATTTACAAGTGGAGCCAAAATCTTGTAAGACTAATTGGATGATTTCACAAACCTGTAGAGCTCTCCAATGAGAATAAGCACGAAATAGCACCCAAAAGAATGGTATGTTTGGTAACGGTAGTACCTGAAATCAGGAAAAAATCAAGTAGAAGACAGTTGCATCATGCTATAGCCCATAAAGTTAACACCACTTGTACAAGTATGCAAACTTGAAACTGTGCAATAATGAAGAATACAGTCACATCCTTTGACCCTTAGCCAAAACTTGACACAGTAAGATTAGCAATAAATCTAAAATGATAAATATCTGAAGAGAACATTAAATCCTCCAACTGATAGAATTGTTTTGAATTACTAGTTGAAACCACCACCCAAAAAATGATTGTACACCTACCGTGAAAACACTAGTAACTGGAAGCAAACAAACTGAGCCATACAGAAATTTCTTGTGAACTGACGCACCCCTGGTTGTCAGAAACAGTGCACAAGCAAAAGGGTCAGAAAATATACTAATTAAACTAGACAATGCACAATGTGTGTATTTAAGGGCATCAAGCATTCACCTAACAGCAATATGCCGGAACCGTCGACGCACAAGACGAGAATTTATGCTGCATAAGAGATTGCAATTTAGAATTCAACAAGCATATATAAATATAAATGAAGATGTGTGAGTACAAAAAAAAAATCTGGACAATCGTATTGGCAACTGGCAGCCAGAAGACTTTGGCTACTTTGGCAAGTGATGCTTGGTAGTACTACAGTGGCTTTAAAGATTTTCTTTCGAGAGCGATGACTCTTAAAGCTCATATGCTAACTTCTAAATCACGTCAATCATATGATTAGCACTGCATACATGTGGGTACACAATTACAAACAAAGACAATGATTGAAAATGATATGACAATTGACAAGTGGCTCATTTCTCTGCTCTTGGGGTAATATACTGTAAAATGAGCATAGTATAACCACACAGTTACTCTATTTAGCAAAGTAAAGATGCTGACTTATCTGCTTACAAAGAGTCATATGAATACCCTAAAGCCTTAGGTAAATAAATTATTAGCTCGCAACTAACATTCTCGAAACAATTTGCAGATAAACACATAAATTGTAAATTGCAAATGCTTATAACTAACCTATCTTGTAAATTCAAAGAGAACATTTGAGATCTAAAACCAAGAAAATTAAATGACATCTACGACCTGTTTATCAAGATGCTATCAGGCATGGCCTGTGAGATGCCAACACTAAATGAGTATGCTAGACTTTCAGTTGCAAGTTTTCATGCACTTGTGGACACGTATTACCAAAGCTATCTTTAACCCCAAAAAAAAGCGCTTAAGGTTACTCTGTTATGTAAGAGAATAAAAATAAAGACAGCCAAACTAATATCTGGCTATTTTGCACGACACGTGTACGAGGGATTAAAATGTAAGGAAAATAATGCATGTCACATTCACATAAAAGTACTGAAATTGGTGTTATTTGAACAAGATAGCTTGTAAGTTGTAACAGACACTAAATTTGATTTTAAAGGACTTGGCATGGAAGTGAAGTATCAATCACATCACATCATTTAAAGTTAATGCAGTCATTGCTACAAAGTGATTTTCCAGGTCCTATGGGCCTTATGCTATGTGCAAAAAACAACTGGCATGGACAACATATATGTGGATACCTTTATCGGCAAGACCTACTCATGACGCAAGCAGCAGGTGTCCACTAGTGTCTAAGTTTATCCTAGTTGAGGGTCTGTTCAAGTTTGTTTGAATTCATTGCTTAAGTTGCATAAGTTATTTGAGAGAAGTAACAGTAGTATGTTAGTCAGCTGTGTTAGGCTGACTCTGTATAACAGACTAGGGCAGATTCATTTGGTTTAAGGAGAAATAAACATAAAAACTAAGAGCCTCTTCGGAGGGTGAGCCCAATCTATCTCTGCCTTACCACATAATCAATCCATATTCCACATATCCATCCTTCTTAGTATACATCTATCCTCAATCAAGCATACCTAAAAGTCATAATAACAGTGTAGTAAAAAAAACATATTACAATCATGGAGAAAACAAATAGACAAGCAACCACTGACTGAGCATGCACATGCCTGCACACAAATAGCCGTTGACCGCCAACATAAACCAATGCCAAGGCACATCCAGCAAAACCCAGTGTATGTCACAACTCTTGAGACCAGATGGCAAGATTGCTGAGATTCTAAGGAAGTTAGAGCACAAGGTCATCATACAGAAGTAGGAAAGCCACACTAGGAAACAGGGTCACATTGGCATGGTTTCTTATACCCTGCTATGTTACTTCGTTAGTGTTAGTCATTGCTGACAACGTACATACGCTAAGCCTATGGCAACGGCAATTGCTCTGACAACTAAGATTGGGTAATGAAATCCCCAGAAACCTGAGGACGTTTAGACAGGACGCATTAATGCAACAACAGCCAACAGCACTTTCTTCCCATTTAAACAGGGGGAAAAAACAAGAGACGTCTACTAAATACACACGGACTTCTGCCAAGAGAAGTGGAAATGCAGAGATTATCACATCAGCACAACTGACCTCGCCGGATGCACGATCTCGAGCGCGCTCACGTCCTTGGTGACGGACTTCAGGAGCACCTCGGACGGCCTGACCCGGGACAGCAGCTTCAGCCCGAAGCTGCAAACACAACAGAAAGCAGAAGGCGCATAAGCCCAACGACCCAGCATCATTTCGCCATCTCCAAATCAATCCCCGCCGAGCCTGAAACTCACCTATGGATCCGGCTCTTCATCGACCCCTCCGGCGCGCTCCCGAACCCGATCCACGCCCTGTTCATCTGCGCATCCAAACCAATCCATCAGAAAACCCAAATGCAGGCGACGCCACGGGGACCCGCACGAGCGTGGAGACTGGAGAAGGGCGAGCGCGCGTGGAGGACAAGCACCTTGTCAGCGACGAAGTCGACGACGGCCTCAGCCTTCTCCGGCGTCGTGCGGCCTCCGGAGGAGATGCCGCGCCAGAGGTCCCTCAGAGTCGGCGGCGGCGGCGGGAGGGCGCCATCGGCAGCGGGCACTGCGGCCGAGGCGCGCGGGAGCGCGAAGCACCAGACGCGGCCCTTGATGGGGAAGACGACTATGCGGGCCTGCATCGCGCGGCACGGCGAGGTGGGAGTGGGAGCAACCGAGCAAGGGCAGGAGGCGGCGGCGGCGTGGGGCGGTGGTGGCGACTGGCGAGGCGGAGCGCACTTGTCTGAGACTGCGGAGCTGAGTCAGACACTCAAAAGAGTCGAGACAGAGAACGCCTTTCGTTTGGCGGCCCAAGCGGCGCGGGTTGGGCCGTGGGTGGCCGGGCAAGCGCACATGGACCGTTAGATGAGGATCGGAGGACCAGATGAGGTTAGTAAGCTTGTTTTCCTTGTAGATGACATATTACTACTACTGCCAGCGAATGCAGATAGTGAGTTTTGAGTCCTGGACCATCTTTTAGCAGACCTAAATATTATTCCTTTTTTTCACACTTTTATTTCGCTCATACGGAGTATTTTCAAACACGTGCTCCAGGAATGACAGCAACAGTAAAGCAGACACAGCTAGGACTGGTCAGTGGTCACCCCTTCAACATGACACGTAACGCAACACTATCTACTAGCTCAGCAAGCACATCTCTAGAGGACATAGGGCAGGGCTGATTTGATGATCCACCTGACATCCAAACAACCGCACCAAACATGATCGAGGTTTCCTGAGTTTCGCATCAACCCCAGCAAGCCACAGCCCAGAAACCATCACAAGGTTTCACAGCAGATGGTGCAACTGATAACTAACGGGAGAGCGGGGGGATCAACTACAAAAATAGATAACGGGTACAGACGGGGTAAGATTGTTCTCAAGGATTTACAGAATTCCCATCAGGAAGAGGCAAAAAGGACGAGAAAGCGGCCACTACGGACTAGATGTTTGCCGCTACCACCTCTCCAGATGAAGGGGAAGTAACCGACGATTAGCAACAGAATGCTCACTTGCTCCAAGCACAAGTCTGGCGGGGTTACATGCCGCAATTTCACACAGCCTAAATATCAGTCAGAATCTGGGTCACAGTCGCTTGCATAGCCTCGCCTGGAGAAGATGGAGTCAGATCAGGCTTCCTTTCCTAAAGCCCAGTGTCGTCGGTTGGGTCTGGCGTTGGAGCCTCTTGCGGTGCCGCAGCTGGAGAAGCTAGAGTCAGATCATGCTCCTTACCTAGAAGCCCAGCATCGTCGGTTAGGTCTGGCCTGGGACTGTGAGTTCCTTCCAGAGGAACTGCAGGAGAACCCAGAGTCTCTTGTGGAACCTCTGCTGGAGGGGCTGGAGTGCCTTGCTCGGTCTCATCAGCGGTAGACCTTGGAGCCTCAACCGGAGCGCCTGGTAGTGTCCCAACATCAGATGGTGGTGCTTGCCTGCGACGCGGCCTTACGTATTTCATGCAGAAGGAGTCGACGTCCTCTGTGTAGTTCTTCCTCACAAAATTCTCCAGGCACTTCAAGTAGGAGAAATCTGCTTGGGATCCATCTGTGGATACCACGAAAAAGCACCGAGTGTCCAGGAAAGTCTGATGCTTGTTGACCTGTCAAATCAAGGCAATTACAAACCAAGGTCGAAAATAAGACTTATTTTCGCCATGTAATCTTTGATGGACGATCACGTGACTAAATGCAGAACCCAAAAGTAAAATCTAAAACCATACCATTATATGGTCGATTTCACCAGACACCTTGGATTGCTTTTCGGGGTGGTGCTCGAGAACTTTCTCCAGGATAAACTTTTCGTCTTCTGGCTTAAGTCTAACACCATCACTGAGAAATTTAAGATCGATAAAATTAGAATGCAAAATTATCCTTGCATAAAACAATATAGCTGGCATGCACGTCGCATTCTTTCATGTAAAACATCAGTCACACTTTTCATTGTTTAATTAAGAAACTTCAAGTACTATGAAGCACGTAAAATCAGCAAGCGATTGTGAGTTAATTTACCATGCTTCACGGAAGATCCTTCTCACACGGAATATAATGGGTTCAACTTCTAGAAGAATCTTCCTCTCCTCTATTGTTAGTTCAAACCGTTCTCTTGGTGGAGGTGGACCCCTCTCACCTGGTATCCTTGGGGGTCTCCCAGGATTGTTTCTTTGGCTGCTCCAGTTACCAGATTTGGCACCCCATCCATCTGATTTCCAGTCCTTGTTACCAGAATCAGTTGTCTCTTTCCCTTGAGCAGTACCTTGTGAGTTCTCAGCAGGCACAGCATTCCAGCCATCCCAAGAATCTGATTGCTTAGCATCTGAATTTGCCACAGGTGTTGCAGCCAGATTACCCCAGGAGCCTTGTGCGCCAGAATTCGGGGCCTTTTCTGCTACATTGTCCCAAGAATCATTCTGTGCATCATTCTTCTGGATTGTCACATTACTCCATGAATCTTGCTGTGAATCAGGATCCTTTACAGCTACTACTTTGTCCCATGAACCATCCTGAGTGTTGTTATTGCGAGTTGCACTGTTAACCCAGGAATCCTGTAGTGCATCAGTGTTATCCCATGAACTTTCATTTGATTTCCCTGTATTCCATGTGTCTGATTCTTTTGGGACTTTTGGATGCTCATCAGACTCCATCTTATCTTTCTCGCCCCAACTGGATCCTGCATTAGACTTGCCATTTGGTCTTCCAATTCCAGCTCCAGCATTCCAAGCATTGTCTGATGGTGGCATAACATTGTTAAAGGAGGAATCATGATCAGCATTTGTCTTCTTCCATTTGTAAGTGCTTGGCTGCTCCTCCCATTGACAGTTACCATCTGCCTTCTTTTTTCCCCTGTCATTTCCCCACGTGTCCTGATCTACATTCAAACTCTGTTCATTCCAATTGCTGGGATGGTCCCAATTGCCATGGCCATCATCATCAGACTTCTTCCCCCAGGCACCATCACCTCCATCCCCTTTTCTTTTGTCCCATGTATTTTCTGGTTTGGCCCATGAGTCATTTTTCTTTGATGCCTTCTTCTCCCAATTATCACCACCTGCATCTGATTCCATTTTAGCACCCTTATCAGCCCAAGTATCCGTTTCAGCTGGTTCTCCAGATACAGTTGCCTCACCTGTTGGCTTCTCAGTGCTCCAGCCTCCCCAGTCAGTGGAATTTTCATGCACCTCAGCATGCACTTCCCATGAATTATCTTCAACTGCTGGCTTTGCAGCAGCTCCACCTCCATTACTCCAGCCTCCCCAGTCACCAGAATCATTCGCAGCACTAGCATTATGTTCCCAATTCGAGTTCGCTGTGATGCCATTTTCCCATGAGCTGCCTTTCTGAATATTTTGCTCTTCGAAATTATCCTCAAAGGTGGGTTTACCAAGAGTCCCATCCGGCTCAGGAGATAAGCACACGTCATCTACTGCATTCTCTTCTACAAGGTAGTCAACATCATCCAAGAACATGTACCCTGTCTGTTCTTGGTCGGTTCTGACCAACGCTAAGAAATCATACAGCCCATCACCATACTCCTTGTTGCTTTTCAGCTGCAACAATGAAATTAAACATTTTAGTGAAAATTCCATTTGGTTAGATCATACTTCCTCCATCCCAAATTATAAGACGTCCCAAAAATCTTGGAGAGTCAAAGTATCTCAGGTTTGACTAAACTTATATCACAATATTATTAACATTTATGATGCCAACTAAGTATCATTAGATTCTTTATCAATTATATTTTCATAGTATGTCTACTAGATGTTATAAATCTTTATATTTTTTCTATAATTATTGGTCAAACTTGATATGTTTTGACTCTCCAACATTCTTGGAATGTCTTATAATTTGGGATGGAGGGAGTACCAACCAACATAGGAGCTTTCTGGTGACACCAAAAATGATCTGGCCTGATCAGATATAGGCTCAACATTTGCTACTGATATAGTGATACATAAGCAATAAGCTCTGGTTGATAAGACAGGCATACCTGATTTTCATTCCAGAGAATTTGAAAAGATGACCCAGTACCAACTGCTGCATGCTTGCCCCATGAGGATGATGAGACCACACATCCCAATGAATCAGAATCGCATTTTTCTGCAGCCTTCTCAAAGCATTTCATAGGGGTCTACAAAAAACAAAATATGTTATTTGAGTACAAAGCACCAATGACATGTAAGAAATTATGGACAAGATATTTCAAGTACAAACTTACAAACAAAGTGGACTCGGTGAAAGGCACTTGAACTTTTAACGAACGGAAAGTTGCCTTGTAGCCAGCAATGTTGAACCCAATCAAACTTCCAGTACACGTCATACTGTTTGCCACAAGTATTAAATGGTCCTTGAGAACTCCTTTACTAACCATTTTTACAGACGTTGAAAGCCGCTGAACAAATAGGCAAGCATAAGAACATCAATGCAAATGATGCAAGATGAATAAGAAAAGTGTTCTCACTGTAATAAGTATTATATCATACAACACGAGCCAACTGGATGCAAGATATAATGTGGAGTCACAACACATCAGAGTATCTAATATTCTAATTAACCCAATCAAACTAGAATAGACACTGATCCTAAACAAGGCAAGATCTACCAATCCCCAGAAGTACTTGGGTCGAGAATAAATGTCCCTGTGGTGATGTAGCGATCAAAATTGCGGACTTAACAATTAATATTAAAGCATGCTTGCTTGACAAACCTGCACAACTTGATCGAATGCACATGAGATGCCAATAAGTTCCCTCACTTGTTGAATACCATATGGAATAGACCTCCGTGTGTCAATGAGGTTAAGTACAGGTAAGCAGGCATCAATTGTTGTTCTCCAGGCATCACCACTGCTTACAGCAGCATCTTTTTCAACAATGATTTCTAATGCTGGCTCGCCCTTCGATACCTTCCGTGTGTGTTTTACTCCAGAGGTTGCATCTGATTCAACCCAGATAACTTTTGCCGCTTGAATTCGAGGATCACCTGAAGAACAAATGAACACCAAACAATTAAGATGAAGGTCACTTCCCTTCATTAGGGAACACCTAATGGTGAATTTAGGATCATCAATGACTTAACAAAAGAACATGTATGACCTCAAGTGCAGATAGTGAATGTAATATTTCCTTGTTAAACTCAAAGGTGCCATGAAGTAAATATTGTGATCTTACAAGTCCAAATGTGTATCACCCACATCCACTTTATTAATTTTAATATAGAGAAAGATTGACTATTATATCAGCTAAATGGAGAACATCTATTTGGTAGATGGGTGCATATACATCACATAAGAATACTGAAGTATGTTCAGTGTATCTGAGTTGATAAATATGGAGTAGGCATCAGAAGCCAAAGTTCTGCTGAGTTCAGAACTCAGAGTACTACATTCTGACGAGAAAAAAACAAGTGTTTCTGCTGCATAATACTCTAGACAAATTCTGCCCAGTTTGTTGATTCTGTCTGCTGCCTGTATACCCCATAAGTCATAACCATGAACTGGGACTCAGAATAAAAGTCAAAGTTCTAAACGCTAGAAATGGGGCCACGGGACTAGAAATAAAGAGCCTATCTATTGGAAACAATTTCCCTTCAGCAAAAGATAGTTTTTTATATGAAGATACAAGACCAAGCTGATGTTCCACCAATGATCCCACATCAGTAGAAATAAAGAACCATGGTCCATTGTGAATAATGAGTTCAACTAAGATAAGCTTATTGTCTTTCCCTCACAGGTCCACTGTACGACCTATACTCTACATATGTGCCATTATTGTGAGTGAAATTTGAAGCTATCCAGTAAATGAAATTCTAAAGGACGAAACTTAGTTTGTCCAAATCACTATACCTTTAATAATTACATCCAAAAGAACTGAGCAGACAGAGTCAGCTATCACATTCACCGCTCTCTCAACAGACTCGGATAATACATTGTTGTCATCAGAGAAAGAGAACTGCACACATGGAACATTAGGTAGCTTTCCATTGATTGGCATCTCAGTGAATGAACAATCACTGCAAAGGATTAAATTGAAACCTTTTAGATCAACTATAACTAATGTAAATAACAGAAGGATCATGTAAAATAAACAGCAATTAGTCATAAAAAAAGGTTACAGTGAAAAGACAGTAATACTTATAGATATAATATATTGATTCCTAATGCACATGTTCCCAGACAAAAAAAAAAAACCGACAATACATTAACTAGCACTGTCTCCCTTATTATTTAACTCTTTGATACAAACAACATCAAACCCACTCATTAAACGTACTAGGAAGGGAACGAACTTTAATAAACATATAATGCAACTAGCAAAAAATGATTCCTATCAAATTTAAGCATAACTTAAGCTGTTAAGCATGCCCTTGTAATGCTACAGAATAGACAAACTCTCACCCAACTAGCAGAAGGCAAAGGAAATGTCCAAATTTCATGCTGCTAACACTAAAGTTGATATTGTATCACTTCCCCTTCTTTCATGTCAGCTGTAGTCTAGCGAACCCATTGGAGTTTTGATCTTCTTTGTCGGCTTGTCCAAAAATGAGATGGTTCAAGTTTTCAAGGCAGACTGAAATTATTTTTTTTTCTCGTTTACTACAGGAGCATACCTTTCTAGCTTGATTATATGTCCATTCTACAACACCGAAAATTTTAATTTAGGCTTCCATGTGGGACACAGTAACATATCTGAAGTAGGATCTCACCTCTCATCAAGAACACATCCCCTCCCTCCCTCCCCCTCTAGCTAGGCATCCCAACTCAGGACCCTTGACTATGATACCCCCAACGAGTTTCAAGCACTAAAAAGACTGCCCAGAAGATTAATCTGACAAAATTGGGTAACACTACAGCTGTGCAGCTTCGCCAACATCCATAAGCTGGTAGCCTGGTATTAACAGTCTAACACTATAATAGGAGGCATATTTAAACAAATCATGTGTGTGATATCTAGGGTTGAACAAATGAAAGCTCACAGGATTATAGTAGAGACTAAGAAAAGGTTACCAAGTAGCAAAAGTAATTTTTTTTAAAAGGTGACAAAGGTGTCCTTTCTTCTTTCCATATCTCCCAGAAACTTCTTGGCATTTTTGGAGAATGTCTTCAGTACTAATGTTTATCCTTTCTAAATGTCCCTGAAAAAAAGTTATGCAATTTTTTTTTACAGAAACAGTTTATGCAAAAAAAAAGGCAGTATAAAACATATATCATAATACCTTGTCAAGGTGAATATGGCCTACAAGAGTTGGGCCAGCTTCAGATGTTCCATCTAAATTTATTTGCTTCTGATGCCTGATGCAAACAACAATTTGTGGTTAACCCCAAAGAAATAAGCACAAAATCTGCACCACAAGAGCATCCTGCATCTATTCTCACTTTAAGAATGGTCAGACCATGCATTTAACTACTTTGATTAGAAAGCTTGCTAAGTTTTCTCATAACAATTGCTGCTTCAGTAAGTACTAAGTAGACATGTATGACCCAATTGCATACTCCCTCCGTCCCAAAAAAAAGTCATTCTCGCTTTCCAAAAAGTCAACAGTGTTTAACTTTGACCAACTATATTTAACAAAATATTAATATTTATAACATATAATTAGTATCATTAGGTAGATCTTTGAATATATTTTCATAATAAACTTATTCGGAGATATAAATGTTGCAAACATTTTCTACAAATCTAGTCAAAGTTGAGAAAGTTTGCCCCGCACAATTCCCATAGCGACTCTTTTTTTGGGACGGAGGGAGTATGTAAACAACCAAGTGCTTAACTGATCTGTCAACTTGCATAGCATTGCATAATCTGACAGGGAAATCAGAGGACCAAAGAAGCTCAAAAATTGCTTACTCAAGCATGGAAAATAAGCATATAATCCCAAGGAACATGGATATATGATCATTAAACAATCAAACTGAGTGTGTGTGCATATTGTGGGCGTCGTTGTTGTACTGTGTAACTCTAAAAAAAAAGAGTTTATCTTGAGAAAAACTGGCTAACTGGCTTTTAAACTAGCCATAAGACAGGATCTCAGAGTAATCCAAAAAAAGAAGGGGGCAAGGTGGCAGTGATATTTGAGGACTTCATTTATCGTAACTTACTCAATGCAGACATCAGTAGCACAATCCCCAAGTGTGACTCTCTTAAGACAACTTTGTACTGCAAGTGCAGCCCTTTCCTTGCAGAACTTCTTAGCACAAGAGCAATCATTCAAGAACAGGACAACTTTGCGATCTTTCACGTCGTTTTTATAGGTAGTTTTTGTTTGAAGAATTTCCTGTTATGGTAATAATAAAATAAACTTGTTACGCAGCAAAAGCCAGTAACAGCAAGGCCCCTAGATTAAATGCCAAGAAATATTTATATTTTTACTACCTTCATTGATTCCCATGAAGCATTGTTACTTTGGGATGAATCCAAGACAGCCTTGTATGCAGGGTTTGAGATAGCTGTGGCGGCTAAGACACCCACAGGTTCACCAGGTGGTACAGCACTTGGAGAATCAGTTTCATCATCTTCCCCATACTTAAGTTGAATGATGGAATTGCTACAAATGTTTCTCACAGTTCCATCATAACAAATAACTACATCCCTCAAGATGGCCATTAAATTCTTAAACAAAGTTCCAGGTTCTGACAGCCCTCTAGAGGAGCGGATCATAGTTTCTCTAGTACATATAGCATGTACCAGCTCTTCATACGGATTGAGCCCATGAAAGTATGAACTTTGCACGATCCCCAAAGCTTCTGGAGGATACTCATCTCCAATGGCCGAGTGTTTATTCACAAAGTTTGTAAAGCAGTCCTCTACCAAGCGCCTTGAGTACAACTTCCCTTCACGGTACAGTTGCAAGCCAACAAAACCAACTTGTTGGACTACTTTTGACATTGAGGATTCCTTTTTCGGATCAATAAGCAACCCAAGGTCGGAGAATTTCCCAACATGATCCGAAATCTGTTGTTTCACGCTTTTCAAATTGTTTTCAACTCGTAATTCTACGAATTGACTTGTTGAACACCTTGACTGCTCAAGAATAAGAGACTGATTCTGAATGTCCTTTTGTGCTTCCTCCAATAGAGCCTTGGGAACATTAAAATCCCGCAGGCTTATACTCAAACCGTCAAGAAGTAAAAACTCCATCAACAATGGCTCCAGCACATTCAGAAATTGCAGAGCCTCTCTTGGACCCTTCTCACGAAGGATGGAGGACACCAAATCCGGGAATGAGTCCTGAACAGATTCTTTGTCAAGATCCAGTTTTATGACAGTGCTGTCCCTAACCAAGTGTGTGTCCGCTTGGCAAGTCAATTTAGCTGGTAACGCACCTTGCACTATCTGTGTGATTGTCCAAGATGGAATTGGCTTCATTACAGCAGGGGGCAGAAGTGAAAATGGCACAAACATTGCCAGCTGGTTTGCTAGTTCCTTGTGTAACACTGTTCTATGAGACATAGCCTTCATAGCTACCAATGAGTCATTACCTAGCTGCAGATTGACCTTCCCACTGTGGGAACTAATCAGTTGTCTCTCGACACTAAAAAGCTCCAAGGCTTCAGCTTTTGCAGCAAGCGATTGCGGATAATATATATGCACGCAATCACCATCAAAGTCAGCAGAAAAGGGGCCACACATGAGAGGATTGATTTTTACTGTGTGATCATCATGCACATATGCGTAGAAAGCTTGAAGAGAATGCTTATGTGTGCTGGGTGGCCTATTAAGAAACACGACATCCCCATCAACAATTCTCCTACTGATAGTTTGACCAACTTTAAGTGTCGTGTGCCCTTTTGATCCAACAGTTATGGCATATGTTGCTTGACCATCTCTGTAGGTCAAACAGAGTCCCTTGTCTACCACCTCTTGCAGCCTATTAATGTTTATATCCGTGACCTGTTCTTCAAAGGTCATCCTCTTTGCAACTTCTGAAGGAAGCCCTACTACACCAAGCTCAATATACGGATCTCCTGTCAGAACGCTGCGAGATGAAAAACCTGACCCTTTGCTGATAAACAGTGTCCGCATCTTTTCTAACCACTGTTTTGTTGACAATGCAGCTGAATCAGCACTGCTAACAGTGAACCGCTTGGTGTTGTCTTGAGGGCCCTTTAAAATAAGATACAAAAGTTATCATGGAGAATACAAACAACAACTCAGATAGAAATAAAAAAGGTTGATCAGAAATAAACGCCAGTGTGCACTATAAAACCAATCAAAGCACAAAAAGGAACTGCAAAGGTGCAGGGATTTCTGTAATTCTAGTGGTTATAAACAAATTGTGACTGTTTTCCATGCACCATGTAAACAGGTCTAAATTATCTACTTTTCCACATACCCTTGTAGTGCCCCTTAGACGTATGTACTGGCCAATCGCAAGCTGCAAATCGCATGATTCAGCACCATGTGATACAAAGTTCGGGGAACCAGATCTTGATCTTTTAATTTGTTCTATTTTCTGAAGAATCTTCTTCAACAAAGCTATTGAAATGTCCTGATATGAGAAGCAAGTAAATCAGGACATCATATAGGACTCAACAAGAAGTAGAAGAAGAAACTACCAGATATGTGTACTAGAAAACTCACATATGACATGATGCTCTGCCCGTCGGTGAACTCTGGAATATATAGACAGTTCGGAGGTACTGGAAGGTACTTCATCACATACCCAGTCTGAACAATATATCCCCGTGCAGCTAGCTTTCTCCTAGTATCATCAGGAACCTTCTTCAATATATTCAGAGCCTAATAAATAATGAAGGAATGAATCAGTGGGTTATTCAAACAACCTGGAATTCATCAAAGCTATCAAAACAAATCTCTTGAAAACATAACTCATGACTCATGAGAATATCACCTCTTCTGGAAGCAGTGTCCTAGCTTGGGAACATCCACCATGATGAAATCCATATTTATCAAGAAAATTCCATGATCGTTCTGTCATGTGTTTCTTATGAGGTGCTCTCAACTCCAAACGAATCGCACCATCTTGTGTCTTCACTTCCTTCAAAGACAGAGCTGGAATATCCTATAAACAACAAGTTCTGGGATGATCATGACACATGAGTGGACATTCATCCAGCCAACACAGGTTTAGTGTCAGCACTGGCACCAGACCAGCAGCAAGTAAGGATGCAATTAGGAAGCCATCCACTAATCAAAAAGGACATATGACTGAGTTCAATGCTAATGCTATATTTGTCAGCTATGCTGAAGTTAATTATGAAGGATAAATTTTAGCTGCATTTTAATAAATTTTAGTGTGAAACTGTGAAATGACACCTCCCTAAAGCACTGACTCAGTATATCCTGTTATGTCTTCATTCTCTTAAATAACAACTCATGAATCATTCAAACCACAGAGAAAGATGGTTGAATTTGAAACACTACTATACTTTATTTTAGCTTACGCATTTACTTCCATATCCCTACATATACCAGTAACTAGTAGTCCAATGTATCTATTTACTCTTACTTCAATCCAGAAGAAAAAAGAAGAATGTTGGCATGTACCCGGCAATAAGAGCACAATGTGGCTGACACATTTCCTTTTCCATTACTTTGTTTCACCTGCAAAGGTGGAAAAGATTTCACAAATAGTAACCCAAGGTGAAGCATCAATGTAAAAACACATAAAGTTCAAATAAATGAGGAAACCAGTACAGAAAAATAATAAAGTAAGATTATGCTGTTCTGGTTTACAAGTACCTTCCCTTTCTTGATTCGAAGGCACTTCAGACATATCAAGCTCAGTAGTTGCCTCAGTTCACTGACATGGCATGGATGGTATATGGGTACAGGTAGCTCAATGTACCCAAAATGCCCTACATAAGCAGAGAAACTTAATTGTTAACGAAGAAAAAAGGTATCCTAATCCTCGCTAAGTCACTATCTAGAGCACAATGTACGGAGGGTTACAAACAAAAAAAAATTGTGTACCTTCACATTTGTCGTTTTCAGAAGCACCACAAGATTCACATTTCCCAGCTTCAAGGGGCAACCCAAGGAATGGATTTCCAAGCTGGCTAGGATGGGTCACCGGGCACTCGTTCACCGAGTAGGTGCACTTCAGAAACAAAAAAAAAAAGCATTTAAGTCATCATTGGAGAAAAAGAAAATGCAATAAAGAAATATTTGGGGATGATGAGCTCTGCATGACTGCCTGGCAACCAACAAATGTGCATAAAAAAGGGTCAGACCCATGGTGATGGGGAAGGAAATACAGCATTGATTGATTTAGTTAGTGAACTGTGTATTCACAAATTGGTCAGCAACACATTTACATTATCCTACCTCCAAATATGAAGACACCTCTATGTTTGTCCCTATGAAATCGATGGTTTCTAACCCTTCATGAGAATTACTGGTAAAAACATCAGATTTGGATAACTTACAATTTCTTCACCTGTAGAGAGGCTAAGTTTGATGCTTTTAATAGCACCTTCAGAGACTAGTAACGCCGAATGATCCTCCTCCATTTGTCTGCGACCAACAAACGCAGAAGAGGTGTCAGATACACAGCTCGCTAGAGATAGCAAGAATACCATCAAATGAACAAACTAAAACGGCCCATTTGTTGAAATGAAATGACAAAACCAAAAAAGCAGGGAGAATCAAACATGATGCTTGGCAGCCCACGGGCAGAACAGACAACACATGACAATGATGCATCCCACAAAAC
Source organism: Microstegium vimineum (assembly GCA_022036555.1). Classification (NCBI taxonomy): domain Eukaryota; kingdom Viridiplantae; phylum Streptophyta; class Magnoliopsida; order Poales; family Poaceae; genus Microstegium; species Microstegium vimineum. Next base: position 44,454,835 of record CM039121.1, on the reverse strand, counting down.
TCACATGAAACCCCTCCAAACCGAAGCGATCAATCTCCCAGCACCAAAAGCATTCGCTGCAGCCCTACAGGGACCATAAATAAACATTTTCCACTGAGAAAAACCCAATCAAAAGGCTCAGCGAAGGGCAAAAGCCACACCGCCCCAGAACCCCCATTCCTAGGGGCAGCTCGCATCAATCTCCGATCGCCGGAAGCCCACCACATTGCACGGACACGGCCGTGGCCCTTCCCGTGGGGCCAATCAAACCCTGCGCTTACCGGTACCCACCCACCCTGCGCTTAAAGATGCCGACCTCTCTGCTTACAAAGAGTCATATGAATACCCTAAAGCCTTAAATTGTAAATAAAGCATTAACTCACAACTAACATTCTCCAAACAATTTGCTCATAAACACATAAATTGTAAACAGCAAAAATACTGATAGCTAACCTATGAGAAAATTCCCTATTCGACACTAGAAAAACTTCTCCTTCAGTATTTGACACTGAAATTTAAATCTTCCCTATCTATCATCTATTTCATCTTCTGTTCCCTATTTGACACTTCCGTCACCTCTGTTTGAAATTCCCTATTTCACCTTAAATGTTGTGGACAACATTGTTGACAAGATCTACTCACATTGCAAGAAGCAACAGCAGGCACCCACTGGTGGCTAACCTTATCCTTCCTAGTTGAGAGTTTGTTCAAGTTTGTTTGAGCTCATTGCTTAAGTTCAGAAGAAAGAGTAATTTGTTAATCAATTTTGCAACGGCTGACTGTATATAAGAGTATGGCAGATTCATTTTTTGCTTTAAGCGGGAATAAACAAAAAAAAACTAAGAGCCTCTTCAGAGGGCGAGTCCAGTCTACCTCTGCCTTTACTACTCCGTAATCTATCCACAAGTCTAGCCATATCACTAAGTATACATTACCTAAAAGCCACAGTGACAGTGTACTAAGAAAAGTCACAAATCACAGTCATGGAGAAAACAAATAGGCAAGCAGCCACGGAATGAGCATGCACATGTATACACACAAATAGCCGTTGACCGCCAAGATTAACCGATGCCAAGGCACATCCAGCAAAACCCAGTGTGCCACAAGTCTACAGACCTGTTGACAAAGATGGTTGAGATGCTAAGGATCGCAAAGTAGGAAACCCTGCTAGGAAACAGGGTCCCATCAGTATGGTTTCTTTTACCCTATTCAGTTATTTTGCTAGTTTTAGGGCCTTTTCAATGCATAGCCGTTTATACAGTAGTTAAAGGGAGAAAAAAAAATACCATATCAAATAGCGCCTCTAAAAATCTGAATCTACAATGGAAAAGATATTTTAGCGGCGCTTAACAGGATGGGCAGTCTACGTGTAGAGCGTTTCATGCAGCATTTAAGCACACCCGCCTTCGCGGGATCGCACAAGAGCTGGTTCAAGCAGCACCACTTCACGGAGCGTCGCTTCACTTGGTCCATGCTGGACTCCACGTTGGCCGAAAACCAGTCCAACAACGTGTAACGGTCCACAAGCACCCAGCATTGTAAAGGCCCTTACACTTTTACTCATAGGTGACAATCTACATGTGCAGGAGATGTGCTAGCCTAGCTTCAAGAAAAAATACTGCTTAACGAAATCCCCAGAGCATGGGGACATTTTGATAAAGGACCCATTAATTCAACAACCAAACTCACAAGGAGTGGCAGCACTTCGCTGTCATTCAAACAACAAGATGGCCACTGAACACACAACTTGCTTTTGCCAAGACAAGCTGAAATGGAGGAGATTATGAGCACAGCTGACCTTGCCGGATGCACAAAACTCCCGCTGCCCGCTCCTGAGCCAACCCAAACCAGAAATCAAACGGAGCCTCGTCACGCGGATCCAGCCATCACCCCCGCCTTCTCCCTGGACCCGACGCGACCGGGAGATCAAGCGGAGGAGCAAACGTGGCGCTTGCCGGCAGAGAGCTGCTCGCGGGTGCAGGGTGAAAGTTCCGATTGTTTCCACAGCTGCGGTCAAAATCAAAGCGATCAATCTCCCACACCAAAAACATGCGCTGCACCGCCCTAAATAAATTCCCCCCGAGAAAAAAACCCATCAGAACCCTCGACAAAGGGCCAAAAGCCACACCGCCACGGAGCCACCAGAACCCCCATTCCCAGGGACGGCTCGCGTCAATCCCCGATCACCGGAGCCCGGAACCCCACCCGCATTGCACGGCCACGGCCACGGCCGCGGTCCTTACCGGGGGCCCAAACAAACCCCGTGCTTACCAGTACGCGCCGACGAAGACCCCCCCGTCTCGGCGGCGTTCACCGCCCGTCTCCTTGGCCGCCGTGACCCTCCCGTCGTTGCCGCGCTAAAACCCTAGCGCGCGCGTGGGGAAGGGGGGGGCAGGGTTTTGCTCCGCCTCGGAGAACACGAGGAGGAGACGGTCACTGTGTGCGCGTGTGAGGAGTGGGAGAGGGGACAGGGGAGAGAGGGAGGAGGCGGAGGAGGTGGAACTGTGGAAGGGACGACGGGTCAGCCGAGGACGAGGCGCACCGGTGCTCGCTCGCTCGGTCACAAAAGGAGAGAGGCTCGGTGAGCAGGTGCAGGTGCAGCAGGTGAAGGGAGGTGAGCCCACTGCGCGAGTGGCGCGGGGAACGCTGCGTGGCCCACTGACTGGTGGGGAACGCTGCTGGCTGGACCTACCTGGCAGACGGGTGGGGTGGATACGGGCGGCGTGGGTAACGGCGGCTGATTCGCTAGCCCCCTCCGCCGTCGGGAACCGTGACCCAGCTGACTGGAGACTGGAGAGTGGGGACGAACGAGCGAGCATTGATGCCGCGAAATGGAACACTTTTCTGTGTTGTGTGTGTGTTTCAGTGGGCTGTGCGGACCATGTGCCTGTCCCGTATGCACGCATCTTGAGGTCTTTGGCTGGCTGATTTCTTATGAGAGAAAAACACTGTTCCGGCTGGATTTAAGCCGGTTGAAAAGCCAAGCGAACAGGTTGTTGGTTACTAGTTTTAAAGAGGGCATTTGATCATATCTTAGGTCATTTATACCGGCGATTGTCTAATAATCCGTTGTCCTTTTGTGAGACTGTAGAAAAATAAATACCCATCTCTTCTATTTATAGTATAGTGCATTGTAGCTCGCCGTGGTGCTTCGGTAAAACTCTAGCTCGCCACAGCGGGACGATGGTCAGCGGTGAAGGTGAAGGTCGCCGGAGAGGGAGAAGACGATAGGAGGAGAAAGAAGGGGAAGGGAGTGGCGCGAGAAAGGAGACAGCTATAGTGGAGGATTTTAGTGGTTTAGGGTAAATTGAAAGTTTAATTAGTTACATAAAAATACTTAAGTTTCTATGTAAATTGAAAGTTCAATTAGCTATTTTAGTGGTTTGCGGTGAATTGAATGGAAACATGACTAAAATGGTAACCTATTTGTTAAGAGTTTGTTTGGTAGTGCTCCTTGATTCACTAGTGAAGGATTATGTGACTGAAAATGTTTTTTTATGTTTTAGCCTTAACTCTCAAAATCCATATGAAAAATCACTTTACACAATTAGGTTTTTCCGCTCTGAGCCTTTAAGTTCATTTCAGAGAATCACTTTTTACTCAAAAATACGTTTGGAGGCAGGGGGTGATTTTCACCGAGAACCTGCTCCACAGAATGTTGCCAAACAGCCCCTAAATGTAGAGCATGTATTGATAACATTTATGATATGGTTTATTGAGTAAAACATTATGAATTAAAAAGTTATAACTGCATGACAAACACATATGGTATTTCATATGTGGCATGTGTTATTTTTATAAAATAAGCTTTTAATAAGACTTTAGTAGCAATACATTGAGTTTATATAAAACCATACAGAGTGAAATCCATCCTCTACCTAACACGAGACACATAACCAGAGAAAGAGAATAAACCTGATACGATCCAATGACTATCAATTTGCAAACTAGACCACCACCTATGTGTCTGGGAGGAAGAAAAAAAACATCGTCCATATACATCAAATATTGTGATACCGCTACAACTATATCCTGCAATACACATTACCATTAAATTAGGACTTAAATGCACTTTCATGAGGAACCTTTGGTCCTCTATCTTCTCTATAAAAGTTCATAAAGTTTATTTTGTAGCAGTAGAGTTCATAACCTTCATCTGAGACTTCGAACTTCAAGCATAGACTACTCGATCTGACTCCTCTTGCTCGTCCTCTAGGCCCTACTTAGCTTAGTCTCAATAGAGTTTCATCCATGTTTCACGGACATTAAATATGCTGATGTGGTACTGTATTAACGAAGAGAGAGGTGATGAGAGTTTCATAGGACTAGAGAGAGTTTCATAGGGATGAAGCTCATCTGCACTATTTCCAAAATTTGGTTGTGTTAGAGACTGTGTAATGAAACTCTCATTAGGGCTCGTTTGGGTACCCCAATCCATCCGTGGATACATGGCTAATCCGCGTGGGTGAGAAGGCCCGTGTCTTTCCTGTCCAACCAATCCACGGTGCCCTTTTGGATACATACAGCCCGACGTATCCCCGTGCCTTTGCATCCCTAAGCACGTCGATACCCGTGGCGCAGGAAAAACTCCTCCGCACTCGTGATTTTCTTTCCCGTCGTTCTCTTCCTCGTGCTCGGCGCTCGCTGTCTCCGAGCAATGAAGGCCATGGCTTCTGAAACAACGCGTCGTCCTCCCCGGGCGGAACGGCATGCTCCTCATCCCGCTCCTGGTCCTCACGGACGCGCTCTCGCCGCGGTGCTGCTCCTCGTCAGTCAACGCCCTGTCCGTGAATGTCGCAGTGCTGCCGGATGCGGACGCCATCAGCAGCGTCGAACCAGCCACCGTACCGCCGCGTATTGGGACGTCGTCAGGGTCCTCTAGTCCGATCTTCGGCGCCTGCTTAATTCTCGCCGCCGCCGGCTGTCGTCTCGGTGCCGTCGTGTCCGCCTCCATCTTTGCGACCGTCGTGGCTGTCGCGGCCTTCTCTGCTGCCGCCGACCGTAGCGCTAAACATGTTGCTCACTCGTGCTCCTGTTCCTAGACATGCTTCTCACGCTCCTCACCTCGTTCTTCCTCATCTACCTGACCGTCGTTTGCGCCGTCGCCATTGCCATGTACGCGGTGGAGGCCGGGCGGCGCGGCGCAGACACACCGTGGGTCACGTGTGGCGGCTCATGCGGGGCCGGCGGCGCAATGTCGTTTGTGTACACACTCGAGCTTGGAATTGCCAGCGGGGTGACCGCCAGCGTTGCCTAGGGGCGGCTGCTCTGCTCTGCTCGCCTAGGCACCACGGATTGCACAGCCGGAATTTTGGTCTTCGCGGGTTTACTGTCACCGGAGTGGGAGGGAATGTCATGTGCAGGGTCAAAAATCTCCTTTGTGTTGAAATCCACGTGCATTTGCCCCCCTGTCATCCAAAGGAGCCCTTAAGGATGACCTAATATCATATCTTGATGGCTAGAAAATTATCGACCTGTCACAAACACTTAGCAGTTGTTTGGTTCTACCGTTGTTAACGCAAACATAATTTTTTTAAAGCTGCGGACGTTACTGGTGACTGAACTAATTTAATTTGCATTTGCATTACTGCAGAACCAACCAAATGACACGTTATTTCATTCGCCATGAGATATAAAAGATGAACCTCTAGCTTTGAACAAAAAAGGAAAAAGAAAACTATCACATAGTTCGATCTTTAGCCATCATTGTTTGTATCCAACTCTCCTCCCGCTCTTTCTCTAGCTCCTGCTAACACCTTACCATATCAGGCCATTAATAGCCACACATTACTCCACTATTGATCCAAATTTCATTTGTCGTGAGAGTGGGTCCGTGCCCTCACACAGTCACACAGTCATAATGTCATATGGTAAAGTGCAGGCAGATGGCTTTCCTACTTCCTAGGAACCCTGCTTAAGAAGTTTCAAGTGTCATGGCTTTTGTTAGTTGATCTCAACATTACAAATTCAGTCAAATGGCTAAAATTTGCTACTTCTCACTACAATTCCTCAAGAAAAAATTCTCAGTCTTTCGATACATTACCTAGCAAAAGATTACACCAACAAGCCCCGAAGTGAAAGTCTCTGCAAAACATGCTTTTCTATGTTCTTTTCCAAACCACTGAGAGAGAAATCTACTGTGGTGCAAACCCATCGTCGTAATCATTACTACCCCTGCGTGGCCCATTCTGCAGGTTCCTCTCAAACTCCTTGAGGTAATCTAGGAGCAAGACGATCACAAAGAGGATGAACCCACCGGAAGAGTTGCTGCCACCACCGCCACCACCACCACCTCCTCCACCGAACCGGAACGGCGGAAACCCAACGCCTCCATCATCAAGCCTTGGCTTCACCTTCTCTGCAATGAGACATCATCAGAGAAAGAAATGAGAAGTTGTGACTGGTTATCCAATGCAAGCCCAGTTTTGCTGTACTTTGGAGTTAAGTTCTTTTTTTCCCGAAAACTTACTTTGGAGTTCAGTTCTGCAAGGATGGTAGGGCGATTGGGTGAACACATTGAACAAGGGTTGTGCAGATGGTTGCTTTCGTTACCTTTAACTGAACCTGATGGTGGAGAGGTTGGTCCCGAATACGATTTGCGTTGCGCCGTTTGTGTCTGGTTTGCACAGCATGTTATGTTCTGCAGAGAAATTTTTAAAAAAGCAGTCCTTTGTAAGTTGGTTTCAGATTCCCTGTTTATTAATGCTTAAAAAAGTGAACAAATCGTAGGATCAGTTAAAGTTATTTGTAACATACAAAGTACAAGCCTCTTCAAATTTAACACTTGAAATTTGATCATCAGAATTCAGAGGCTATCATATCAGAACAATGTTCATAGCAAAGCATGCATTTTATTTTTTAGAGGTAAACGAATTCCCTGCCTTCAAAAGTCCAAGGAATTCCTAGCAACACACAAGAGGTAAACGAATTCCCTGCCTTCAACACACAAAATGTACACCTTCTGCATCTGGCCAAGTGAAGTCACAAGACAAGCACAGGAAAACAGAGGAGCACAACACGCATGTCAGTGTGTCACACACAGGCCTTACCATGGAAGCTCTGGCAGAAATCGTGGCGCCGCGGATCGCCCTCTGCGGCCGTGAAGCGTAGCGGCACCGTTCTCCCCAGCCTTGTCCTGCATTGAACAAGCTCTCTAAGAAGTGAAAAAAGGACACACAAAGACAGCTCCCTGACATTAAACAGTGCCTGCCATTTTTTTTTTTGGATTAATGGCGAGCAGCACAGTGCGGACCTCCCCCGACCATCCCAAGGCGCGAAATGCGGAGCGAGCTTGGAGCAGAAACCGCCGGCGCCGCCATCGTCGACGTAGGCATGACGCGTGGCCGCCGCGTGCAGTAGAATCAGCTAGTCGCTGGTGCCGTCCGGGCGATGAACTGAAGCTGTAGAAGAATGGGAAGCGCGTGAGTGAGAGTCGTTGTGAGACCTCACCTGACTACCTGAGAATGAAGTGCGCTCGCTCGCCGAGGAGTGAGGAAGAAGCAGGCAACCGAGCACACAAACAGGGAGGAGGGAGGGGAGTAAAGGTCACCTCGCACTTATTAGCTTGCGGCGGCGGCCGCCGGCGGCGGATGGATTCCAGCAGGCGAGTGGGAGAGGGAGGACCGGAGGACTGAGCTTCCCTGAGAGAGGAGAGCAACGAGCGGCTAAGGAATGCTATCCAGTGTGAGACTGAACAGACTGCGACCGACCAGCAGCAGCAACTCAGCGAGCAAAGTGACCCAATCGCTGATCCAGTGTGTACACGGACGCACTGTGGGGTGTGCTCCGCGGGTCTGAGGGTGCGATGTGGTAGTTCAGCACGACAGGGGACCAAACCGTTCGTTGGTTCGAGCAACCCTCCCGTGCTCGCGAGCTCCGCTAGGCTCGGCCCGGAAGGTCCCGCTCCTTCCAATGCTCGCGAGGAGTTTCTCGAGTCGTTTTCTTCTTCTCTGTCTCTCTCTTTTCCTTTCTAGTCGAGTCGGCTTTTTTTTAATCTGTCGTTCCTCCTTTTGTACAGCGTGCTGGCAGTGGTAATCTCTATCTACAATATACAACTAAAACATACGGAACGCAATCGTCAACTCGGCGGTTTCACTCGCTCGCTCGCTCCATCGCCCGCCCGGCGCTTCCGCACGCCCGCATGCAATGGACCGGCCGCGCAATCACCGCGCACGCCTCAATCTTCCCACGCCCACCCGGCGGTTCCCCTTCCCCTGCCCCCACCCTACCTCGACCTCGCACACGCCCCGGCGTCCTTGTGCGCCCAGCGGTTCCCCTTCCCCTGCACCTCGGCCTCGCACACGTTCCAGCGGCGCGTGTCCCGGCGTCCTCGCGCGCGTCCCGGCGCCGCTTCCCCGGCTGCCCGCGCGCGTCCCGGCGTCCTCGCGCGCCCGCCGATTCCCCTTCCCCCTCCCCAGCACGGCTGCACCTCGGCCTCGCACGTCCCGGCAGCGCGTGTCCCGGCGTCATCGCGCCCCTTCGCCGGTTGCCCCCGCGTGTCCCAGCGCCCCTTCCCCGGCTGCCCCCGCGCGCGTCCTGGCCGCGTCCCGGCTTTACCAACAGGGCGCGCAGGATCAGGTCAACGCCAGTGGCAAGATGGCGCGGTGGAGCAGAAACAAGCAACTCTGAAGCTCACGGCCATGGCCATCCTGGGAGCCCTGAAGGTCGCCCCGTCTCCACCCGCCCTCGCCGACGCCGTGCCACCGGCGACGTCGAAGCCAGCGCGCTCCTCCGTGCACTTCCACCTCGCCAATGCCGACGCCGTCGCGATTGTCGCCGCCTCGCTCCTCGCCGCCGACCCCGCCGTGGCATTCATTGTCCGCCGCTTACTTACCCTACCTTGTTTCTGATGTCCTCCCAAGTTCTTGCGAAATCAGTGTGGTTGACGGGGCGCGCTTGGCGTGGCTGCAGGGAGGAGGCCCCTACGGGAAGCAGGTGACGCGGGGGCAGGACCTCACCGGCAAAGACTTCAGCGGCCAGACGCTCATCAAGCAGGACTTCAAGACGGTATACTGCGATTGCACATCTCACCTTGCCTTGTGTTGTGCAATTTTCTCACAATTGCTATGGCGTGCTTCTCGAGGTGAAGAAACCTGGAAACGCGTCAAATCTTCGAAGTTTTATGTATATGCTGCGAAAAAATCATGTCATTTGTTACGGTCTTGCTCATGGCTGTTGGTTCTTGATGTTCTTGGTGATGCAGTCTATACTGAGGCAAGTGAACTTCAAACCTCACAAGTATTAAATTTGCTTGCCACTCCATCTTCGATGATTCCAGTTCTTTTGCATTCTCATTGGAAAGTTTGTGACTTGGTTTTCGCTGTGTGGCTTACTGGATATGTTTGCCGACGGATTCAAGCGCTGATCTGTCTGATGTTGGTCTTAGAGGCGTCGATTTCTCGCTGGCGAACTTAAAAAAAGGTAAAATGTTCAGCATTGCACATTATTTCGGTTCAGTTTCACGCTTGTGCAGGCGGCTGTATCCTGTTCTGTTCAAAATGCCTGACAAGTACCTGATGCTCATCCAAAACGTTCAGCCATCGTTTGATCAGACTTTTATATTTAGGCCCATTTGGTTCATGCTCCTCTCTTTGGTTTTTCTTTACGAAACAAATCCCTTCATGTTTCTCCCCTCTAATTCTGATTGAAATATCTGTCCATATATAGATGCCAGCATGATGATTCGTTTTTCAATACACTCCGTGATTGGTTTTGCCTAACTTCATTTTGCAGTCAAACTTATCAAATGCCAGCTTGGAAGGGGCACTTGTCACAGGAAACACTTCTTTCAAAGGTGCCAACATAACTGGGCAGGCAAGTGATTTTTGCTTATCACTCTGATCTGATACTCTGATAGCCATCGTCTCTTGCTGCAACTCAGCAACTGTACCTTCTCCAATTCAAAAAGGTTGTCATCAGCAGAGGGGGCACAAACAAATTTCCATTATTCCCCTTTGCAAATCAAAATGAGCAAGCATAGGCAAAGCTCAAACTGAATAAGTGGCTTATTCTTACTTCTTTGTCTCTTGACATGATCACATAAGCAACATTGTCAGTGTTTGCTTGGTCCATAGTAATCCCTTATTTGGAAATTCGGTCATGCCCAACAGGTAGCTCCAACGCAAGCCCCGGGAGTGGTGGAGCACCAAGGAGCACGGCTGCTCTGTCGATGCGCTGCTCATGTGAGGCATACAACTAGGAGCGTTTTGGTTCTCTGAATAAGTCTGAATCTTGTTTTCCTGACGCTTTTCAGTGATAAGCAGAAAATCTATTTATTGATGGCGATGAATTTGTTGTTTTTCAGGTTTGGACGCAATGACTGGAAGAAGGTCGAGGAGCATGTCTGCACCAAGACAACTAATTTGATTTATTATTACTTTCATTTAGGGATTCAGTATCTCGTCCAAGAACTAAAACTTCAAACACAATGTGTGTTGCAGATAAGGAGCCCTGCCCATAAATACTTCTTCATGCTCCAGAAGCTCAGGCTGACGCCACGTCGCCGTGCAACAACAGATCTCAGTGGCTCCAAGCAGCGCGACCGCAACACCAGGCTATCGCTGATCGGGCAACATATGTGCGCGTCGGTCGCCATGCCAATCCGATCCCAACACTGCCGCTCATGGTCACGGTCCCATCGGTTGGAGCAGCCTCGGTGTCATTCATGCATCCATCAGTGGCAAGTGCCTTCTTTGTCCATTCTTCATATTTTTTAGGATGACGTTCTCATGTTCATGAATCCTGAACGGTGTTCTTGATGCATACATACATAACGAGTGGTCGGAATGTCCCATTTTTCTTTTTATGCTACAACCACAGGACCATTTTGAAAAGCTGAACATGCTCTAGAAAGTTCTGTAGCTATATTGTTACATATGTTGTATGAATTTAGTGAAATTGCATACTAGGAAGCCTTTGTTGGTACAAGAGTGTACCATATTGTCATTAATAATATATATGTGCTTCATTTTTATTCTTTCTCAATTAAAAAGAAAAAAGGTTATATATGAACCTATCAATAAATTAAGTACTTTGTCAATTTGTAAGAAAAACAACCATCTGTTCATAATAGTAAGAATTTATTGCAGTGATGTATTGTTGTCGTGTGGAAGAGAAGACAAATCAAAAAATGACCTCAGTCATGTGGTCGCTATTTTGCCAATTGGAGTCTCGGTCTGATAGGATAGTATGTGATTTGTGACAATGGTAAAATAATACATGCGATTAAGTTTGATCCTGTATAGTATCATTTGAATATAATACATGCAAAGCTCAAAATGTTCTCCCGTCGCAACGCACGGGTACTCACCTAGTGCACTAATAATGCACAAAAGCATCACATTAACATACATAAGCACTTGGGAGTTCAGATGTTTATGTGAATAGTCTGCAAATATATATCATGGTAAGTTCATAAGTCGGTGGGTATAAGACCTATGACCGTGAAAGAAAAAAACCTCACAATCTACTATCACAAGGGATCTTAGATCTGTGCTTTAGTGTGAAAAAAGACATCTATTTTTACCCTAATATAAAAATTTGCTCCCACAACAAGATAAACTGAAAATCTAAGGAGTATTAAGTCATCTAACCAATTTAGCGAGAAGCAACGACAATTTTTGAATCTTTAAGGAAGTCCCCGCGTCGCCTAGCGGAGGGCGGCTCGGGCGGCGCCGCCAACCGCCCGCCGAGCACCCCTCTCCTCCGGCTCCCCTCCGGCCGCCGTCGCCGCTCCTGCTCGCGGCGGCGGCGGCCACCGTCGGCGCCTCCCTCCTCCTCGCCTTCCCCTTCCTCTGCTGCCCCCATCCACCTTAACTCCGGCAGCACCCGCGACGTGGGGGCGGCGGCGGTTGGCTGGATCCGGGCATCGGCGAGCCGATCCGCTGTCCTCTGGTCCCATCCTCCCCTCCCCCCTCTCGTTCGGTGCCTTTGCGGGGGTGGGGCGGCGGCTTGTGCCTGCCGGCGGCTGGTGTGGGCGGTGGCTAGCCGGATCTGCGTCGGGTCACCCCCCCCCCCTCGGCGGCCTGTGCCTGCCGGCGACTGCTGTGGGCGGTGGTTGGCTAGATCTGGGCCGGTTTTTCCCTGGCGGCGGCTTGGGGGGTCGATTTGGACTCCCGGGCACCGGATGGCGATGCCAGTATTGGCACTGGCCATCTCGACAAGCCGCCCAACCTGTCCTCCCACAGACCACGTCGCTCCCAGGCGGCCCGTGTCCCGACATTCACATTAAAGGACATCGTCGCCCCCTGTTTTACTGCTGCCTCGCTGCATCTGGTGAAGACCCTGCCGATCATCTCCGGCATCTAGTTGTATGCAGGTTCGGCTTGGATGTGCCTCTGCAGGTTCTTGGAATACGGGTGAAAACCCTACCTGGCGGTGCTGGGCCGGTGGCGATGACGCAATCAACGTCATCTTCCCCCTTGGAGGCGTCGCTGTAATTCCCTCTTCCTTTCATTGATGATGGCGTCTGCGGACGCCATTTACTTTCTTGAAGGCATCAACACAAGCACAACTGCTCCTAGCCATGCCCTACACTACGACATTTGGGACTCAGCTGCGACGCCAAGAGCAAGCCAAGGACGTCCTCTCGTTCAAACAGAGGGTCAAAGCATTGATCGTTTGTTGTATTGTCCTGGTCTATGTATAAGACTATGACTTTTCTCTCTTATATTTTTTCTATCTCCTTTTGTAACAATTGGTTGTGTACATCCCCGAATGTAGAGGCGGAATATTGAATATCCTTTATCGAAAAATCTAACCAATTTAGCGAACTCACCTCTCACCTGAGGTGGCAAATTGTTTACGCCGGAGGTTGAATCGATCTGAGAAGACCTATGTACTATCAAATATCATAGATAGAGTTATAAATGCCTACCTTTCATGCTACCTTTTGCATCCTAAAGTAAGAGTAACTAACGGTTTTACATATTTTGATTGACAAAATTGAGAGTTTGTCAAGTCTCAAATGAATATAGCAAAGGTAAAAAGAGTCAATCTCCAACCGTTTCGCAAAATTGACTTGGCAATTATCAAAATTGTGAACCAAAATTGCGGCGGCGAGCGGAAAGACGCACGCAGGGGGAATGCCAAGCGCGATCCACGATTGACATATATGTCAATCTTTCCCATGAAATTGCCAAGTTAACAAAAATGCAAAGCTCATTTGCCAAACCGTTGGATAAGAGTTTTTTTAACTTTTTTTGCAAAAACAAGAATGCAAAGCTCATTTGCAAAACCATTGGAGTTGCTCTAAGAGGTTTTGAGGTTTCTACTTTTATTTATAACTTTTAATATATATCTAGACATAACTTATATCTAAACAAGTTACAAAAGTTATGAACCTAGAAAAAAAATCAAAACATTTATAATTTGGAACCGAGGGGTATTTGTATAAAATCCTATTATTCTCTTATAGATGCATTTGTGTATCTCATTGTTTATAAGCTACTATTCCATCTTTTTTGCGGAGCTAGGTGGTTAGAGACATCATCGTGGTAGTGTGGTACTCAAGATTACACTTTAACTAATACTTTCATAAAGCATACTAAACTAATAGAGAAAGTTGTATTTTATATAAAAAAAATTCCATAACAAATCTAATACTCTCTTAGTAAAAAAAAATGCAATTCTTGCTCTCAATTAATCAAACAATTTAAAATTTAACTAAATCTACACAAAAATTAAAACATTTATTATACGAATTTGTGTAATTAGTCATTATAAAACAAAATTTTATAGTAAACCTATTTAGATACATAAATGTTGATACTATCCTTTTTATTAAATTTGATAGAACTTAAGAAAGATTGGCTTGTCCAAAATTTAGAATTGCTTTTTTTGGAAGAGGGTAGCATGACAGTGTGATCCTAATTTATGTGTTTTTTATATATATTATTGAAGAATCAAAGCAACACTTAGTGTGATGGAAGCAACAAATGTTGCCTTACTACCCGGTATAAGAATCATTATGTAATCATGAGGTAGTCATGATATTCTTATATGGTACTCCCTTCATTGTGAAATATAAACGATCTAAGTTTGTTCTAAATTAAACTATCCATTAATTAGTTTTTTAGAGAAAAGTAGCAACAAAGCAAAATCTATCACATCAAAGAGATAATAGAATTATAAAACTACACTTAACGTACCTAATAATGATGTTAATTTGATTTTGTAAATATTTTCGTTATACTTTATAAATTTATTTAAGACTAATACAGTTTGACTTTAGAAGATAAATTTAGTTTTTTTTTGTATTTTAGAATGGAGGGCCCACTCGTTAGTTTCGTTGCATTCCTTGTTGTTTGCTGTCCTTGGTCCTGTTTGGATCCGAGATCCGAGGGCTAGAGCTAGTTTGAGTTAGTTTGCACCCAACTAGTCAAAAGCATCCAAACATGAGAGCTAGATTGGACTAGTTACAACTAGCCCACCAAAAAAAACTAGTTTTCCAAAGAGGTGATTATTTGGGCTAGTTTAGGTCGGTTGTGGTGGAACGTGGGACCCACCTCATATGCAACTACAAAAAATGTTATAACTCACAGACCAAACATCCAAATAAAATTCTGATTACACCATTAAATTTGTTAGAATAAATACTTTAAAATAAGATCCCATATGGATATATTTGAATGATTTATAAAAATAATTTATTATCAAACTAGCCTAAACTAGTTTTAAATCTAAACACCTCTTTTATTAGAACTAGTTTGAAACTAACTCTATAGCTCTAGCCGAGCTAGAGTCATCAAACAGCGCCCTTGTCAGTTTAGATGGAGCAGCCGCCCGTCACCAGCTTCACTCAGCATCCTACTCGACTACTCGCCCCCCACTACTCTTCCTCCTCCAACCTCCCTCCCTCCCTCTACCTCCATCGCGGTGGCTGCGACTGCTCCCCCACCCGCACGCACGCCGTGAGCATAAAGCCGTCGCGCGCCCACACGCCCTTGTCATTTCTATCGTTCCCCTTTCCAAATTCAACGCCACGGCAGGCACGGTCACCTCCCTGACCCTGACCCGTGAGCCGTCAATTCTGTTCCGCCCCGCGATTTCTTCAGCTGCCGATCGAGGGGCCGGTGAGGCACATTGCCTCCGCTTCCACCGGGGGCCTCGCCTGACCAGCGCTCCCGGCGCCGCCTTGGCCCCTATGACGTGCGCGCGGGCCGAGGACGCCATCTCGCCCGCCACCGCCGCCAGCGTCGCCGGCGGCGACGACGTGGCGGCTGCCCCGGTGTGAGTGGGACTCCCCTTCGTCTGATGCGTTTGTTGTCTCGTTCCTCTTGCTCAATCTTTCTTGTTGGACTGTGCGAATGCCATGCCTTACTTCTGCAAGCGTTTCAGTTCCAGGGGCGGCTTGATTCAGAAGGTGGCTGCCGGCGGCGGTGGGCGGAGATCGGTCGGCTTGGCGCGCTCGCTGCAGCGCTCGGCACATCTGGCGACCGGGGACGGTGAGGCTCTGGCGCCGGCGCCGGAGGCCAGTTGCTCCGGGGTAAGCTCTCGGTTGACTTGCTTCCTCCTCCAATTAGCGCAGCGTTCACCGCAAAATTCACAATTTTTGTCTGGATTCGGTACGACATTGGTGAGAAAAAGAAAAGTTATTTTTTTTTCGGTGACGGCAAGCGTAGCAAAGTTGGTGTCCTTTCGCGAGTGCGTGCCGTGGTGCGGAGGGCACTGTCGGCTTCGGGTATACTGTGTGCTCCCCAGCGCACTCTTCATGGGGGACCTGGATGAACTGTCCCTTACCTCCCTTGTCCCTACTTCCCACTGATTACCAGTCTGTTCAGTCAACCAACAATCTTGTTGCTTATTGGTTCTTCGATTTGGTTTCTTCCTAGAGAAATAATGTGGCAGTGATTGTTTTTTTGGTTTACTTCTTTGTAGGATGGGATAGGTAAGAGCAATGGTGGTGGGAAGAGAGAAGATAGCCACAGGATGAAACAGTACAGGTCGCAGCTCGAGCAGGAGGTGTGTGATCCTCTTCAGCCCTGTGATTTGTTTCTCGCTATGTTGTAATGGTGTCACCTGATGTGATTTACTAACCCTGTGAAAATTGTGCAGGTCAAGAAACTGCAGAGGCAGCTTGATGAAGAAGTCGATCTGCATGTGGCGTTGGCAGATGCTGTTACGCAAAATGCTGCGCCTCTATTGAAGTCTTCTATGAAGCTTCCACACAAGGTGTGGGCTTGCATAACTCTGGCGATTAATTTCACATGTTTCCTTGTGCTTATTTGATGTCATATCCTGACAGTTAACACATCCAGTGACCATGCTCCTTCAACCTTTCGTTCTGCAGGCACAGGAGCTACTGATTAACATCGCCTCCTTGGAGACTACCGTTTCAAAGCTTGAAAAGGAGCTAAATGATCTGTACTACCAGCTTTGTCACGAAAGGAATGAAAATAATCAGGGATGCTTGCCATCTACATCCTCAGATGAGCACCAGTCATTGTCAACTTGCACGTGTACGTGGGAAGAAGTAAGTACCATCTAAGTAAATATTTCAGCAGTTTCTTTCTGCTATGGGAATCACTAACGGTTTCTTGATTACCAATCTTAGCACATATCATCGTTGAGAGATTTGAAGTTTGGGGGTCTGAATCAATGAGGTCAACGAGACGGGACTTATTCCCTGAGCTTGGAGACGACCAGGATATGGGAGAGGATCCTGAAGGTCAACAGATGGTTTCTTTAAACAGGCTGCTGGAAAAGCACCGAGATTCTTCTTTGAATAGACTTCTTGAAAAGCACCGGGATGGAGAGGTCCCTTTCATGCCTACCTTACCTCTATAGATTTAAGAACCAACTTTGGACCATATTAGAGTATCAATAATTTATTTATCTTTCAGCAGATGCAAGAATCATGCTCCGCGGAAAATGAAGGCAATGAATATGAGCAGCTTGACGCCTTATCCTTTGGACAGTCCATTCTAAAGATAACTAGCATGAAAGGAGGAAATCTTTGGAGCGACCCAAATGAGCTCTCAGAGGAGATGGTTCGCTGCATGAGAAACATTTTCCTGCGCTTGTCTGAATCCTTGAAGATATCATCGAAGGCATCTTCTGATTGTTCATCTTCCTCAGCGGAGTGTCTATCAGGCTCCACATTAGCATCCTTCTCAGATTCATCCATAATGCCCTCAATGCTACGGAGTCCTTCAGTTGATTCCAACCACAACGACGAGACAATGAATGAAGTCAGGGACTTTGATCCGTATAAAGTTAATGGAAAGGAAACTCGAAGAGATATCGGACACTATCGTTCAGCAGCTGAAGTATCTTGGATGTCTGTTGGAAAGGATCAACTTGAATATGCATCTGAAGCTCTAAAGAAGTTCAGGTTTGCTGCTGCAACCTTGACTAAGCCTATGATGAGTCCTCATAGATATATCACATGTTTACAAACTTTACAAATGTTAGTGCATATATGCATAATTGGTAGATACGATTTAGACTTCTTAATTTTGTTTAATCTTGTAAATGCTCTAAAAGAATAAGCACACAACTGAACCAGTCTAGGGATTTGGATTGGGGGAGCAAAAGGATGTTCTATCCCCGTTCGCTTGCAGTAAAGGAATTAGGTTTCAGAATTGGTTTGGAATACATTTATTTTTTCTCTTTTGAGTCCTAAAGAATTCCTGTCAGCATGGAATTTGCTAGTATGTGAATGCACAGGGGAACAGACTTTGCTGTCTCCATTTTGGCACACTTGTGGTTTATGTTACATTTCTGATCCTGGATCTTAAAAACTGCCGATGAAAGTTAACATATCTTATTTGGTGTTTGTATTATTAGGCCACTTGGAATTGAGAGATTTTGATCCAAACCCTCCCTATTCAGACAGGAATTTATGAATTACTGAATCCCCTAAATCTCACAACAAACATATTCTTACTCCACTTTTTTCCCCAAATTTACATGGTGCAGAACTGCAGATGTTGTTGCCCCACATTTTAGACCATATGTAATGTGTTAGTTCGTTATTTTGAATGTAGGTGATCGTGATATACTTATATTTAAGCACACCTTTTTTTTGCTCTATGTTTTGCAGATTTCTTGTGGAACAGTTGTCAAGGGTTAATCCTAGCTGTATGAATCGTGATCAGCGGCTAGCCTTTTGGATTAACTTATACAATGCTTTGATAATGCATGTAAGTATGACCTGGTTACTTAAAATGCTGGCTTTGCAGACGAGAACAAGGATTAAATTTCTGTTTATAATTGGAAATAGGAACTCATTTCTTCATGCATCAGTCCTCATTATCTTTCATTAAGTGCCGTGTACTCACCATTTGCTTACCGTGGTATTTTTTTTGTCGGCATCTATTAGGCGTATTTAGCATATGGAGTACCTCGAAATGATATCAAGCTTTTTTCTCTAATGCAAAAGGTTTGAACAGTATATCTTCTGCTGTTAGTCTAAGAGCATACATCAGACTGTTAACCGTGCGAACTATGCAGGCTTGTTATACAGTGGGTGGCCAGTCCTTCAGTGCAGCGGAAATAGAGTTTGTGATTCTAAAGATGAAGACTCCAGTGCATCGACCCCAACTTGTATAACTTGTTTCTCCATCCTAGTCTTCTCCTTCTGGTTTTGTCTGTCTCTTATTTTGCGTTTGCTTTCTTTCAGTCTTTGATGTTGGCTCTGAATAAGTTCAAGATGACTGAGGATCACAAGAAGTACTCCATTGATGAATTTGAACCCCTTCTGTTGTTTGGACTTAGTTGTGGAATGTTCTCTTCTCCAGCTGTAAGTATGCCTGCTAATCTTAGTTCTATTAAGATGTGTATTTGCTTCAGAGAATTCATCCTGAAGAAGTTGTTGGAGAAACTACAGCTATGCTTGTCCTTTATTGTGCTATCCTTGTCATAGACAAGACCTGTCATGATTTCTTTGTCCGATTTATTGTTGCTTGAGCTGGATGGTTGTAAGATTGCTAAAACTAAGTTATCTATACCCACTTCGCTGGGTCACCCTGTTGTGGTACAGGTACGTATTTTCTCGGCCGCAAATGTCAGGCAGGAGCTCCAGGAATCTTTGAGAGACTATATTCAAGCGACTGTTAGTACAAATGACAAAGGGAAACTGCTGATCCCGAAGTTAGTGCAGAGCTACGCTAAGGGAGCTGTTGAAGACTGTCTGCTTGCAGACTGGATCTGCCACCACCTGGCTCCTGATCAAGCTGCAGTCATCCGAGATTCTTCTTCACAGAGGAAGCAACGGCTTCTTGGATTTCGAGGTTTCAACGTTCTCGCGTTTGACTCAAATTTTCGATACCTCTTCTTGCCTGACAGCAGTGGCCCCCAGAAGCTAGAGGCAAAACAATCTTACAAACTTCCCGAGCCGTGTTCAAAATAGATAATAAAAGCTCAGTTGGTATATTTGGGCCATAATACCATTCTTTTGCATAGCGGGACATGGGATTGACAGTTGTATATGATGTAAATTTTGAAGAAGGAAGTATATCATTCAACTTGAATTGCCGTGCTTGCGAAATCGGATCCTCTCTACAGAGTTGGTGACAATTTGGGGCTGTATTGTTTTTTTTTCGTAATCACTTGTCTTTCATACTAAAGATAACATCCTTTTGTTGTTGTTTTTTCTGCATACCTTTTCTTTTTCTCTCTCTTTTTCTATATAGTAATATAGCTCTTTGGTCAACTGATCTGTAACTTCTGCACAAATAAAGGCGGTGAGCAGTCTTTACTTTGGTTTCTCTGCACGATAGATCTGTAACTTCTGCTGCGCAATTGATCTGTAACTTTCTGCATACTTTTGGTTTCTCTGCTTGAATGGGGTGAGCAGTCTGCACCGATTTGTAATGTTTACTACTCGTACTCAAGTCAGCATCTCTTATTCCTCTTCTTAATGCATGCTGTACCTGGTCTGAACGGGATTTGTCTCCCTCTTTTTTGCACCTAATTACAAAATATTGTCAACGGTAATATATTTTTTTTGGGAAAACTTCTTTTGTGTGTGATTTCTAAACACACAAAAGTACAATTCCTTTTGTATTTATGTTTAGTGAGCATGTAACCTTTTATGTCTAAATTAAATCCTCATATAGTGAGGACGAGTAAAACACATACTGTACACTAAATAAATTGTAACATCTATAGGAGCGACTTATAATTTGGAACAGAGGAAAAAAGCAACATAAGTCCATGAACAAACCCAAACAGCAATCTGACCACAAGCATGAAACCTATTAGACTTTACTTTAGAAGAGTTCCACGAAGCCAAGAACCGAAGAAAGTCAAAGAAAGGTGAATCAAATGCATCTAGCTTTATTTACCATTGATCTGAATATTCATACAAATTACATTTTTCGCATATATGCAAACAGATTGACAAAAAAGGTCCCATCATCCATCGCCTCGTATGTAGTAAACGATAATGACATACTACCTACCTGCTGGCATTGTTGTTTTGGGACCACAGCTTTTCTTATTTCCAAGCTGGGCAAAACATTCAGTAAAGTAACAGAATAGGTGATTACAGAATCAAACTGAAACTCAAGGTTTCCGTGGGAATTTGTCGAAATCTGGGCGTCGCCTCTCCATGTACGCATTATTCCCTTCCTTTGCCTCCTCAGTGCCGTAGAATATCAGGGTGGCATTCCCGCCAAGCTCCTGCAGCGGCGTCATTAGTAGTTGAACACACAAACAGAAGTTGTTACTCCTTCCATTCCAAATTATAAAATATTTTAGCTTTTCTAGATACGTAGCTTTTGCTATACACTTAGATATACATTGTCTATCTAGCAAAGTCAAAACATTTTATAATTTAGAAGGGATGGAGTACAAACACACACACACACACACAAACAGAACGGATGTAGTACAAAACACACACAAACAAACAGAAGCTGAACTGGCTTTGTCAGTCAAGTTGTATATACCTGAAGACCTGCATGGCCGTCATCAGCCGCGTTGAGTGCAGATTTCAGCACCCGGATGGCCATGGGGCTGTTTCTTAAGATCTGCCTGCACCATTTGATAGTTTCTTGCTCCAGTTGAGCAAGCTGCGTGTACAGAAGCAGTGTACTTGTCAGTGCATCAGCAAGATCCAAACAGTTTGTTTTCCGGTAACTGACGATAGTTTTCAGCACTCACTGGCACCACAATGTTCACAAGTCCCATTTTGTCAGCTTCATCAGCTGTATAGAACCGAGACAGAAACCACATTTCACGAGCCCTCTTCGGTCCAACCTGTGCAACAAGGAAAGAATTGGACCAAGAATACCATGCTATATGTTGTTAATACGAAAATGCAATATCTACAACTATAAATGCTTGATGGGATAAACTGTCCCGGACAATGTATTGTTAAGAACAAACTCTTGTATATTGACGGTGTTTTGTTTCTTTTTTCGAACAATGTGTGTTAGGAGTAATGTCTCACTAGAACTAGCTTATATTGATATACGGAGTATGTTCTAGGACACCATGACGAACATCTAAGCAAGTAACCAATAGATCAGCATGATAACTCACCAAGCGGGACATTATTGAAGATCCGTAGCCAGCATCAAAGCTTCCAACCTGTGATAGGAAGTGCAAAATGGGATGTTAAACATACATCATGTTTACTGTTGCGGTAAAAAGGAAGAAGAAAATAGTTAATAAGCATAGAAAAGGGCAATTTCACAATCAACTGATTATTTCACTTAATTGGATCCTAAAACGCCAAGACACAAAATAGACCAGCAAAAAATCACCTTGGGCCCTGTCTGCCCAAATATATCGCATTGTCTGCAGCAATTGTTATATCACACACCATATGCAAGACATGCCCACCACCAACAGCATATCCAGCAACCTGATAGAAAATGATGACAGGAAAACAGTCTATAAGATAAGATGAAGTAAGGAAACAAAAAAAAGACGAATACCAATGACGACCATACCATAGCAATAACAGGCTTTGGAAGACGGCGAATTTGCACCTGAAGAAATGATTCATCTGATTTTCTTAGTATTAACGATGAGTGCCAATGTCTTATGAACTAAAAGATTATCATTTTAATTTTACACAATAAGAGTACAAGTGCCAGCATGACAAGCAAAATCTTCTCCGATCCTGGAAATCAACTAAGCTGAACATCAACAGATATTCAGTAGTCAGGAATTCTAGTGAAACTATACATCATCAATTCATCATATTCTGCGCCGAAGCTGAACGATGTAAACCAATTCAAACCTTACTAAAGAAAACACTACACTACAAGTAATATAATGAGGGTACCACAGCAAGTCCCTCCAAAAATTTGTTAGAAGTTGTTCCTTTTTTTTTTGAAAAAAGAATTCAATCTCGAAAGAAAGTTCAGCACACCAATGATTCTCTTAAAGAAAATAAAAATAAAAATTGAAATTGTGCCCCATAACTTATCAAGTTTATTTACCCATGCATAAAAGTGTCAAAGAGGTGGATATGACCTGGAGATCTAGAACGTTGAGGCGGCCAAAGCTATCGAAGTCAACATATCCATCAGAATCTCTTAACGCCTGGTCACCGCCGCTGCAGAACGCCTCGGTTCCCTGCTCAACCAAAACATCGCAAATAAATCTCCAACACCTTTTGTTTCTCCTCTAAAAGCATCGGTGGTAGTAGTACCTTCCCTGTAAGAATGATGACACCAATGGAACTATCATCTCTAGCGTCGTTGAATGCGCGCATAAGCTCCTTCACCGTCAGCGGACGGAACGCGTTCCTTCGATTTGGCCGGTTTATGGTGATCTGCAGCATCAATACACACGCATTACTGAACAACAGAACACGAAATGCAGGACGCGTGTAACTGTAATCCGTAAAAAGCAAACGACTAGAGCTTTTGGATTTTGGAAATGCACAGTGACTCGACGGAAGGAAGAAGAAGCCTCCACAGTTCCTCACCTTGGCGATGCCTTCTCGCACGGCCTTCTCGTAGACGATGTCGACGAACTCCTTCCCCGACTCGTCCGTGGCGGCGCGCCACTCCGGTGGCTCCGACGGCACGTCGCCGTGCACGCGCCGGTAGCTGTCCGCCGCCGGCGAGGACGACGACGACGCTGCCGTGGAGGAAGGCGCTAAGGGACGCACGGTGGCGTGCGTAACCGGGAACGACGACGACGGGACGAGGTGGGCGGCGACGCGGGCCAGCCTCCTCTCCGCGGCGTCCATGGCTGAGACTGAGAGCTAGCTAGACAAGGCTATCCGTATCGCTTTAAAGCTGCCTGCTGATGAGGAAGCAATTCCTACCGCAGAGGATCGCTCTCATGTGCTTCACCAGGATGACGATAGTGGTGTTTTAACGTACTCCTTTTGTTGTTTGGGATTTTCAAACTTGGATAAAAAAGTAAATTATTAAATCGTTATATAGTGATGAGGACTTGAAAATAAAAACACGCGTTGTATACTGTAAAATCCAACTTCCTCAGAAATGGCTAAACCTTAACACTGTTAAAATACAAATCCTACTTTTAAAATTGTTTTTTAACATTACTTTTAAACTTGTTACCAATTTATTTATCTGGCAGTTTTCCACCCCAAACATTGGAAGTTACAGATTCCTGAAAAAAAAAACCCTGTCCTCTCCATTCCAAAAAAGTAATAGAGAAAATATGCACTTTTTTCTGGGCCAAGATGGCCGATGTTGCTCAATTTCACTGCCCGATACTTCACGTATGGGCTTCTTATGGGCCCATTTTGGCCCATCCTTCCACTCAACGACCGTTTTTCGTTCTTCCTTTCCGAGACGAATCTTCTCACCGGCGAAAGGCGGCGCCGTCGTCTGCGGAAACCTGGGCAGAGATGCACGGAGATTCAACGGAAATCTTACGAGGTAGCGTGCTTCCGATATGCTCGCTGATTGCGATGTGTTAGCAGTAATGTCCTTGGGGCTACTTTTTCTATTATGCCCTACTGCGGATACGTTTAGATGATATGAGCTGATAGGGTTCAACATAGGACTCGAATATGAGGACGCTGCTTCATGCTGAGGATAGAGACGCAGTACATGGAGACCCTTCACGGTTCGGGAATCAGTCATCGATTTGCCCATTTTGTTGTTGGTGGTGACTCTTTACTTTCCTTTGCATTTCTATTTTTGGAAAATTTGAAGACTGTCATTATAATTCTGCTAAATTGGAGATATGTCATCCTGACCCACATGCCATTGACTTGTGTGAGCCCCACATGTCATTGTGGTACCAATGTCATATCTCCAACTTTGCAAAATTGTAATGGCACTGTTCAAATTGTCCAGAGGCTGTTTTGATGTTTTAATCATTGCATTGTGGAGTTAGTATTGCTGTGATCATCATTTTTCCTTTTTTGCATGTTATATTGACCAAGCCCTTTTTTTCTGAAATTCATGAATAAAAGCTCGAAGGGGAACCTAAAATCATGAGAACGAATTAAATAGGAACACTGGAACAGAATGGTTGCCCATACATAATCTTTTTGTTTCTCACACTCACAGTTCATGGAAAAGGAAAAAGCTAGATTCTTTTTTCTCTGATCAAAATTGCAGTAGGCACTAGTGCTGTGTGGAAAGTACAACGTTAGAATTGTGAAACAAGGGCAGAGAAGAGAAGAAAAACAATTAATTAGTCACAACTGAGATTTTGATACCAAAATCATGTATGGAACTATAAATTGCAAGAGTTTAGCAGCCTGTTATTGTACAAAAAGAAGTGATGTGATCAGGTAGCAGGTCACTCTGCTCTGTGCACTAAAAGTACAATTTATTATGTAGTTGTTACTCAATGCTGATTGAACTTTGCATCCTTAGGTTGGCATCTATGCTGTCCAGGCAAGAGATTACTTCCTGTATAGTTGGTCTCATGCTTGGATTATGGTTCACACACTTGCAAGCAGCTTCAAGCACCTTCAACATTTGCTCTTCATACCCTTTGCCTCGGAGTGCCGGATCTAGGACTTCGATCTGCTTTCCTTGGGATCTCATATCGTCCACCCACTGGACAAGTTCTTTGGATTTATATGAGATTGGAACAGGTCGCTGGCCTGTGAGCAGCTCTAGCAGCACTACCCCAAAACTGTACATATCACCTCTAAGAGTGGCCACCCAACCTTGACAGTACTCAGGGGGGATGTAACCAAGAGTGCCAACCAATTCGGTCGTGACATGAGTTTTATTGGGAAGGATCAATCTGGCTAGCCCGAAGTCTGCTAAATAGGCTTTGAAGTCTTTATCCAGCAGGATGTTACTAGATTTGATGTCACGGTGGACAATGTGAGGCTTGCAGACATCATGGATGTGTGATAGACCCTGGCCTGCTCCTTGTGCGATCTTTAGCCTCATTGGCCAGTCTAGAAATGTGCTGGCATCATCATCCCTGTTGTGAAGCCAATCATCCAGGCTGCCATTTTCCATGTAGGAATATATGAGGAACCTTGAGTTTCCCTTTATGCAGTAACCCCAGAGTGGCACTAGATGGTCATGCTGTGCCATGGAGAGCGCCTCAACCTCTGCCCTGAATTCCCTATCCATCAGGCACATTTCACTATTGAGCTCCTTTATTGCAACCTTGGAGCCATTGGGTAGCTCAGCCTTGTACACTAGCCCATAACCTCCACAGCCAATGATGTTCTCCTTGCCAAAGTTATTTGTTGCCTTAACAAGTTCAGTGAATTTGAGACTCTTCTGTTC
Organism: Microstegium vimineum; assembly: GCA_022036555.1. Taxonomy (NCBI): domain Eukaryota; kingdom Viridiplantae; phylum Streptophyta; class Magnoliopsida; order Poales; family Poaceae; genus Microstegium; species Microstegium vimineum. The sequence continues at coordinate 44,429,210 of CM039121.1, read as the reverse complement.
TCCGTTGCATTGTGGAACCATCACCAATAATTGATCTGAGTTAAGGTTGGACGGCATTGCTTCTATGACATCCTTGTTGTTGCTCCTATTTCTAGCTATGCAACTTGTTCGCCTGACCAACAAAAGGAGGCAAGCTAGCAAGAACATGATGGAAATACCTCCAAAAGGTGCACCGAATGCAAGGAAAAAGATGGCCTTTTTGTTGTGTTGTTTCTCTGAAACCCATGGTGCTTCAGCTGAACTACAATGATGTACAAGCATAGGCCCACACAATTTTGGGTTGCCATCAAAGCTTGAATTTGGAAAAGTGCTAAGCTGGCCTACAGTTGGGATGGTCCCTTCTAGGTCATTATTAGAAACATTGAACTGGGCCAAGAAATGCAAGTTGTTCAATGCAGATGGAATTATACCAGTGAAATCATTACTTGATAAGTCGAGCACCTGCAAGTTTGTGATGTTGCAAATCGACTCTGGGATCTCTCCAGATAATTTGTTGAAGCTCAAATCAAGTGAACGGAGCCCTTTCAACTGACCAATCTCTTTTGGGATCTCACCAGTGAATTTATTATTATCTAGTTTCAGGACTTTAGGAAAAGCACTAGGCATGCGGTATTGAAGTGTTTGAGGTGTATAAAGCTTATAAACAAGCAGCTCAAAGACCTCTGGTGTAGTGCTGCCTGTTTTTAGCATTGGCATCTCCATTAGGGCTGTCGGAATTTCGCCTGTGAAGCTGTTGTTTGACATATCTATATAGAAGAGGGAGTTTAGGTTCCTTATCCAGTCAGGTATTGATCCGGACAATTGATTGTTGGATAAAGATAGAACAACCAAACTTTTGAGCTTCGATAACCAAGGAGGTATTTTTCCAGACAAAGAACATCCACTTAGGGAAAAAACCTGAAGATTCTCAAAACCATTAATTCTATCATCCTGTGGCACGACTTCATGCTTGAAGTTGAGTCCAATTAGCAAGGTGGTCAGGTTCCTGCAACTCTTAAGGATCTGGAATGCGCTTGTGATATTTGTAAGGGAGATGTCAACAAGTGATAGGAATGAGAGGGACTTCAAATTGCTGATTTTTTCTGACAACTGGCCGTGGAACCTATTGAAGGATAGTCGCAGTGCAGTTAGATTGTCGCATGAGTAGATGCTTTCTGGAATCATTCCATTGAATTTGTTCCCCATAAGATCTAAGGTTTTTAGATTGGGTAAGTTGGAGAAATTGACCTTGTTGAGTTCTCCGCAGAAACTGTTGCTCTTGAGGTCGATAATTTGGAGCTTTGTGCACCTGCTCAGAGTTGATGGGAGTTCCCCGGACATGTTATTGTTGCCCAAAGAAATTTCTTCCAGTCTTGTAAGCTCACCTATTGAATCTGGTATATCACCACTGAACTCATTCCCTTCAAGATTAAGGGTTACCAGATTTTTCAGCTTACTGATGTCACCAATGGATCCTTCCAACTGATTATTTGGAAAAGAGAGGTGTTCCAACAAGGCAATATGGAGAAGGTCGTCTGGAAGAGTCCCACTGAGGCTGTTGTCCCCGGCACTTAGAGATGTCAGCTTGGAACAATTACTGAGCCCTGGAGGGATACTTCCACTGACTTGGTTGTAGCTGAGTTCAAGCACAGCTATGGATGGGACACTGACACAAAAGGTAGCTGGTATCTGCCCAGTGAAGCTGTTGTTGCTCACATTTAGCGCAACCAGACTCTTCATCACCTCCCATGTGGTGGATGGAAACCACCCAGAAAACAAGTTGCTCGAGATGTTCAGTACCTGGAGAGACCGGAGTGGGGTTGAAGATTGCAGCTCTTGCAGGCCTCCGTTCAGTTGGTTGAAGCTGACATCAAGGACGATGATGGTAGTAGACGACACCAGTTCCAATGGTAGGACACCGGACAACAAATTGTAGGATAGGTTGAGCCTCAATAGGCCACTTAGATTGCCAAGAAATGGTGAGATTTCCCCCTCAAGGCTCCTAGATGCCAAGAAGACATCGGTGATCATCCTGTCTGGACTGCAGGTGATCCCCTCCCAAGTGCAGCAATCTGTGCCATTCTGCCATGATTTGGTGAGGCCACCGTCCTGCGAGAGCCCTGCGAGGAAGTGCAGGAGCGAATTACTCTCCAGCTCGGTGCAAGAACTTGTCGGAGATGCCAAGAAGGTTAGGAGCAGCAGCATGAGAGCAAGGCCAAGGAAACTCGTGGGAAATCTGTTGCTGTATTTCATGAATGAGAAATGGAGAGTCCACATTTCTCAAGAAATCAGCATGGAAGCATAAGCATAGGTGTAAGCTGTGTCCAGAGAGTTTATATCAATTTAAATGGGATTGGATGAAGAAAGAGCACGAAGGACAAACAGGAGCAGCTTCTGTCATTGTTATTCATTTATCCGTCTTATTTGACCTTCCTGGTCGTATTCAACAAGAAAAAAAAATCTGGTCAAGCACCGGCTGCTACAGGCACATCCTTGTCTGGATTTGACATCTGCTACAACACTTTGTAAGCTGATCTCCATGTGTGAAATGCTATGTAATATGAGGACTAGCCATCCATGATTGATTGATTTTATAAATGCTACAGCATGTCTTGATTTACTTTGTTTGGATCACTTCTTCTCTTATCAGTTTCACTATAACAAACCTTCTTTACAGACAAAATCTTGACGGAAGCACACACTATAATTCAAAGCGTCCATTGATGCTGGGTATGAACATGGCTGCACAGGGGCAAGTGATGGAGGGCGAGAAGATTTTTCAGATTAATGGATGAATTTACGCTGAGTGCTATATATATGGTTCTTGTTGATCCAAGGAAGCGTTTACTTTCTGGCTGTCGTCGTAATCAAGTCTAGCTAGCTGTGGCTGTGGTACGCGTTTGACAATTGGAATTTTTCCATTGTTGATTTGTTGCCGCCACCTGTGGGTTTCTGATGGACAGTGGATGACAACGACGTGGTTCAAATGTATGTCGGACTCAGCTGGTGATTTCAGGCCGGCCTGTGTGGCTGTGTATCAGACTCAGCAAGGCCTTATTTGGATGTAGTCAGATTCACCTCAACTGATCCACTTGGGATGGATTAGAGTGAAATTTGAACTAAATCCCACCTCAACCTATCCAATCTATCCTAACATATGTGGATTGAGATAATCTAACCACATCTAAGCAAGGCCTAAACATTTTTGGAAAAAAAATTACAGCATACATTTTTTCTATGTTTTTGTAAAGCACCTTGTCTCGTCGGTAATGATTTGTGAGTTTAGTGCAAATATGGTGGGCGTATAACTATAAAGTTCATGAGTTCATCTTCATTGTGGGCTTGTGGCTGCTCTGCTAGAATGGTTTGGGCAGTCTGCGCAAATGGTTTGTGATGTCAACAGCTCTCGTACTAACGCATGCAGTACCAGGCCGAAAAGGATTTGCCTCCCTTCGTGGCTCCATTTGAACCTAAACAGTACTCCCTCTATCCCAAATTGTAAGTCATTTCAAGAATCTTGGAGAGTCAAAGCATCTCAAGTTTGACAAAAAAATTATAGATAAAACTATAAAGATTTATAACATCAAATATGTATACTATGAAAATATAATTGATAACGAATCTAATGATACTTATTTGACATCATAAATATTATTATATTGTTATATAAGTTTGGTCAAACTTAAGAAACTTTGACTCTTCAAGATTCTTAGAATGACTTACAATTTGGGATGGAGGGAGTATTGACAATAATCACATTTTTTTCACACTTCTTATTTGCTTTTTGCACTATCATAAATAAAAATGTAATTACATGTGAATGCAATTCTTTACTGGCAAATAAAATCGACATGACCAATTGAGACTTCAAACTAAAAACATGTATTTATACTGTATAATAAAATCCAACATCAGAGGTGGCTAAACCAGTATACTAATGCTATGTACAAAACTGATGCTGGTATCAGTTTTATTTGGGGAATATTTTTTTTTTCCCTTGAAGCATGGAGTCTGCTAAAAGAAAATTCAAAATGTTATCGTTCCCTCACGGCCTCACCAAAGAGGTCGTAATTCCTTTCATGGGCCCGATTGCCGGCCCATACGTACGCGAAAATGGCCTTTTCTCCCTTCACCACGTTTCGCGTTTCCGCTTCCTTTCCCCACGCCGCACCGGCGAGCGGCGAACGGCGGCGCCGCCGTCTCTGGATGCCCGCGCGGCCGCACGGAGGGCCAGCTGCGCGCCTACTAGGGTCAGTTGATCGCCTCTCTAGCCTTCTCTTCGCTTGTTATTGGGTGAGACCTGTCTACTCGATTCGCCACTTCATCAGTGATTTCGGTGCGTTGAGAGAGATGTTCCGGGTAGATATAGGTTTTAGCAGAGTGCTCGACTCTGATGTCACAACTCCAGGCGGAGGATGGCGTGGTCGCGGATTGGGGATGGGCCATCACATTGGGAGGCATTATCGAGCTTTGCCGTTTCTAGGGATGCAAGTTCAAATGATTTTGGGTCATTGGGTCGACCCAAAAAATTGATCCAGTGAACTAGAATGATGTTTTCGTAGTTTGAGGAAAGTGGAAAAATGAACTAGAATGGCATTTAATAGTAATTAGATAGGTGACCCAAAAAAAACACCATTTGGTTCCTGGCCTATTAGGAGCATTTGATTGTCACACTGTTTCGTTCTCTGATTTTTCGAGGAGGCTGCTGCTTAATTTGATCACTAGATACTTTCCGGTTTGAATTTAGTTGGCAGTTTTGCCATTGCAACTGTGCCTGTATACGTGACCAATTTTTTTTTCACCTGAAATTCATGGGAACAAATCGAGGTGGAACTGGTAATCTTTGTGTCACTTATGATTAATCATGCACCCTTATTCATGAAAACGGAAAAGGGATATGAATTACAATGTAGCTTGTTTCTCATGAATTGCCATGGACAAGTTCGCGAGAGACAACCAGAGGTGAATTTACAAAAGTCTATTAGTCTGTTACCTGTTAAGCTGATAAGCCAAGCGAACAGGACGGTCAGCAGAACTAGTCCACTTGAATCTTTACATCTACTTTATGCACTCAAGTACAACTTATCGTGCACATTATTCTATATTTACTGAAATATCTTGCATTCTCAGGTTGGCGTCTATGCTGTCCAGGCAAGAGACTACTTCCTGTATTGTTGGCCTCAGGAATGGATTATGATTGACACACTGGCAAGCAACTTCAAGCACCATCAGCATTTGCTCCTCATACCCTGTCCCTGTGCCCTGTAGTGCTGGATCTAGAACTTCAATCTGCTTTCCTTCAGATCTCATATCCCATACCCACTGGACGAGTTCCTTTGATGCAGATGAGATTGGAATGGGCCGCTGACCTGTTAGTAGTTCAAGCAAGACTACCCCAAAACTGTACATATCACCTCTTAGAGTAGCCACCCACCCTTGCACATACTCAGGGGGAATGTAACCGAGAGTGCCAACCAAGTCGGTCGTGACATGAGTTTTGTTGGGAAGGATCAATCTGGATAGACCAAAATCTGCAACATAGGCTTTGAATTCTTTGTCAAGTAGGATGTTGCTAGACTTGATGTCACGGTGAACAATGTGAGGCTTGCAGACATTGTGGATATAGGACAGACCCCGGCTTGCTCCTTGTGCAATCTTTAGCCTCTTTGGCCAGTCAAGGAATGAGCTTGCATCATTATCCCTGTTGTGAAGCCAATCATCCAGGCTGCCATTCTCCATGTAGGAATATATGAGGAACCTTGAGTTTCCATGGATGCAATAACCCCAGAGTGGCACTACATTGTCATGTTGTGCCATTGAGAGTGCATTGACTTCTGCACTGAATTCCCTATCCATTAAGACTATTTCATCACTGAGCTTCTTGATGGCGGCCTTGGAGCCATTGGGTAGCTGGGCCTTGTAAACAAGACCATAACCTCCACAACCTATGATATTCTCCTTGTCAAAGTTATTTGTAGCCTTCACAAGATCATTGAATGTGAGTTGCCTTGTGGAACCATCACTAATGTCAGCTGTGAATTGAAGTTGGATGCCACTCCTTCCATAACATCCTCGTTGTTACTCTTGTTTCTAGTTATGAAACTTCTACTCCTTAAGAAAAAAAGGAAACACGCCAGCAAGAAGAGGGTGACGATGGCAGCAAAAGTTACAGCAAATGCAAGCACAAAGATGGCCTTTTTGTTGTGTCTTTTCTTAGAGATCAATGGTGTTTTTGCTGAACTGCAATGATGCACAAGCATGGGACCGCACAATTTTGGGTTGCTGAAGAATCATGGCCCTAGTTGGTTTCGGTGATTAACGACAATTAGAGATTATTATGGCTAACGTGTGTTTTGCAGAGGCTATGCGTAGCTTAGCCATAGTGATCAAGGAGAATGGGCTCTAATGGTCATCACTTAGCCCCCAAGATGAATATCGTTTCGGTTTTTAAGGAGACATGATGAAGACCCTAGAATGATAGGCTAAGTGCCATAAGGAGATGAAGGGCACTTAAAATTAGATATGGCTTCTCTTTTTACCTTTGACCATACTATTAAGAGGGGTTGAGATTAGTAGCTTGACTTAGGAAAGCTTCATGTTTAGGTGTGGTGCACACTTGACTTCCTTAGCTCTAAGCAAGCCTATGGTGACCGTAAGATAGCCTAGAACAACTTCCATATTCATCGCGACGAAAAACGGAGTTGTCAAAATCGTTTTCTGGGCGTCGGACGCTCCTGGCAGGGGCGCCGGACGCTGTCCGTCGCGTCGGACAAAGGCGTCGGACGCTGGGTGGTTGAGTCCACAGCGTCCGTCGGCCTTCCAGAGAGGTTGTTTTCTGGCTAAGTTTTTCAGGGTCCGACGGACGCTGTCCGTCGGCCAGGCGTCGGACGCTGGGAAGAGCGTCCGTCGACCTTCCAGAGAGGGTGTTTTTCAACCCTAGCCAGAACTCAGCGTCGGACGCTGTGGCTGAGCGTCCGTCGCCCAGTGACGTAGCGTCCGTCGCTGGGAACAGTGTGTCAGAACTAGCCGTTAGACAGAGGCGTCGGACCGTCCGTCGCCTCAATTATGAACAGAAACTAGCCGTTGGGCATGCGACGGACCGTCCGTCGCCTAGTTGACGGAGCGTCTGTCGCCAACTTAATTTGCCAGCCCGAGGCAGTTTTCAGATGGTCTATTTATAGCCCCTCCCACTTCTCTCCCACCTGGCCTTTGCTCATTTGAGTTGCTGAGTTTGTTGAGAAGGTTGGGAAGAGAGTAAGAGCCCTAGAGAGAGAGAGTGATTCGCGGATCCATCCATCCTCTCTCTAGTTCATCCAAGAGTTCAAGTGTGCATCCTCTAGTTGTGAAGCTTGAGTGAGTCAAGCGAAGATCGAGGCTTGTTACTCTTGGTGATCGACATCACCTAGACGGTCCGGTGGTGCTCGGAGGAAGGTGATCGCCGGAAGATTGTCGGCGGCCCTTCTCCATCGACGTTGTGATCGGTTGTGGGCGATTCACCGAGCCGGAGTGGCGAAGAATCAGCCCGTAGAGAGCACTCATCCCTTGCACGGGATTGAGGGGGAGCTATACCTTGCGAGGTGCTCCAACGAGGACTAGGGGGGAGTGTCGACTCCTCGATACCTCGGCAAAACATCGCCGTGTCAAGCATCTCTTTCCTTAGATCTTTATTACCGCATTACTTTCCGCACTTGTCTTTCAATTCATACTAGAATTGTGTAGGAAGTTTTCGCATTCCATTGCCTTGCTACCGCTTTCTAGCTAGGACACACAAGCGGTAGGCACTAGGGGGTTAATTGGCTCTTTATAGGTTTAATTCTTGTTTAGAAATTAAAAAGAGCCCAATTCACCCCCCCCCCCCCTCTTGGACATCTTGATCCTTTCAGTTGCCATCAAAACTAGAGTTTGGAAACGTGCTAAGCTGGCCAACAGTTGGAACAGATCCATCTAGGTCATTATTGGAAATGTTGAATTGGGTAAGGAAGTGCAGATTGTTCAGTGCATCTGGAAGCATACCATTGAGATTATTACTTGACAAGTCAAGTATTTGCAGGTTTGTGAGCTTGCAGATTGGCTTTGGGATCTGTCCAGACAACTTGTTGAAGCTCAAATTGAGTACAAGTGCTTTCAATAGACCAATCTGTTCAGGGATGACACCAGTGAAATCATTGTTTCCTAGATTCAGTACTTTAGGAAAAGCACTGGTCATGCGATATTGAAGTGATTGGGTCTCATAAACTGGGAGTTCAAATGTCTTTGGTGCAACCTTGTCTGTTTGTTAGGCATCTCCATTAAAGCTGTAGAAATTTCCCCTGTAAGATTGTTGTTTGATATGTCTATATAGAAGAGGGAGTTTAGGTTACTCATCCAGTCAGGTATTACCCCTATTAGCTTATTGTTGTATAAGATTAACATCTCCAAATTTGTGAGCTTTGATAACCAAGGAGGTATTTTTCCTGACAATGAACAACCTTCTATGGAAAGAACCTGAAGATTCTCAAAACCACTAATTCTGTCATCCTCTGGCATGATCTCATGCATGAAGTTGTACCCAATTAGCAAAGTGGTCAGGTTCCTGCAATTCCTAAGGATTTGAAATGCACTGCTGATATTTGTAAGGGAGATGCTAACAAGTGATAGGAATGAGAGAAACTTCAAATCGCCAATTCTTTTGTGACAATTGTCCAGGGAACTCGTTCCAAGATAGCCGCAGTGCTATTAGATTGCTGCATGAGTATATGCTTTCTGGAATCGTTCCAGTGAACTTGTTCCATGCAAGATCTAAAGTTTTTAAATTGGTAAGCGTGGAGAAATTGACCCTAGTGATCTCTCCACTGAATGTGTTGTTCTTGAGGTCTATGGTTACAAAGTTTGTGCAGTTGCTCAAAGTTGAAGGGAGCTTCCCAGACATGCGGTTGTGGTCCAAATGAATCCCCTCCAACCTCTTGAAGTCACCAATAGAATCTGGTATATTTCCACTGAATTCATTCCCTCCAAGATCAATGGTTATCAGATTTGTGAGCCTGGTGATCCCTCTGAGTGATCCTTCCAACTGATTATTAGGAAGAGATAGGTGCTCCAAAGAAGTAATACTGAAGAGCTCATTTGGAAGAGTCCCTCTAAGGTTGTTGTGCCCAACACTGAGAGATGTCATCACGGAGCAATTACCCAGCCATGGAGGGATACTTCCACTGAATTGGTTGTAGCTAAGTTCAAGCACTGCAAAGGATGGAGCGCTGACGCAGAATGTTACTGGTATTTTTCCAGTGAAACTATTGTTGCTGGCATTGAGTGCAACCAGATTATTCATCGTCTGCCAAATGGTGGATGGAAACAGCCCTGTAAATAAGTTGCTTGAGATGTTGAGTACCTTGATAGGCCGTACAGGGGTCGACGATGGTAGTTCCTGGAGGTTTCCGCTGAGTTGATTGAAGCTGACATCAAGGATGATGATGCTCCTGGAGAACACCAATTCCAGTGGTAGGCTACCGGACAACCAATTGTATGATAAGTTGAGGTGCAACAAGCTACTGAGATTACCAAGGAAAGGTGAGATGGATCCCTGAAGGCTTCTAGAAGCCAAGAAGACATCAGTGACCTTCCTGTCTGGACTGCAGGTGATCCCTTCCCATGTGCAGCAGTCTGTGCCATTCTTCCATGACAGAGTGAGGTTGTTGTCCAGTGAAAGCCCACCAAGGAACTGTAGGAGGGAGTTGCTCTCTTGCTCGGTGCAAGAACTTGTGTGAGAAGCCAAATAGAGGAGCAGAACAAGAGCAAAGCCAAGGAAAGATGCGGGAAAAGTGTTGCAACACTTCATGGTGAGGTGTGGAGTTCCTGCATGGGTTTTCTCTGGAAATCAGCATGGAAGCAGGCAGAGGCATAAATTGTGTCCTGAGAGGCTATAGGGCCAAAGGAGTCTGATCAAGATAGAGCATGAGGACAAGCTGTTGTCTTTCAGGACAAGACAGTTACCAAAAGAAAATCTGGGTCGACGGTGAGCTGCTACAGTGACAGTATTTTCTCAGTACACAACATGACGCTTCATCTGAGCCACTGCTACAGCCTACTCCCTCCGTCCCTTTATATGTGTCGTCCGGGAAACGTGTTTGTGAGGGAAACACGGTTTTCTAGAGAGACATTAAGGGACAGAGGGAGTATTGATAACCTTGACTTTCTTGCAGGAATAGATCATACATAACTGCACCTGTCATGGTTGCTGACATGTGTATTCATTGCTCTTCGGTGACCATTACCACGTTACGTCTGAGGAACTCCTTCCCAGAACAGTATGATAATTCGTGTACTAATCATCCATTACTTATTCCTTTTGAAACTGTTAACAATTAACATCACGTATTATTCTGTTTCATTTGACATCACTTCTCTTACAGTCCTACCTGCTTCACCATACAAGGTTTTCTTGTTGTTGCATACAGAATTTGATACAAGTATACAAGGATGCACCCCCTTCCGACCAGGAACACACATGATTTTGCTGAAAGAAGGAGCATGTGTTTGTGTCGGTGATGGTGACGATGATGAAATCATCTATCAAGATTTATGTAAGAATGGACATTATAATTCAATGTGGTCAGTGATGTCGCCGTCAACACTGGGCAAGTGGAGCTGCAAGAAGGTTGCAAATTAATGGAGGAAATATCGCTGAGCTCTCTTACTTCTTCTTGACCCGATGCGTTTACTTTGTAGCTGTTGTCGTCAGTTCGTCACCCAAGGTTAGCTGTGGTTGGACGTAAACGTTTGGAAATTTTACATTCTATTATATACGGCATCAGTGGTTTGCTGTGGACTATGGAAAGCGACTTGTGGCTATGAAGTTATCTCGGAGTAGAAATGCGCTATAACGGATTAACTAGGCGATTGCAGGTCTGCTTGTGTATCTGACACATGGAAACATCTATTTTGCATACATATTTTTTTTCGGTTTTCTTTCTTTCAAGCACATTGCCATGAATCATAAAAGGACTTTTGATGGTGGCATGATCTACTTAGGGTGAAATATTTGGAAAGAGTGGAATAGAAGAGCAACAACATAACTTAAATCCAAGACAAGCTGCTTTGCTTTGCAAAAATGACACAGTTTTTTTTTTGCATTTTTTCTTTCCTTGTTTAATAAAAATAGCGAAAAAAAGCACATTGCCATGGCCAATTCATTTGTATGTTTTCGCACAAATACAGGTGGGCGTAAAGTTCTATAAACTCTGCTAGGATAGATTCATCAATGGTTTGTGATGTTTACTAGCCACGATAGCTCTTCACCTCCTTGTGGTTATAAAAATATATCGTTTAAGACAAAATTTAGTCAAATACGATAGGTATTTTTGACTGGATGGAGTAGGTCATGCATTATTTATCAGGTCCATAGGAGTTCTGCCCTTAGTAGCCATGTTCCCAACGGGAACGTGAAACGGAAACAGGAACTTAGAGTGTTATTTTATAACGTGGGAACGGAAATATTCACGTTTCCGGGACGTGAATGTTCCCGGAATGTGGAACATGGAATCGTGGAACGTGGCCGTTCCCTGGCTTCTAAGGTTCTGCCTCTATTTGTTGAACCTAAATATGGTTTATGTCGATACGTGAGTTGTATCTTGATGTGGAAAGGATTTTTTTTTATTTTAACCACCAACTAGTACAATTATATACAATTAAAAAGATAACTCACAAAAAACAATTCATAATTTTTTCCTAGAGTCCAGCAATGACAAAAATTCATTTATATATCCCTAAAAATGACCAAAAAAATCATGTTATCTAAGCAACAAAAAAAAAAACGAAGTCCTAACAATGACAAAAATGCATTTTGCCTAATCAACAACAACAACAAAAATGAAATATAGAAGTGTAAAATTATTCCACCGTTCTGTCGAGACAAGATATACCGAAATTAACGTTAAAGAAACCCATGGACAAGAACTCAACAAGATTCATGACGTGTCAGTGCCGGCAGATTTCTCGTTGCCGGAAGCCGCCTTCCTCTGGGCTTCCACCATATCGTCGACGTACTTGAGGTCCTCAGCTGCCTCATATTGGGTGAGCCAGAACGAGAAGCCGCCTCCCTCCGGCGGCGGCGGCTGCTGCCGGACGAAGTGGTTCACCGCCGCTCGTTGAGTGGCAACGTTCCACCCCGCGAACACCGCCACGCCCTGGCGGAACCGCTCGTCGTCGTCGTCGTGGTTCGGTTCGACCGGCACGGCGGTAGATGGGGAAGCGGACGCCGAGGGCCGCCGTTTTGCCTCGGCCGGAAGGTGCGGCGCCGGCGGTGGGGGCCGTGGGGCGGCCGGTATCCGGATAGTAAACCTCACAGAAGAACTCGGCGCGGCAGCTGCGTTTCTCGAAGCTGGTGGTGGAGCCACGAATGGTGATGCCTCGTCGTCCCTGCGCGACGAGCCACCGGCTCCCGTCCTCTCCGCCGCCGACGCGCGTCTCTGGCGGCTGCGGTGCGCTCCGCCCGTGGGCGCGGCGTGCTCTGCTGCGCCGCGGCCGGCGTCGATCGCCGCGGTGAATTCTTGAAAGAGGAGGAAGAGCGCCGTTCGCCACGCCGTAGTTCCTCCGCTTCCGCTTGTGATCGCGGTGGCCTTTCACCGACGGCTTTGACGGGGGGTGGTGGACATGGTGGACGGCTGGGGCGTCGCTCGCTGCCACGATGCCCGGTGGTGGTGTTCCCTCCGGCGGCATGGCGATCGATTGGAGTGCCATCACCATCAAATGCGTGCACCAACTGCAGGGTTGTTCTTCGTTTATTTATAAGTTATATATAACAGCAATTAAAATGTGATCGAATCCGACTCAGCACAGGAGTTGTGAAGTGTTAGGATTGCGTTTCATAATAGGATTTAGTTCTTAATTAATTAATTAATTGCTGCATGCAGAGGTGGCAGCGACGTCTGCCCCCTCGCCGTCGGTCATCGCCGGCGCCGCCCGCACTCTCACCTCAAAACTCAAAGCAGCCAGCAGCTGCAACTCAATTGAAGAAGCAATACTACAGTAAGAAAATACAATATTTGACATCATCATTCAATGCGTCTATCTTTTGAAATTTGACACGAATGTCACAAAATTTCAGCCATTTTCTCTCATTTTCCTCGATCACTCAAAAGGTTTGCGCGTCTTTATATTAAGATAGAGCAGTGTCCTAGGGGGTCAATAAGTTGTACATGAGTGGTCGGACGCTCTCTAGTGTACACCAAGCTATGTTATTACATTGGACCTATATCAACCCAAATTGTGGCGCCGACTAGGAGGCCTATGGTCGGGCTACCGAACAGCAACGACGTTGCTTGCGCGGGCCCACGTCGTCGACGGGTGGGAACAACTCACGTAATGCTTGCATATTAGACTCACCATGCTAATTTTCTCTATAATTTTGTTCAAACTTAAGATGTTTGAATTTTTCAAGATTCTTAGAATGTCTTATAATTTGAAATGGATGAAATACAATGTAAATGTTAATAGGGCTTGTTTTTTTTAATACGTACGCTTCATTATAATTAATAAAAAGAGTTTGGCCATACAAACGACACACTCTGACGAGCGTCTGACGAGCGTCCTAGGAGGTCTATCGGTTACGTAGGCTGGAGCTAGACCTTCCTAGTGTGCAACTTGAAATTTCAATATTACATAAATAGTGCACAATTGACTTGCGGTGTATGCTAATACCCCATCATCCGATCGAGAAGAACACGTTGGGGGTATGAGTGGGTCTTCTACCATTTGGTCGCTGAAAAAAACTCGTCTAGAGCTGTAACTTGGCTCAACGTCAAGATCCCTATGAGATGACGTCTTATGGCTTGGACACAGTGGCGGAGGACGAATAAACATTGAGGTGTGGCACAACTGCACCATCAAAACTTGATAGCTCGATTTATGATTAAAACATGAACAAAATCTATAGAAAACTAAGATATAAAAGAGAAGAAAATACAGTAAAAAAACATGGCGGAGGCCCTACCTAGCCATAAGAGTCCTCCGCCACTGCATGGACGCGGATGAAGTTGGTGTTGCCCGTGAATGGTTGTCCATCCTTTTCATGATTACCTCGTCCCACTTGAAGGTCAATACGTGTGTCAGCGGTTAAGCGGCAATCCGTCTCCTCCTGATAAGCAGGGCCTTTTTGTTGTCATCTTCTATTTTGACGAAGTGGATGATTAAAGGTAGCCTTCACTTAAGCTGCACCTTCTCGGTAAACCGAAATAGACGTTCATGGAGAAGAAGATTCAACGCAAACAACTCATGACGTGTCAGTGCCGGCAGGTTTCTCGCTGCCGGAAGTCTCCTTCCTCTGGGCTTCCACCATATCGTCGACATACTTGAGGTCAGCAGCTGCCTCAGTTGCGGTGAGCCAGAACGAGAAGCCGCCTCCCTCCGCCGCCGGCGGCTGCTGGCTGACGAAGTGGTTCACCGCCGCTCGTTGAGTGGCAACGTTCCACCCAGCGAACACCGCCACGCCCTGGCGGAAGCGCTCGTCGTGGTCGTGGTTCGGTTCGACCGGCACGGTGGCGGCAGATGGGGCGGCGGACGCCGAGGGCCGCCGTTTTGCCTCGGCCGGAAGGTGTGGCGGCGGTGGGCCGGCCGGTACTCGGATAATAAGCCTCGCAGAAGAACTCGGCGCGGCGGCCGGATGTTGTCTGTCGCCGCCGATGACGAACGACGATGATGACTGCATGACGCGGATGCGGATTGCCTTTTTCGAAGTCGAAGCTGGTGGTGGAGTCACGGATGTTGATGCCTCGTCGTCCCTGCTCGACGAGCCACCGGCTCCCGTCCTCTCCGCCGCAGGCGCGCGTCTCTGGCTGCGGTGCGCTCCGTCCGTGGGCGCGGGCGCGGCGTGCTCGGTTGCGCCGCGGCCGGCGTCGATCGCCGACCTCGACCACGCCGCGGTGACGGTGAGTTCTTGAGGCGGAGGAAGAGCGTCGTTCGCGACGCTGTAGTTCCTCCGCTTCCGCTTGTGGTCGCGGTGGCCTTTCACCGACGACGGCTTTGACGGGTGGTGGTGGACGGCTGCGTCGCTCGCGGTCGCGGCCACGAGGCCCGGTGGTGGTGTTCCCTGCGGCGGCATGGCGATCGATTGGAGTGCCATCAAATGCGTGCGTGCATCACCTGCAGGGTTATTCTTCGTTTATTTATAAGTTATATATAACAGCGATTAAAATGTGATCGAATCCGACTCAGCATAGGAGTTGTGAAGTGCTAGGATTCGGTTCATAACAGGATTCAGTTCTTAATTAATTATTAATTGCTGCATGCAGAGGTGGCAGCGACGTCTGCCCCCTCGCCGTCGGTCATCGCCGGCGCCGCCCGCACTTACCTCAAAAACAACCGGCAGCTGCAACTCAATTGAAGAAACGATACAGTGAAAAATTTCAATTTATTTATAATAACAACAATTAAAATGTGGCCGTGCGTTCGAATCGGACTCGGCATACGAGTTGTGGGGTTGCACCGATTGGGTTTTGGAACAGGATTTAGTTCTTCATTAAATGTTGCCAGCAGAACAGGATAGTATATATCATCATATGATGTAACGGTTAAACCGTTTTTTAACATAGTTGATGAAAGGCTGAGCTGTTTAATGTTTTGGCTCTATAAAACTCTAAAAAAAAATCGCCTTCCACTCGAAATGGCAAACCCAGGAAAAGAAATATTTTTCCCTGGGCCAACAAGGTTCCAGATTGCTTAATTTCACAGCCCATCACTTTACGTCTAGGCCTCTCATGGGCTCGCCTTCAGGCCCATGCTTATTCGCTTCCAAGCGTAAATCGCGTTTCCGCTTCCTTCGCCGGCGAGATGAAAACTCCCGCTGTTCCGCAGCGGCGAACGGCGGCGGCGCCGTCTCTGGAGACCCGCGCAGCCGCACGGAGGTCCGGCAGAGCGCTGGTGCACGCGCATGGGTTAGATGACCTGTCTCTCCTGTTCTCTTCTCCTTCTTTTAGTGTTTGGGGCTAATGGAGTATTTTCGATTCGCTGGTGCACCGGCGGTTTCTTCAGAGATCCGTGTAGTCGTGTACATACGGTTTAACAGAGAATTCGATTCTGAGGTTGCAACAGATGGCAGAGGAGGGAGTCATAAGTCCCCGGAGGGTATGGGGCCTTCGCATTGGGAGCCATTAACGAGCCTGCCATTTCGGTGTTGGTGACCTCTAGTTTGCTTTCATTTCTTTGCCCTCCGATCTCTGATATTTTCATTTTGCATTTAATCGGTGATTCTGCCCTTGCTGCGTGGTGCTCGTATGACTGATCAACTCCAAATTTATGAGAACAGATTACCTGGAGCTAGAGAATAAATTGAATAGGACTGAACATTTCTCATGATTAATACAGTACTGTACATTAGCTCTGAAAAGGGAAAGCGTAGATGGATTACAGAACTGTAACTTGTTTCTCAAGAATCTTCATGGGTAATAGTTCATGAGAGGGGACAAGGCAGAGGATCTGCAAAAGTGTGGTTGCTAGTTCAAGCTGTTAAAAAACAAGTAAATGCGATCAGTCAACAAGAATAGTTCTTGTGAAAACTGTACTCTATGCACTGAAATAAACTTATCATGTATGTTTGTATGTTACTCTATGCTGACTGAATCTTGTATTCTTTGGTAGGTGTCTATGCGGTCCAGGCAAGAGACTACTTCCTGTATTGTTGGCCTCATGGCTGGATTACAGTTGACACATTGGCAAGCAGCTTCAAGTACCTTCAGCATTTGCTCATCATACCCTGTGCCCCGTAGTGCTGGATCCAGAACTTCAATCTGTTTTTCCTTCTGATCTCATCTCCCAGACCCACTGGACGAGTTCTTTTGACACAAACGAGATTGGGACGGGCCGCTGGCCTGTGAGCAGTTCAAGCAGGACTACCCCAAAACTGTACATATCGCCTCTCAGGGTAGCTACCCAACCTTGCCCATACTCAGGGGGGATGTAACCAAGAGTGCCAACCAACTCAGTAGTGACATGTGTTTTGTTAGGAAGGATCAATCTGGATAGCCCGAAATCCGCAACATAGGCTTTGAATTCTTTGTCCAGTAGGATGTTGCTGGACTTGATGTCACGGTGAACTATGTGAGGCTTGCACACATTGTGGATGTATGACAGACCCTGGCTTGCTCCTTGTGCAATCTTTAGCCTCCTCGGCCAGTCAAGAAATGAACTCGCATCGTCATCCGTGTTGTGGAGCCAGTCATCCAGACTTCCATTCTCCATGTAGGAATATATGAGGAACCTCGATTTTCCCTGGATGCAATAACCCCAGAGTGGCACGAGATTGTCATGCTGCGCCATGGAGAGTGCATCAACTTCTGCACAGAATTCCCTATCCATCAGACACATTTCACTGCTAAGTTTCTTTATGGCGACATTGGAGCCATCAGATAACACAGCTTTGTAGACTAGCCCATAACCTCCACAGCCTATGATATTCTCCTTGCCAAAGTTATTTGTAGCTTTCACCAGGTCAGTGAACGTGAGCTTATTTTGTTCTCCCTTCCCTCGTGAAACCATCACCAAGGATTGCTCTGAAGTGAGGTTGGACGACATTCCTCGTATGGTATTCTCATTGTTGCTGCTCTTTTTGTTCACGAAATTTGTACTCCTAAAGAAGAAAAAGAAGCAAGCTAGCAAGAATAGGATGGCAATCCCTCCAAAAGTTATGCCAAATGCAAGCACAAAGATGGCTTTTTTGTTTTGTCGTTTCTTGGAGGTCAATGTTGTTTTAACTGAACTGCAGTGATTTGCAAGCATTGGACCACACAATTTTGGGTTTCCATAAAAGCTAGAGTTTGGAAATGTGCCAAGCTGACCTGAAGTTGGAATAGAGCCTTCTAGGTCATTATTGGAAACATTGAATTGAGAAAGGAAGTGCAGATCCTTCAGTGCATCTGGAATTGTACCATTGAGATTATTGTTTGATAAGTCGAGCACCTGCAGGTTTGTAAGGTTGCTGATAGATTGAGGGATCTCTCCATATAATTTGTTGGAGCTCAAATTGAGTGAAAGGAGTGCTTTTAATTGACCAATCTGTTCTGGGATGGTGCCAGTGAAGTTGTTCTTGCCTAGATTTAGCTCTTTAGGGAAGGCATTGGGCATGCGGTATTGAAGTGACTGATCCTTATAAACTGGAAGCTCAAAAACCTTTGGTGCAACCTTGTCTGTTTTGAGCATATGCAGCTCCGTTAATGCTGTTGGAATTTCTCCTGTAAGGGTGTTGTTTGATAAATCTACGTAGAAGAGGGAGTTTAGGTTGCTGATCCAGTCAGGTATTGGTCCGGTTAGTTTATTGTTATATAAAAATAGTATCTCCAAGTTTGTGAGCTTTGCTAACCATTGGGGTATCTTTCCAGACAATGAACAATCACTCATGGAAAGGACCTGAAGGTTCTCAAAACCATCAATTATTAAATCCTCTGGCATGGCCTCGTTCTTGAAGTTATACCCAATTAGCAAGGTGGTTAGGTTCCTGCAACTGCTAAGGATTTGAAGTGCAGTTGTGATGTTTGTAAGGTTGATGTCAACAAGTGATAGGAATGAGAGAAATTTGAGACTGCTAATTCTTTCTGACAACTGGCCATGGAAATTATTTGCAGATAGCCGCAGTGCAGTAAGATTGCTGCATGAATATATGCTTTCTGGGATTATTCCAGTAAAGTTGTTCCACACAAGATCCAAGGTTTTTAGATTGGGCAAGTTGGAGAAATCGACCTTGGTGAGTTCTCCTCTGAAATTGTTGTTCTTGAGATCGATGGTTATAA
Source organism: Microstegium vimineum (assembly GCA_022036555.1). NCBI lineage: Eukaryota > Viridiplantae > Streptophyta > Magnoliopsida > Poales > Poaceae > Microstegium > Microstegium vimineum. The sequence goes on along the minus strand of CM039121.1, from coordinate 44,410,479 downwards.
GATTCTGCAGTTGCTAAGAGTTGATGGAAGGTCCCCAGACATGTGATTGTAGTTCAAATGAATCTCCTCCAGTCTCTTGAGGTCACCTATAGAATCTGGGATATTGCCACCAAATCCATTCCCTCCAAGATCTAGGGTGACCAGATTAATTAGCTTGCTGATACTGCTGAGTGATCCTTCCAACTGATTATTTGGAAAAGAGAGGTGCTCCAACAAGGTAATATTGAAGAGCTCATCCGGAAGAGTCCCACTGAAGTTGTTATGCCCAGCATCAAGAGATGTCATCATGGAACAATTGCCAAGGCCTGGAGGGATACTTCCACTGAACTGATTGTAGCTGAGGTCAAGCATAGCAAAGGATGGTGCACTGACACAGAGCACAGTTGGTACAAGACCAATAAAACTGTTGTTACTAGCGTTGAGCGCAACCAGATTCTTCATGACTCCCCATGTACTGGATGAAAACTGCCCTCTAAACAAGTTACTTGAAATGTTCAGTACCTGCAGAGGCCGTACAGAGGTTGCAGATGGCTGATCTTGCAGGTCTCCACTGAGTTGGTTGAAACTGACGTCAAGCACGGTGATGCTGTTGGACAACACCAATTCCATTGGTAGGCCACCAGACAACAAATTGTAGGATAGATTGAGGCGCAATAAGCCCGTGAGGTTACCGAGGAATGGTGAGATGAATCCCTGAAGGCTCCTAGAAGCCAAGAAGACATCTGTGACCATCTTGTCTCGACTACAGGCAATGCCTTCCCAGTTGCAGCAGTCTGTGCCATTCTTCCATGACGTGGTGAGGTTGCCATCCTGCGAGAGCCCCGCGAGGAACTGGAGGAGGGAGTTGCTCTCTTGCTCAGTGCAAGAGCTTGCGGGGGAGGCTAAGAAGAGGAGCAGAACAATAGCAAAGGCAAGGGAAATCGTGGGAAATCTGCTGCTGTATTTCTTGCGTGAGAATTGGATTGGCATCATGTTTTTTTCCTCCCAAGATATGAACATGGGAGAAATAGGCATACGCTGTGCGCTGAGAAGCCATAGGTCCATTTTTGTGTCTGATGGAGAAAGAGCATGAGGGGTGAGGAACAAACAGAGCAGCTGCTGTTCACTTTTTGTTTGATCCTCTCAGCCAGGTCGTTGTCAAGTCACCAAAAGAAGATACTAGTCAAGGATTAGTTGCTACAGAGTTTTCTGAGTTCACACCATGGTGTTGTGTCTGAGCTGCTTGGCTTTCATGCGTGAAACAGGAAAACAGTAAGTGGAACAGTCATCTATGATTAGTCCAGGAACAGGCATGATTTCGGGGCAACAACGAATTCCTCCGATCTGCAAGTGCAAGGTATGAATCCATAAGCATCATATAAAACATGCATTCAAAACAGGGTGCTCATGCTTTTTGGGCTGTTTATCCTTCTCTTCTCTTCTCTTAATGAAATCCTACCGTGTTCTTGGGGGACAGGTTCAAAGCAGGCATCCCGCATCCATGTCATGATCGACGTGGCTGCAGTAGGACAAGTAGACACACGAAGATTGCAGATTTATGGCGGAATCGTCGCTGAGTGCTCTTGCTTCATCTTGGACCAAGGCGTTTATTTTCTACATTAGCCGTTGGCATCATCTAAGAGTAGCTATGGCTGATGTATGCCTCTGCAAATTCAATTCTACGTTCTGCTGCAACTAGTAATTTGTGGTAGACTTTGGACGACGACCTGTTGCTCAGCGTAGAAGTGTGTCAAGGAACCCGCTGGTGTTTCAGACTGGGACAACAGCTCTGAACAGAAAATATTGCATGGATTTGTCTTTTGACAGCTATGTTGTTTTGTATATTGTAGACGGTTTTGTTTGGGAGCTGGTGGTGTAACTGATGTTGTGTTTTTCTATCTATATTTTTGTGACTTGGCTGTCGTAGTTCGGTACCAGTGGCTGGTGTTCTTCTGCAAAATTTTGTCGTTTGTTCATCTATGCGTCATTTCTTTACTTGGCAACTAGTGTTGCTAAACCTAACAGAAAGTGATTTCTGCAAAATTAAACTATGACCCTAAAATAATGATAATAATCCCCTACTAGTAACATTTTGAAATTCATCCTCCGAACAATGGGAATGGTCTATCAAATTATTGTGGAGTTTTCCGTGCAATGTTTTTTAAAAAAAAAATCAAAGGAATTGTTATATGCAAATTGCAAACGGGGGAAAGAAAAAAAAAACTGACAGCGGCAAACCTATTGAGCTGAACCTGGGCTACGTTCTGGGCCGTCAGGTGCCAGGCCATGACCTGTGAGCCCAATGATCTATTGGGTTCCATGCAAACCCCTGGCCATGAGGCCAGAAGCCCACAAGTCCACAACTCCTGGCCGGAGCCGGCGACGGCTAACGGCGGCGCCTGGGTTTCTCCGACGAGCATCCGCCCGCAGCCGCTGCAAGGGTTAGTCTGGCCTCCGCACCTCCACCACCCCAGTTGTGGCTCCTTAAACCGGCACCCATGCGTCATGCGTGTTCGTAGTCGTAGCTCCGTATACTGAATTTGTTTCTCTCCATTCGCATTCCGCAGTGAATCGTGTTGCCGTGTCAGAGCCTGTCACTCGTCTCCATTGTCCAGTCGCGGATCGGTTCTCCGTGGATCAGTGAAGAATTAGGCCGAAACCCCCTGGGTGCATTGGTGTTTAAGCCTAAAACCAAGCAGAGGTGTGGTGGTCGCTGGTCGCTGCAGAAATGCAGACATAAGAGGGCAGTGTGAGAACTTGGTGGATAGCTCCGATATTAATGTCTCTGTTGATCTCCTTTGCCTTTCTTAAAATAAAAAGTAACTGTTTTCATAGTTGGATACTCCTTGCTTTCCTTACTTTGCTATCTGTGTACAATATTTACATGATTAAACAGGTGATATAGCAGTCTTTCCCCATTTTTGCAGAATATGATACATATGGGAATAACCCCTCTGGATTCCTTGTATTGAGTTAACACTAGTATAGTAGTCAGCAATACATAAATAATTTTTCACTTGCACTATTGCAATTGGCTCCTGATTTCTCACTCTTCTATCCAATTCTCTTTGGTGATTTCCGAAATAGGAGTAACAATGCTGAAGATGAGTGTGAAATGTCTCATGGATTTTGTTCTTTGTTTCTCATGCTACAGGATAATTTGTGAAAATGGAAAAGGACAGTCAACGAATTACAAAAGAATGCCTAAAATGACAATATGTCAGAATCTGTACAGAAAAAATTATGAGATTGTCAGGAATAGTAGTTTGTGGGAACCTACATGTGCAGGTTACAATGGGCTGCAAGCGAGTCATGTTTAACTGCATTATATCCTAACTGAATTTTGCATCCTCAGGGTGGGGTCTATACTGTCAAGGCATGAGACTACTTCCAGTATGGATGGCCTCATGCACGCATTATGGTCGACACACTTGCAGGCAATTTCAAGAACCTTCAGCATTTGGTCATCATGCCCGATGCCTCTTAGATGTGGATCGAGGATCTCAATCTGCTTCCCTTCTGATTTCATCTCCTTCACCCACTTCACAAGTTCTTTTGATAAAGACAAGCCTGTAACAGGTCGCCTTCCTGTGAGCAGCTCAAGCAGAACGACTCCAAAACTGTACATATCACCTCTCAACGTCGCAACCCATCCTTGCCCATACTCAGGTGGGATGTAGCCCAGAGTGCCAACTAGCTCAGTTGTGACGTGAGTTTTGTTTGCAAGGACTAATCTTGAGAGCCCAAAATCTGCAACATAAGCCTTGAATTCTTTGTCAAGTAGGATATTACTGGACTTTATGTCACGGTGGACAATGTGAGGCTTACAGACATCATGGATATAAGAAAGACCTCGGCTTGCCCCTTGTGCAATTTTGAGCCACATCGGCCAATTGAGAAATGCGCTGGCGTCGTCATCTATGTTGTGAAGCCAATCGTCCAGGCTGCCATTCTCCATGTAGGAATATATGAGGAGCCTTGAATCTCCATGTATGCAGTAACCCCATAGTGGCACAAGATTCTCATGCTGGGCCATGGAGAGTGCTTCAACCTCTGCCTTAAATTCCCTTTCCATGGTTAACATTTCACCATTAAGCTTCTTGATGGCCAGCTTGGTCCCATCAGGTAATATAGCCTTGTAGACTAGACCATAGCCTTCACAGCCTATGATGTTTCCCTGGTGGAAGTTATTTGTGGCCTTCACAATGTCAGCAAATTTGAGCTTGTTTTCTTCGCGTTCTCCTCTTGACACTATCACTAATGACTGTTCTGAATCAGACATGTGTGAAGTTGCTTCTACATCTTCGTTATTGCATGTCTTACTTTTGTTTATCAAACTTTTACCCTTGAATGAGGCAGCGAGATATACCAGAAGCAAAAGAAGAAGAACTCCAAAGAATGCACCAAATGCAATCCCGAAAATGACTTTCCTACTGTGTTGTTTTGTTGGGACTGCTGGTGCGACTGCTGAGCTACAACTGTGAAGGAGGACAGGGCCGCACAACTTTGGATTCCCTTCAAAGCTATTATTCGAGAATGTACTAAGCTGACCTCCCTTCGGAATAGGCCCTTCCAGGTTATTGTAAGAAAGATTCAATGCAGAGAGGAAGTGTAGATTCTCCAATGCTGATGGGATTGCACCAGTGAGATGGTTGTTAGACAAGTCTAGTACTTGCAGATTTGTTAAGTTGCAGAGTTCCAGTGGTATTTTTCCTGATAAGTTGTTCGAGCTGAAATTGAGTACAGCAAGTAATTTCAACTGACCAATCTCTTGAGGAATCACACCAGTGAAGTTATTGCAACCAAGTTTGAGCAGTTTTGGAAGACCAGTGGTTATCCGGTACTGGAGTGATGGATTTTTATAAACAGGTAGCTCAAATACCGTTGGATCCAAATGAGTTGCAGTCTTTTCTGTTGTTAGCATCGGCATCTCCATTAAGGCTGTTGGTATTTCCCCTGTAAGCTTGTTACTTGTTATGTCTAGATGGAAAAGTGACTTTAAGCTTTTGATCCAGGCAGGTATTGGCCCACTGAGTTGATTCGTGTGCAAAAGCAGCACCTGCAAATTTTTTAGCTCTGACAGCCAAAGAGGTATTTTCCCAGACAACAAGCATCTAGACATCGAAAGAACCTGAAGATTCTGAAAACCATCAATTATTTCATCTTGTGGCATGGCCTCACCCTTGAAGTTGCTTCCAATAAGTAAGGAGGTGAGATTCCGACAATTCTTTGCTGAATAGAGTGATTAGATTACTTGGGCTAACCCTAGAAGGGTAGCAATATAGTATAGGCATACATGGGCCTCATAGGCCTCTACACACACATTCCAACACCCCCCCGCAGTCTCAACTACCGGCGCAACGCAGTTGCAGACTGGACAAGAAAGAAACAAGAGCACACACGAGCCCCCCACAGACACAACTAGCCACTAGTGATGTTGAGGCTGGAGCGAAATTCGGAGAAGGTGGAGGACGGGAGACCCTTGGTGAAGATGTCGGCAAACTGCGAGGTGGTCGGGACGTGGAGGACCCGAACATCGCCGATAGCGACCCGATCCCGAACGAAGTGGAGGTCGATCTCCACATGCTTGGTCCGCTGATGCTGAACAGGGTCGGTGGAGAGGTAGACCGCACTGACGTTGTCGCAGTAGACAAGCGTGCTCCGGAAGAGGGGGCTGTGGAGCTCACCAAGAAGCTGTCGGAGCCAAGAGGCCTCGACCACGCCGTTAGCCACAGCGCGGTACTCTGCCTCGGCACTGGAACGGGAGACCACCGGCTGGCGCTTGGACGACCAAGACACCAGGTTGCCGCCTAGGAAGACGGCGTAGCCGGAAGTGGAGCGCCGAGTGTCTGGACACCCGGCCCAGTCGGCGTCGGTGTAGACCACGAGCTCGGAGGAGGAAGACCAGTGGAGTAGAAGGCCGTAGTCGACTGTGCCGCAGAGGTAGCGGAGGAGCCGCTTGAGAGCACTGAGGTGTGGCTCGCGAGGATCATGCATGTGGAGACATCTGCTGCACTGCATAGGTGATGTCTGGCCTGGTGAAGGTGAGGTACTGAAGAGCACCGGCGAGACTCCGGTAAGCACTGGGGTCAGTCACTGGGGTGCCCTCGGCCTCAGACAGCTTGGCCTGAGTGTCAACCGGAGTGGAGCAGGGCTTGCAGTCAGTCATCCCAGCTCGCTCCAGGATGTCAAGAGTGTACTGTCGCTGGTGAAGGAGGAGTCCGGTGGGACGAGGCTCAACTGTGACCCCGAGGAAGTGATGCAGCACACCCAGATCCTTCATAGAAAACTCCTGCTGAAGAGAGGTGATGATGCGCCGGAGGAGAGACGGACTTGAGGCTGTCAGCACAATGTCATCAACATATAGCAGCAGATAGGCAGTCTCATCTCCATGGCGATAGATAAACAGAGACGTATCTGACTTGGCCTCCACAAAGCCAAGTGTCAGCAGGAAGGCAGCAAACCGAGAATACCAAGCCCGAGGCGCCTGCTTGAGGCCGTAGAGAGACTTGTTGAGCCGGCAGACCATATCAGAACGAGAAGAGTCAACGAAGCCCGCTGGCTGACTGCAGTAGACCGTCTCAGTCAGAGTACCATGCAGAAAGGCATTCTTAACATCCAGTTGATGCACGGGCCAGGAGCGAGAGAGAGCCAGTGAGAGAACCGTGTGGACGGTAGCCGGCTTCACCACTGGACTAAACGTCTCGTCGTAGTCGACTCCAGGGCGTTGAGTGAAACCCCAGAGAACCCATCAAGCCTTGTACCGCTCGAGGGTACCATCAGCCCGCCGCTTGTGTGTCCAGATCCACTTGCCCGTGACCACATTGGAGCCTGGTGGACGAGGCACCAGATCCCACGTCTGGTTGGCGAGGAGGGCCGCGTACTCCTCTTCCATCGCGTGACGCCAGTGAGGATCCGACAAGGCGTCACGAACGGAAGAGGGCACCAGAGAGACCCGTGGCTCACCGGGCATCGCCGCAAGAGCCCGGGGCGACAAGGTACCAGCCGCGTGCCGCGTCACCATGGGGTGAACATGACGCGGGTGGCGGTGCAGGAGAGGCGGGTGGTACACGGACGACACGTCGGGTGCAGTCGTAGGCGGTAGAGGTGGCGGTGTAGGCGTCGCCGGCGGAGAAGATGCCACCGGTGGAGACCGAGGCGGCGACGACGGTGGGGCGGCCGGCTCCGGGTGCAGCGGAGACGGCCGCGGTCGACGCTGGTAGACACGCCCGAACCGCGCAGCAGGAACAGGAGGTGGCGGAACCGCGGAAGCAGCGGGTCCCGGGGCCGACGGCCCCGCATCCGATGGCCCCACATCAGGCGCAGGGCGTGTGTCCGGACCCGGCGCGGGGTTGGAGGGTAGCAAGCCGGTGACCGGGCCCGGTATCGGGCCCCGTGAGGGGCACGGAGGAGCAGTACCTGCAGGAAACAACGGCAAAGGTGGTTGGTCCACCGTGTCAGTGTGAAACAAGGAGAAGAGGTCGTCAGGGTGTGAGGTGGTAGTGGTGGGTGAGGTGGTGGAGAAAGGGAAGACGGACTCGTCAAACACCACATGGCGAGAGATGAGGACCCGACGAGAGGTGAGATCGAAGCAACGGTACCCCTTGTGATCCAGGGAGTACCCGAGGAAGACACACTGAGTCGAACGGGGTGCCAGCTTGTGAGGAGCGGTGGCAGCGGTGTTAGGGTAACACGCACAACCGAAGACACGAAGGTGGTCGTAACGAGGGGGGGGGGGGTACCGAAGAGAGTGTGGTGTGGAGTGGGAGCTGGACAGGCAACGGAAGGTAGGCGGTTAAGGAGGTAGGTGGAGGTGTGGAGACTCTTAGCCCTGAAGCGAGCAGGAAGTGAAGCCTGGAACAGAAGGGTGCGCATGGTGTCGGTCGTGGTACGAATCATGCGCTCAGCCTTACCGTTCTGAGAGGAGGTATAGGGACACGACATGCGTATCTGCATACCGTGAGAAAGGAAGAAGGCCCTTGAGGTGTGGTTATCAAACTCACGCCCATTGTCACACTGGACGACCTTGATGGTGAGACCGAACTGAGTAGACACCTAGGCGAAAAAGTGGAGAAGCGTGGAGAAAGCATCAGACTTGGCACGCAAAGGAAAAGTCCAAGAATAATGAGAGAAATCGTCAAGCACGACAAGATAGTACTTGTAACCAGAAATGCTCATGATAGGAGACGTCCATAGGTCGCAATGAACAAGATCAAAAATATGGGTCGCATGTGAAGTGGGGGTAGGAAACGGAAGACGAACATGACGGCCCAACTGGCTCGCATGACACAAGTGCTCATCGTGAAACCGGGTACAAGGAACGACGGAGCTCTGGCTAAGCTGTGTCAGAGCGGCACGGCCAGGATGCCCGAGACGCCGGTGCCAAGTAGTGGAGGAAGTAGTGGCGGTGAAAGCAGCTGGCGAAACGGAGGACGAAGCGGAAGAAGTAGACGCAGGAAACCGAAGAGTGTAAAGTGGCCCCGTGCTATCACATCGGAGAAGAGGACGTCGGGAAGCCAAATCCTTCACAGTAAGACCAGAGGAGTCAAACTCAACAGAACAAGAATTGTCAGCTGTAAACCGACGAATGGAAAGGAGGTTGTGAACCATAGAGGGAGCCACTAGGACATCAGGAAGGCGAAAAAGACCATGAGTGTGAGCGGCACCCACAGAAGTGACAGGTAGACACGAACCATTGGCGACCATGATGGACGACGAATGAGAGGGAGAAGGAGGATGAACAGAGGAGAGGAGACTGGGGTCGGGAGTGGTGTGGAAAGTGGCACCCGAGTCAGTGATCCAGTCTCGGCCGGCTGGAGGAGTGACGGGCATGGCGCCGAAAGAGCGAGCCACGGTCGTCGAATCCCAACCGATAGACCCAGGCGCGATCCCGGGAGGTGGAGCCCACGGTGACGAGAGAGGGGCTAACGGGACGGCGCCGGCGAGCATGGCCGCCGGTGGATAAGGCCCGCCACCGGTAGCCTGGAAAGGCCACATGGCCGTCGGTGCTCCACCACGCCCACCGGGAGCCTGGAAAGGCCACATGGGCGTCGGTGCTCCACCACGCCACCCCCGGCGTCGACGGCGGCCGCCACGGTGCCCCCACCCCCGCCCGGCCCGGGAGGAGGACCCAGATGGGACGATGCTGGCGGAGCGGACGGACGGGGCGGAGGAGCAGCGGCCAAGGTAGACGAGGATCCCGGAGTGGGAAGGGACCCAAGCTGGAGGCCCTGAGTGAGCTCCTCCATGGCAGGGTCGAGCAGCTGCTCCGCCAGACGAGCTGACGAGCGAGGATGTCGGCCACATCACGCTCGCGCTCCCAGGCTTGGGCCGCCCCGTGCAGGCGAGCCTGGCCCTCTGCAGCATCGACCCGGGCGGCGATGAGAGCTGCGGCGAGGGTGGAGTCGGGTGGTGACGCAGGGTGCGGTGGAGGAGGTGGAGTGGGGAAGGAGGTGCCACCCATGCCGGCGCTGGGCACGGGAACACCTGCGCCGAGCGCGGGCCAGAAGCACGCAGCGCCAGCGGCGGCGGCGACGGCGCTCGAGCCAGCCGCGCCCACGCTCATACCAGCCCGCGGCTGTCCGAAGTCCGCGTCAGCAGCAGCATGGGCTGTGGCCATGGCAGCGGCACGCATGCCGGCCTGTGCAGTTGCTCTGGGGGCGCTGCCCGCGCACGCCGGGGACATCCCAAGACCCCAGGTAGCAGCAGCAGCAGCGGTGGTGGCAACCTGATGAGCGAGAGCATCCGCCGCATCACGCTGGGCAGCCGCGCGCAGACGAGTCTGGCCTGCTGCAGCAGCCGCCCGGGCAGCGACGAGGGCTGCGGCGAGGGAGGAGTCCGGTGTAGGTGCGGTGGGAGCAGGGGAGGAGGACGCCCCGGCCTGTACTGGCGCGCTCACCCCCACGGGAGCAGCAGCAGGGGGAGACGCGGCGGCTCCCGCGCCCGCGGGGGGCATCCCGAGCGCGCGCGCCAGGGGCATGCCGAAACCCCCGCTGGCGGCAGCAGCAGCAGCAGCCGCGGCGGCTGCATCTCCCCCGACCGCGAGGGCAGCGGCCAGGGTAGCGGCGGCGGCGGCCGCCCCACCCGCGTCGGGGAGGTCCTCGGGCCCGCCTCCGCCCGCGGCAAGCAGGGAGGCCGCGGCAGCGCGTGGGACGGGACGACCGGCGACCCGGGAGGAGGGGGGAGGGGGAGGAGGAGGGTCGCCGGAGGAGAGAGGAACACCGGCCATGGTGGCCCCGGCGGCCGGCGGCAGCCTGCTGACGGCTGGAGGAATAGGGAGGGAGGGAGGGAGAAGAGAATCCTAACCCTAGCTTGATACCATGCTGAATAGAGTGATTAGATTACTTGGGCTAACCCTAGAAGGGTAGCAATATAGTATAGGCATACATGGGCCTCATGGGCCTCTACACACACATTCCAACATTCTTGAGGATGTGAAGTGTATTTGTGATATTTGTAAAATTGTTGGAAACTAGTGACAGGAAAACAAGATGCTTCAAATTGGCTATTCTTGGTGAAAGCTGCCCATGTAGGTTGTTGTTAGAAAGCCGCAATGCATTCAGTTTGCTGCACGAGTAGATGCTTTCAGGAACTGTGCCAGTGAAGTTGTTGTACAGAAGATCTAATGTTTTCAGATTGGGCAGGTTGAAGAAGTTAACCTTCTGAAGCTCTCCACTGAAGTTGTTGACCTTGAGGTCAATTGTCATGAGGTTTGTGCAATTGCTTAGAGTTGATGGCAGCTCCCCAGACATGTTGTTGTTGTTCAAATGGAGTTCCTCTAATCTCTTGAGTTGACCTATGGAATCTGGGATGTTTCCAAATAGCCTATAACCTCCAAGATCAAGGTGAGCTAGATTTCTGAGGTTGATAATGTGTTCACTATCAAGTATTCCATGCAAACCGTTGTTAGGAAAAGAGAGGTACTCTAATGATGTAGCATTGAAGAGTTCATCAGGGAGTGACCCACTGAGGGCATTCTGGCCAGCCTTGAGCACTTTGAGCATGGAGCAGTTACCAAGCCCAGGAGCAATGAGGCCACTGAGTTGGTTGTAACAGAGTGCAATCACAGCTAAGGCTGGTGAGCTACTGCACAGATGACTTGGTATCTGTCCGGTAAAGCTGTTGTTGCTGGCATTGAGTGCAACCAGACTGGTCATCACCTCCCATGTAGTTAATGGAAACTGTCCTGTAAACAAGTTGGTGGAGATGTTCAGTACCTGCAGAGGACGGGGAGGGGTTGATGAAGGTAGCTCATGCAGGCCTCCATTGAGACGGTTGAAGCTGACATCAAGGACAATGATGCTGTTGGACGACATCAGTTCCATCGGCAGGCCACCGGACAGCAAGTTGTGGGACAGGTTGAGGCGCAGCAGACCGGTGAGCTCACCCAGGGACGCTGAGATGTGCCCCTCAAGGCCCTTTGAAGCAAGGGAGACATCTGTGACTGTCCCATCCGTGCCGCAGCCTACCCCTTCCCATGTGCAGCAGTCCGTGCCATTCTGCTGCCACCACAAGGCGAGGCCACCGTCCTGTGAGAGCCCAGTGAGGAACTGAAGGAGAGAGCTCCTCTCCTGCTCCGAGCACGAGCTTGTAGGTGGAAGAAAGGCGAATAGCAAAAGCGCAAGCGCGAGGCCTGACAAAGGTTTGAGAAACCCGTTGCTGTATTTCTTGCATGAGGGATGCACTGGTTGCTGCTGCATGGCTTCTTGATGGATGAAACTAGCATCAAAGCATGTTATTGAATCGGATGCTGACTGGATGACTATGGCCAATGAGGAAAGAACGAGAGGTGGAAGAAGAGGTAAGAGACAACAAGCAGCCCCCAGTTTGATTCTGTCCTGTTTATCTGTTGCAGCCGCAGGAAATGAAAATTGGGTCAACTACTGCATGGCTGATGTGGGCATATCCACACCGATTTCCGGCGCATTTGCCACAGCAGGTAGCAGCTTCCCGGCTGATTCACACGGTCAGCCCTTCACGTTTTTGGATGAGCCAGCCTGGTATATACTGTATGCTAATAATAGTCTATGAAAAAGTCCAAACCTTCTGCGCAAATAAAAGGTGTACCCACCCACCCATTGATTATTTGATTATTGAGTCCGTTGCAGGATATGCATAACTTTAGATGGTGATTCGATCGCATATATTGATAATTTAATATACACTAGTGTTATTATTATTTTCATTCATTATCTTAGTCTTTACTTAATGCAGTTGCTCTCTTCAACGCTGTTGTGGCCAATTTGGGTCCCCAAGCAGCATGATAGACCTTTTTGAGTAGTTTTCATTTCATCTTTATCAACTCTAACAGTTTCATTGACCAAAATTGTGGCAACTGTTTCATTGACCAGAAATGTTGTGCTCACGAGTGCATGCACCGGTTCAATTATTTTGCCCTTGCTTCTTTCTGCTTTAGTTGACCTTAGGTGTCGGCTGCCATGCATTTTTCTCAAGTGGACACTGTATCTATATATATATATATATATATATATATATATATATATATATATATATATCCATCAATTATATATAATCAAGATGGCGAAAATCGAAGCAACCCTGTCCACTTGAGAGGAGGCTGCTATATAAGTTCTTGTGATCTTGTGCAAAGAAAATGGTTTCCTTGGCACCACACCATTCAGTTGTTACTGGAGATATTTATTGGATGGTGGTATGCTATTGGAATAGGTCCAAATCACCCTTCGGTTCAAGTAACACTCCACTATGAAATCATCTCTTATATTAAAAAAAAAAGAACAATGAAATCGGCTACTTAACTCTCTCATTTTTTTTTCAAAAGATTGCCTTTTCACGTTTTTTTCTCTAAACCAAAATCGGTTTAGGTGTGGCATCAGATCTAGGTGGTTTTGTTGAGACACGATCAATATTTTAGGCACCGCTCGATCGGCCACTCCGGGCTGTCGGCTGAGCTAAATTCAAAAGAAAATTTTCATTGTACTAAAAAAGAACATTGTAATAGGTAAATATTTTTTTATAATAGTATTGCTCGGATTTCTAAAATCTTCGGTTATGGTTATAAAAACAATGGCCAAGCTTGCCACGTCATCTTCCTCCCTTAAATCTTTCTTCTAATCTCTGTGCATGCTAGCTTGCTGGTGCTGAACCAGCTCACCAAGGCAATGAACTTGCATGCACTTGGAGCACCAATAAAGCGCGTTGCGCCGTATGCTGCTGTGGGATGTGCCGTGGTTTCTTACTCGTTGCATGTAGATGCATGGTATGGCCTACAAGCCTGTGATATGGTTCGTGAAAAATGCATTTCAAGGTTGAGATTCTGGTCAGCATTCCGTGCGGCCAATTGACAAACAGATGTTATCCTCTATTGCTTTCCCAAGTCCATGCTTTGGATTGGACCACAAAATCTGATCATGTTTTTGTACTTTAGAGCTGGACAAGACTTGTATCCGTTTTTTTTTTCTTTTCCTTCGTGGCCCGTGCCGTGATTGGATGGCCGAGTTGCTCCCCTTTCCTCAAGCAACATGCATGCATTTATTCTTTACATCACATCTGATGTTAATCTCACAATAAATCAGAATAGCATACAGAGGAACTCACTGAAAGATGAAGCACCTAGTGGAGCAAGCGTTGATTGATCGATTTCTCTCACGAATCACAAAAACTAGCAGGATGAGAAGAGAAAAGCGCAAGGTAAGGAGAGAAAGCTGCAAATTGCATGCATACATGTGGAGCTCAGAATAAAGTAGTTTGTTCTATTTTCTTGTAGTGTGGAATTATTTGCCTCATCTACATGTGTCTTTAAACTGAGGCTAATAGAAGAATTCACTTGCGTCGATCGTGACCTAAGACAAAGAAACCTTTGAAAAATACATTCTTGGCATTTTGAAGAAGGAAGAGAGCCGATATAATAAGATTAATAGTCACCACGTGTATCTAAACGTCAACATTTCTATCTATCACCCTGATCGTTTGGCTTATCAGCCATCGAAATATTGTTTTTATCTCACAATAAAACAGTAAAAAACAACATATGGCTTATCAACCACCGAAACAACCAAACGATCAAACAGTATATCTTCGAAAAAATAGCTCAATTAAATTCTTAAAAAAATCAAGGCATCTAAAGGTGTGTTTGGTTGAGCTTTTGGCCTCAAAAGGCCTGCTTTTCGAAGCAACTTTTCTAGAAGCAGCAGCTTTTCCGTAGTATATTTTTAAAAGTTGATTTGACCTTACTTTTGGCTTTTAACTTTTGATTTTTGAAAATGGGTGGAGTAAAAAACTATTTCACAATTGTTTTAAGAGAGATAAAAATACAAGATATATTTGATACTTAATTAACCGAACAACTTTTAGCTTTTCTACAGCACATGACCCACAACAGTTTACTCACAGCTCACAGTCCACGTCACAGCCCAACCAAATGCACCCTAAATGTCATGTCGATGGCTCAACTCAGATGAAAAGGATCCAGCATGCTTTGATACTTGATAGTTTGATTATCGTGAGGTTGGCGCCTTGGCGGGCTGCTAACATCACAGATTCACAGTTGGTGTCTGCTGCCCCTCCAGCCCTCTCCGACCTGTCGACGACCACCGACCCCCCGCCGCCGCCGCGCCGTCGCACTTGGCGCTCATACCCGTGCGCGCGTCTGCGACGCCCTGGGCCTGGGGCTGTTTGACGCAATGCTTAGCCCCTGCGGCGTGTGACGCGCCAACGCAATGATGAGTCTTGGAAGCGTCGCGCTCATTCTGTTCGACGAAATGCCGCTGGCGCCCGGCGGGACTTGTCACCTGGGTTCCAAACCTCGGAGGGAGACGGTGGCTGTTGAAAACATGCCGAAGATGGGTGAGCGCATCTCGCGTATGCTGCTGTGTCAAACTTCTCCTGCATGGTTGGTAAGCTTGGTACTGAACTTTGGATTGCCTAGATGCATGTCCAGATTCATTTAGTGATAGTGCGTGTGCGTGTACTGTGGCACATTCTGGTCAGCTTGCGCAGCTCTATTCTAGCTAGTTTCAAAACTAATCATCATACTGCACGGCCATTCCATTTCATACTTGAACCAGATATTGTTGGCATTTACTCATTCCACATCGTAAATTAAACTCAACTAGTTCTGAATTCTGTGGATCAGAGCCTAAGAACTGAACGACAGCACCCAAATGCAATAAGTGAGCTGATAAGGAACTCAATGAAGATGGTGATTTTTTTTTGATTTGTTTTTACTTTGTATCGGTACTTGAGCTAATAAGAGCTCAAAGAAGGGGGGATGGGGAATGGATCTTTCTTTTGAGAAGTATTTTCAAACTCTGCAACAAACTGTACATATGCATTATAAGTTTTAACACTAGTCAAACTTAAAAGTTAAGGCTCGTATCTCTACTGAAAATGCATCTACTCCATAAACTGAAATACAGTATTATCATTTGTAACTCTAGCTGCATTCAGTCTCAACTCACTTTTGTGTCTGCAGGCCAGCATCAAAGATCTCCGTATGTGCACACAAAAAAAATGTACAAGGCACTATAACACTAGTAGAACTCAAAACTAATCAAAACTAGTACCTCTTGTTAAAGTTACATGTCCTCTATGCATTTAATTAAAATATTCTCATGTATAACTGGCTAACTGTATTGTCTTCACTGACTTTTGTGTCTGCAGGCCAGCATTGATGCTTTCCAGGCATGTGACTACTTCCATGATATGTGGCCTCATGCTAGCGTTATAGTTCACACATTTGCAAGCAACCTCAAGCACCTTAAGCATTTGCTCTTCATGCCCTGTGCCACAGAGTGTTGGATCCAGGACATCAACCTGCTTTCCCTGAGAGCTCATCTCCAGCACCCATGGGACAAGTTCTTTTGATGTTGTCAGGACTGGAACAGGTCGCAACCCTGTGAGCAGCTCAAGAAGGACAACTCCGAAGCTATATATATCACCTCTCAGAGTAGCCACCCATCCATGCGCATACTCAGGGGGGATGTAACCTAGAGTGCCAACCAACTCTGTCGTCACATGGGTTTTGTTCGGAAGGATCAACCTCGAAAGTCCAAAATCTGCAACGTAAGATTTTAATTCTTTGTCAAGTAGGATGTTGCTGCATTTGATGTCACGGTGCACAATGTGAGGTTTGCAGTCGTTATGGATATAAGAAAGGCCACGGCTTGCTCCTTGCGCAATTCTGAGCCTTGTTGGCCAGTCAAGAAATGTGCTGGCATCGTCATCCCTGTTGTGAAGCCAATCATCCAGGCTGCCATTCTCCATGTAGGAGTATATCAGGAACCTTGAGTTTCCCTGGATGCAGTATCCCCACAGTGGCACGAGATGGTCATGCTTAGCCATGGACAGTGCTTCAACCTCTGCAGTGAACTCCCTTTCCATCAAGCACATTTCACCATTGAGCTTCTTGATGGCAAGCTTGCAGCCATCAGGTAGGTCAGCCTTATAGACTAGACCATAACCACCACACCCAATGATGTTTTCCTTGTCGAAGTTATTTGTAGCTTTTACAATGTCAGAGAATGTGAGATTGTTTTCGTTTCCCTTTCCTTGTGGCATCATGATCACTCCATGCTCTGAGCTGGAGTTGAATGTACTTGGTTCAAAATACCCATTGTCCTCCCTTCTACTTTGGGCTCTTAAACGGTTTGTCCTGATGGAGACAAGGAGGCGCCCCAGCAACAAAAGAATGACAATCGCTGCAAAGAACACACCAAATGCAATTGCGAAAATGGCCTTCTTATTTCTTCCTTTTGTGGATACCAGAGGCACATCAGTTGAATCGCATCGATGACTGAGCATAGAGCCACACAACTTCGGATTCCCCAAAAAGCTGGAATTCTGAAATGTACTAAATTGGCCACCAGTTGGAATAGGCCCTTCTAGGTCATTGTTAGAAATGTTGAATGTGGAAAGGAAGTGCAGATTCTCCAATGCAACTGGGATTTTACCTTTGAGATTATTGTTGGATAAATCTAGCACCAGCAGGTTTGTGAGATTCCATATAGATGGGGGGATCGGTCCAGTTAAGTTGTTGGAGCTGATATCAAGTGAAAGGAGGGCTTTCAACTGACCAATCTCTGGGGGAATCAAACCTATGAAATTGTTTTTGCTTAGATTTAGAACTTTAGGAAAAGCTATTGGTATGCGGTATTGACGTGATGGACCATCATAAACTGGCAGATCAAAAACTCTGGCGTCCAAATGAGCTGCAGTCTTCTCTGAAGTTAGCATTGCCATATTCATTAATTCTTTCGGAATTTCCCCTGTAAGGCTATTGTTTGATATGTCTAAATAGAAAAGGTAGTCCAGTGTGTCGATCCAGGTTGGTATAGGTCCACTGAGTTTATTGCCATTTAAAAACAACATTTCCAAATTTACTAACTTTGATATCCAAAGAGGTATTTCCCCCGATAGGAGGCAACCTCCGATGTCCAAAACCTGAAGATTCTCAAAACCATAAATTTCTGCATCATCTGGTATGGCTTCGTTAAAGAAATTGATCCCAAAAAGAAGTGTGGTCAGGTTCTTGGAGCTCCTTAGTATCTGAAGTGCATTTGCTATATTTGAAAGACTGTTGTTTGTAAGCGACAGGAACGAGAGGGACTTCAGGTTGCCTAGTCCTTCTGATAATTGTCCGTGGAACTTATTGGAAGATAGCCGTAGTGCAGTCAGGTTTCTGCATGAATATATACTTTCTGGAATTGTACCACTGAAGTTATTCAACACAAGATCTAATTCGTATGTTTATATAAGCACAAAACTCGCAACAATATTAACATCAACACTTTGAATAATGTTTCGTGCTGAACATAGCAAGATACTTGTAAGCGATATGTTCATAGCACACCTTTCAGTTGGCATATCTAGTCCTAATTAAGTACAGTGTCACACAGAGCCGGAAAATAGAAGACTTTGTAGAATTTGTAATAAAGCTTAAGTCAGGTCACTATGTACTGAAGTACACCAAAATTTATTATTTGTTACTTTGTATTATGCAAATGTTCCTTATCAAGTGCTCCATCCTGCCAAAAAGAGGCAAATGAAACTATAGGAATGAAATCAATATGATGGTACACAAAATCTACAAAACTAAATAAATTGAACTAAACAACTTGTAGTTTGAATAGATTCGGCATCACCAAAAATCTTTTGTCCATTTGCATTAATATCTTGAAGATCACAACGCAAAAGGCAAGAAGACCAAATCAGTTAATACATACAGAAATGAGTGGTAGAAAAAAAAACATATCCATTTAGTGGATCATAGAGTATATTTTTCACCAGCTACATACAATTTTCATGGCCTGGGCCAAAAAAAAAATAGAACATCGATTTGGAAAGGACTGAGTAAAGTTTGCTAGAACATTGATTTAACCAATATGTAGTCATTCTTTTTATCGAATAAAACAAAGACAAGAAAAAAATGCAGTATAGGATAAGGTGGCAAGATATACCACATAAGTAATTTGTACTGATCCAATATCAAAGAATAATGGCAAACAGAGGTGATTTTCTCTGTTTTTACCTTTGTTCTCTTCTTAGATATATATAGATGTTCAATTTAATCCGTGAAGCATCCACACGTGGTAGGGTATGCAACTAATCTAAAAACTTCATAAGAGCATAAAAGAACGGAGAAGCCAAGATAGAAAAATAAAATAAAATAAATAATGCGTACATTGAACCCCAGCAGCCTCATTGAGGCGTGCAGTGGCACATCATCAATCTGTAGCAATTTACGGTTCAATTTGCAAATGTGAAAGACAAAGATTTGCGGTTCAATTTGAGAAAGCGAGGGTACTATAAGAAAAGAAAAAAAATGTACTATTCATTGAACCCCAGCAACCTTTTGTGGGTCCTGTTAATCGAGCACACCTGGTAGTTGGATTTGTAGGAAATCATGAGGTCTTATGGATCTGGTGAATCGAGGGCAGAAGGAGTAGCAGGTGGCCCCAGACCCCTGCAGAAGAGCATCGGAAGACTCGGCACCGCAACACCGTGGCCACGAGGCACGCTCAGGCTACGGTGTCAGAGCCGCCATGCTCCAGGCATCGACCGAATCCTCTCTTGAGGACATGGGTGTGGTCTCCTTCTCGCGGAGGGGGCAGATGCCAGCGGCACCGACGCCACCCACCCACAACAACTGGGTAACCGAGAGGCGGGATCTTTTGGATAGAAGGGAAGAAGAGGGTGATGAGGAAGGCTCAGCAGCGGCGAGGCGCATGCCTGATGTGGGAGAGGAGCAGCATGGCTAGAGACTTTGCAATGTCCGTACGGGCCTTGGGGAAGAAGGGGACTGGCTCTCTACTCTGCACGCTTGTAGTCTCAGGCGTAGTGACGTTGAAAGTGGAGGAGGCAAGGATAAGGTGATGACGCGACTGAAGGGAAGGAGGTGATAGCCAGCTGACGCAAGATTGCCGGTGAGTCATGAGCGAGAAGAAAACGATTTTTTTCTACACACGGAGGATTTCTGAGTTAACGCAGCGGGCACGCAACCGTAAGGCCAACGCAAGTACTCAGAGGACACGTAGCGAGGCCTGATTCGCCACCACATGCAACGACTGATACGAAGCCCGCATGGCTTTGGTAGCACATGTCGGACGCTGAAAGGGACGTGGAGCCGTGACGGCCCGGATAGAGGCGGATACTTTCCTCGATAAGGAAGTAGATATTATCTTACTTATGCAATAGATAGACTAGTTCGCTTTGTTCACATACATGTTCCATTGGCGGCTACCTGCTATGGTCCACTAGGGTTCCAACTGACCAAGCTTCCTGGCCGTACAAAATACTTGCCTCTGTCCAGTCATCATTGAATCAGCTTCTTGTTGAGTTTCTAAAGTCTGCTGTGATTTACCATCTTACCTGATTTGACATAATTCTTTTTGTCAATTGGCCTGATCAGGTCTGAATTTTTTTTGAATTTAGCGAAATTTTGATAAAATTCGTATTGTTGGCCCCTCTGACAGGAAAAAAAAAGCACGCATTTTTGACTTTTACGTTCTGTTATGTGTTATCCTTGCTGCTGATTCAGTGGTGTGTATCGCTGTTTTCCATGGCCTATAGGTTCCAGAGGCGCATGATGTAACTCGAGTGCAGGTAACCAGAACTGGGGGTGGGCCGGCCGCTGTACTCCACGGACAACGGGTTGGCAGGCAACTCTGGATCTGGATGCCAAGGGCACATCTGGATCCCTTGGTAAGTGGTAAATAATAAATAACAAATAAAATTGACAAATTCTTTTTAGTGTTTGAATTTTTTGGCAAATGACAAATGGTAAATGGTATATACAAAGACAATTCTACCCCTAATAGTTGTATTCTCATTCACATGTCATGCATAGTAGGGAGGGGTATGAGTAGGAGGATTTTCTATTTGTTACTATTTGTCACTCGTAAATGATAAATTTTTGCTCTTTTGTCCTTTTTTTACATTGCATGTTTGGATCCATTTCCAAAAAAACAGCAATTCTTTTACTCTTTTGCCAATTTACCAATTTGTCAAAGGGATTCAAACATGCCCTAAGTTGGCTTGAGCTTTTCTCAGGACAAATCATTCATAACTGCACAGAGCAGAGCTCCGTCGGACGGAGCGTGCAGCGTGCCCTACGCGTCTACTCTCTCCGTCCTTAAATAAGTGTCGTTGTTGGTATACGTGTCACAAGTTTGACTTAATTTTTAGCAAATACGTACAACATTTGTATCTTCAAATAAACTTGTTAAAAGACTAAATTCAAAAATCTTTCCAATGATACTAATTATATACCATAAATATTAATATATTTTAATATATATTTAATTAAAGTTATTTTTTGGAAGCGCAAATAACAGTTATTTAGGGACGGAGGGAGTACGTTCCAACGAGCTTCATGCGCGCGTGGACGCGGCTCTGGTCACCGCCCCCGCCAAACCAGCGGCGGCGACGCGACACATGCCAGAAGACGCGTCGTCGGTTCGTCCGTCCAACACTCAGCCGTCCGCGCTGCCACAGCGTTCTTGTGTTCCGACACCCATCGCGTACGTACCTACGTGCTCAGCAGCTCAGTTCATAACGTACTTATCTTCTCCGATCCGATTCAAAGTCCTCCCAAGTCTGAGAACGGGCTGTATATATCACTGTACGTTGGGTCTGTATATATGGTGTACCGATATACAGACCCAACGTGCCCAAAAAAAAAATGCAGATTGCACCAAGTTTTTTTGTCCATGGAAATAACAATTCTAATTTCTAAAGGTGCAGCAGCTCATTGTTTTGCAGCTCAGTTACGTCAATCAGCTCCCTCCAATGGCGTGTCATATCAGATCAATGCCAGCTGGACCGGACACCAGCTTTCTTCATTTTTGCCATTCTTTCTTTCTCTCTTATTAAGCTTCTGCTCTGTAATTGTATCTGTAACTGTTTTAGCTTTTGCTTTCTAATAAATTTCCTGTAGGGGTGCAAACTTCTACAGTTTTATAAAAAAAACATTTTCTGTTTCTGAGGATCTAGAGATAACATAAAAGTCACGATGAAATGGTTTCAAAAACCATGATCCCGGATTAGTCCAGGCCTCCAGGGTGAGAAGAGTCCAGCCCAAACATGCTAACCCAAAAACAGCCCATGCATGATGCATCACGGATCTAGACGACTCGACACACACCGGCCACGGCCCAGCCCAGTTCGTCGTCTCCCATCGCAGGCTTCACCGCTTCAGCCTTCAGGCGAACCACCGCCCCAGTTCCACAGGCAACGGCGGCCGGCGGGCAGCGGCGCGGGGAACCCATGCGCACGCGCTCCAGCGTACGGTGGGTGTGGGGCTCGAGTACAGGCTCCGGCAACGCGTTCGGCGGCCTCCGCTGTGCTCCCAAGGTATCAATAGACTTCAATCACCAGGGACACGTACGGAGTAGCCGCACTGTCTGCGTCGTCCTAGCTTCAGTTTTACCGAGATTTATGGATCTGTTCGCGCTCTGCGCAAAGCTTGCAATACTTGGTTCGCATTTCATTTTGCTCGCCTCGTTTGGAAGTATGATTTCGTATGCAACATGAATACATACATCAATACATGATGATATCAGTCTGACAAAAGAGATTGCAAATTGTCTGGTTATCACCAGTCACATGTATATGACATTCCAAACAATAAATAAATTAGTTAATTAAATCTAAAATAAATACAAGTCGTTTTTAGATAAAGGTCTAGAATGTTATATTACCTTGACTTGAGTATGTGGAATTATCATGACATGGTGATATAAGACAAGGAAATAAATAACCTTACAAATTTTCAATGAAGGAGGAAAACATTGAAGTCATGATTATCGATGGGAATGACAGATATACCATTAAATACACGATGATTAATGGTTTCAAAAGTCATGATCCCGGCTTAGTCCATGGTAAGAAGATTCGAGCCCAAACGTGCTACCCCAAAAGGCCGAAACAGCCCATGCATCATGGATCCCAACACTCACCGGCCACGGCCCAGCCCAGTTCGTCGTCTCCATCGCAGGTTTCACCGCTTCAGCCTTCAGGCGAACCACCCTGGCGGCGGGCGGTGGCAGCGGCACGGGAACCCACGCGCACGCGCTCCGGTGTACGGTTGCCATGGGCTCGAGTGCAGTCTAGAGCAACGCGCCCGCCCGACGGCGTGGCGCGTTCGGCGGCCTCCGCTCTGCTCTCAAGGTAATAGACTCCAATCGCCACAGACACGGAGTAGCCGTTTTGTCCGTTGCGTCCTAGTTTAAGTTTTATCCAAAGCCTGCTTACTAGCACTAAAAGTTCCATCGTTTGCTTCCAGTATCAAACTTTTGGAGCAACCAAGTGACAGTAGTAAGATGACCCGCGGGAGTACGAGATCTCTGACCCAGACTTGTCCTTAAGTGAGGAAAACACTCTTTGTCCCAACTCCCGAGTACGTGTTGAGCATGTTTTTTCATTAAAAAGAAGAAAAGAGTCTTACAAACATAACAAAGAATTAAGAGGCCAAAAGGAAAACACTAGCTATCACAAGTTCAGCATATGCTTGTCCATAAAGTTGCAGTTGTTTTCTGGGACTTCAGTTACATCCATTGCCTATCATCATCCTTCAAGCTCACGTTCTTGAAACTAATACTTCAAGCAATGACATATTGCTGCAGCACGTTTTATTTGCCAAAGAATTTGGATAGTATGATCTGATCATATAGCACTCCTACTCCAAAGAAAACAACGAAACCAGCAGCAAAGAAAATGTCGCTACCACCCAGTCCTGTTGGACCAATGGGTGCAGGGCCTGCCTCTACTGAAGTACAATTGTGAATAAGCATAGAACCGCACAGCTTCGGATTCCCGAAAAAGCTGTAGTTTTGAAATGTACTAAATTGTCCACCAGTTGGAATAGGCCCTTCCAGGTCATTGTTAGAAATGTTGAATGTTGAAAGGAAGTGCAGATTCTCCAATGCAGCTGGGATTCTACCTGTGAGATTATTGTTGGATAAGTCCAGCACCTGCAGGTTTGTGAGATTGCAGATAGATTGGGGGATCGGTCCAGTTAAGTTGTTGGAGCTGATATCGAGTTTAAGGAGGGCTTTCAACTGACCAATCTCTGGGGGGATCAGACCCATGAATTTGTTACTGCTTAGATTTAGAACGTTTGGAAAAGCAATCGGGTATTGACGTGATGGAACATAATAAACTGGCTGATCAAAGACGCTCGCGTCCAAATCAGCTGCAGCCTTCTCTGAAGTTAGCAGTGCCATATTCATTAGTTCTTTCGGAATTTCCCCTGTAAGGCTGTTGTTTGATAGGTCTAAACAGAAAAGGTAATTCAGTGTGTCGATCCAGGTTGGTATTGGTCCATTGAGTTGATTGCCATTTAAAATCAGGATCTCCAAATTTACTAGCTTTGATATCCAAAGAGGTATTTTCCCAGATAAGAGGCAATTTCCGATGTCCAAAACCTGAAGATTCTCAAAACCATCAATGTTTGCCTCATCTGGCATGGTCTCGTTAATGAAATTCATACCAACAAGAAGGGTGGTGAGGTTCTTGGGGCTCCTTAGTATCTGAAGCACATTGGCTATATTTGAAAAACTGTTGTTTGCAAGAGAGAGGAAGGAGAGGGATTTCAAACTGCCTAGTCCTTCTGATAATTGTCCGTGGAACTTATTCGAAGATAGCCGTAACGCAGTCAGGTTTCTGCATGAATATATACTTTCTGGAATTGTGCCACTGAAGTTATTCAACACAAGATCTAAGGTTTTTAGATTGGGTAAGTTTGAGAAATTGACCTTGGATAGTTCTCCATTGAAACTGTTGCTGTTAAGGTCAATCATTATGAGATCTGTGCAGTTGCTCAGGGTTGATGGCAGCTCCCCAAACATATTGTTGTAGTCCAAATGAATTTCCTGCAATCTCTTGAGCTGACCAATAGAGCCTGGAATCTTGCTGGTGAAGTTGTTATCTCCAAGATCAAGGATGACCAGATTACTGAGTTTGACTATTTGTTTGCCATCAAGTGTTCCTTGTAAATCATTGGTGGAAAAAGAGAGACATTCCAACGAGGTAGCATTGAAGAGTTCATCAGGGAGAGTCCCACTGAGGTTGTTGTGGCCAGCCTTGAGTACTCTGAGCATGGAGCAATCACCAAGCCCTCGGGGGATACTGCCACTGAATATGTTGTAACTGAGTTCAAGCACAGCAAAGGATGGTGATATGTTGCAGAAATGGTCTGGAATCTGCCCAGTAAAGCTGTTGTTGCTGGCATTCAGTGCAATCAGATTCTGCATCCCCTTCCATGTTGTGGATGTAAACTGCCCTGTAAACAAGTTGCTCGAGATGTTAAGTACCTGTAGAGGCTGGCCCGGGTTGAAGATGGCAGCTCATGCAGGTCTCCACTGAGCTGGTTGAAGCTGACGTCGAGGACGATGATGCTACTGGATGACACCAATCCAAGCGGCAGGTCACCGGACAGCGAATTGTAGGACAAGTTAAGACGCTGCAAGCCAGTGAGGTTGCCAAGGGACTGAGAGATATGCCCCTCAAGGCCCATGTAAGGCAGCGAGACAGCACTGACCGTCCCATTTTGGCTGCAGGTGATTCCCTCCCATTTGCAGCAGTCATCAGTACCTTGCCAAAGCTTGGTGAGACCGGCATCCTGCGAGAGCTCAGAGAGGAACTGGAGGAGGGATGTCCTCTCCAGCTCCATGCAGGAGGAACTGGTGCAGCAGGGAGCCAAGGAGATGAGCAGCACAAGGGTAAGGCCAATGGAAGGTATGTGGAATCTGTTTCGGTTCCTCTTGTATGAAAAGTGGAGTGACTGCAACATGGCTTCCTATTGAAACTAGCATGGGAGAACAACCAGATGCTTAGGCTATGCCCTGTTTAGACGAATGAACTACCAATGGTCTAAACAGGGAAGAGCATGAGGTAGAAGTAGAAGTAGAAGGAGCTTGAGGCTCTTGGCTCTTGCTTTTCCCTTCCCTTGATGGCCATGGCCACCCAAAGGAAAATGGAGTCAAGGATTATATGCTAGACTAGAACAAAATGCTCATTGTGATTCTATTGAATAGTCCACAGCACGTGAAGCAGCTTGCTTGTTCACACTTTGACGTTTCATTGGTGACAATTTTGATCCATCTGAACGAGCTTCTTGGCCGTAGTATAAAATATTTGCTTTCTCCGAGTCATCATTAAACAATCCTGGCTGAATTATTATTATTATTATTACAGACTGCCGAGATTTACCTGATCAGACATACTAACTTATTGTAACAAATTTGACTGGATATACAGCCTGCCCTTCAATCTGATATCAGGATATGGCATCACTTGTGCTACCAGCTTCAGCTAGCCAACCATTTGTCTTAACCCCAGTAGTTAGTACTGAAAAGTTAAAAAGAAAAATGGAAGCACTTATTAATGAATGTTTCTATTTTTTTATACATAATGCGCCTTTTTTTATGTTAACAGGAAAAGTTACACGTTTTCCCTAAGAAACTGAAGATCTTCAAGATTCAATTTTTAAGACACTACAGTACACGGAGAGCATCACTCTGGGGCGCGCTTACAATAATTTAGATCAATCATCGGGGCCGCAGTCAGGTTATCAACAATTCAACATGATGGTTTGGACTTTGGAGACTAGCATTTGTCGCAAGTGGAGGCTGGGAGAAATAAGAAGAAAGGCGGAGAGGTTGTTGATGGAGATGGTGGTGCGGCTGAGGCCTGATGAGGGCGACCTGGATGGAGCCCTACTCTTCTGTCTGATTGGCGGCCTCGGCCCCGAGGCGTTTACTTTCTGTTATCTCTGCAGCTGTCAGCTGATATGCACGCTCACGGACAGGCAGGCAGGCAGGCTGAGGTTTGAAGCACCCCCTGGAGAGTGGAGCGCATGAATCAAGCTGCTGTGAACATGACTTGTTTTTTTTTAACAAATGTGAACAGTGGCCTATCGAAATTACTCAGGTAGGGATTTTAAAGATCTCGTTTTTTTAATGCATGTTGATCATGTTCATGTTGATGATGGTTGATTGGTTGGTTGCTTGCTCGGTTAGTGAGTGCAGTTGCACATTTCACAGTGGTCGTTGTATCTTAGACAACTGCAGCGTGTACTGGAAACAAATACTTCAGTGTCATTTACTGCAAAAACATCCGCAGCGGACACGGTCCCAGTCACGCTATCCAAGCGTTTCGAGCGCTCGTACGCTGCTTCCAGCGAAGCTGCTGGCGAACGCTACAAGCCTGTGTGGGGTGTGCTTGTGGGTCCGGTCATCCTCGCTGCTAACAAAAAATATTATAACTCAAAACCCAAAAAAACCAAATTAAATTTTGATTATATATTTAAATTCATTTAAATAAATCCTTCAAAACAAGATTGCATATGAATATATTTAAATAAATTTTATTTATAAACATGTGGTCTCACTGTTAGTAGTTTTTAAATGATGAGATATAAATCAAAACAAGATCGCATAGAATATGAGATATAAATAATGATTAGTGCGGAAAAAATATACATAGAGAAAACAATCACAATGACTAGGATAGAATAATCCTTTTAGAGGATAAATATAGAGGACGAAGAGTGCGAGTAGGTTTATGGGTGGCTGCCATACTGTCGACTGCGGAGCAGCAAGTGAATGACACTAAGGCCCCGTTTAGATGGAACCCAAAAACCAAAAAATTTCAAGATTCCCTGTCACATCGAATCTTGCGGCACATGCATGGAGTACTAATCGTAGACGAAAAAAAACTAATTACACAGTTGATCGAGAAATTGCGAGACGAAACTTTCGAACCTAATTAGTCCATAATTAGACAATTTTTATCAAATAACAACGAAAGTGCTACAGTAGACAAAAGCTAAAAAAATTTTGGATCTAAACGCGCCCTAACTAAACACTGTCGAGGCTGAAAGAGACATCTGGGCTGAGGTGAGCAGAGGTAGCAACCAGCAACGCGTCCCTTTCCGTGTCTTTTTCCTAGAATAACACTTTGGGTCTAATTAGTCTGCTCCTTGCATTCACACACTATTTGTTTTTTTTCGAATGTCCTATTTGTTATTTTTTTTGCAGACGTGTCTAGATTACATTACATAATCCGACTATCAGAATTCAGAGCCAATCGCAGAGGAACCTGCTGGGAGCATAGCAAGACGAAGACATCGAGTTGGAGTGGAAGCACGGCAGGAGGATAGGCAGAAGGCCAGAAGCCACGGCAACGGCATTCGAGCGCGTGGACGCCGCCGCCTTTCCACTCCAATTCCACGCGGTCGGTCGACGCGCTCATTGCATTACATTGCACTGCACGACTGGATGGACGGACGCCACCCAGAAACAAACGTGGAGGTGCGGGCAAACGCCTGCCTCGGCCTTGGTTCACACTGCACTGGCACGCTAGGAGGGGCATGGCATGGTTGAGAGCCAAATCTTTTTTTTTTTGAAACTCCAAATCTCGGTTATGGCCAGATTTGTGTAGTGACGAAAATATAGGTAAATAAAAAAAAGTATTTGGTTCACGACAAATCCAAAATTTTGGCCAATAACAACTTCTGGAGCTGCAAATGAAAGCATGTTTGCATAGTTGCCATGTCAAATTTTGCTAGACCTATAAACAAGACATGTGGGATCCATATATAATATTATTACTAGGTGGATACCCCACGCCTTGCTGCGGGTATTCCAGAGTCATGGCGGGTCACGGGCCAACCACGGCTGATGGGGGAGTGACTGATCTTCGGTGTAGCCTCGTTATAGGGTCATCGTAAACCTTAGTGGTTTTGAAGCATTTCACCCGAGGTCTCACTCAACCGAACAATATACCGGAGGGGCATCTCCCCTACCAGGAGTTCTAAAAGTTTTGTGTATGGATCATTCATGCAGCATTGTCACATTTTTTTTCTCAAAAACACTGGTTTCGGGTAT
Source organism: Microstegium vimineum (assembly GCA_022036555.1). Lineage (NCBI taxonomy): Eukaryota > Viridiplantae > Streptophyta > Magnoliopsida > Poales > Poaceae > Microstegium > Microstegium vimineum. Next base: position 44,382,136 of record CM039121.1, on the reverse strand, counting down.
TCCAAAGCCACGGCGGGCCACGGGCCAACTACGACGGCCGGGAAAGTGACCGGCTTTCGATGGAGCCTAGTTAGAGGGTCCTCGTAAACCTTAGTGTTTTTGAAGCATTTCACTCCGAGGTTTCACTCAAACGAACCCTCTTCTTATAATGGGCATCTCCCCTCTCAAGAGTTCTGGTAGTTTTGTGTATGGTTCCTTGAGGCGTTTTGGAGAACCTCAGAAAATCCATGTAATATGCAGTTTTACCACATTTTTGCTCAGAAACACGAGTTTCGCCCATGGAGGCGCACATGAGAGTTATCGAAATATATCTTATCGAAATATATCCATGTGGGGTCTTGTTTTGAAGAGTTTCTTGCGAGGAACACAATGATGCAATTGGATTTTAATTATGATACTTGGTTTAGGTGCTATGACTTTTTTCTATTTCAAAATGAAATAGCTAGTGGGGAGATAAATGAGGGTTAGTGGGCTGATGACATCACCTGATGTAATATGACATCACTTTAGCAAATACTCAAACCTGATTGGAGGGGACCCTTTGAGTGGGTCTTTGCAATATAGGAGTAGTAGATTATTATATTGTTTTTCTCGGTTTTTGTATATAAAAGTCATTGTCGGGTACGA
>CM039121.1:44357277-44381409 GCA_022036555.1 Microstegium vimineum | reverse complement strand
CCTTGAGTACTCTGAGCATGGAGCAATCACCAAGCCCTCGGGGGATACTGCCACTGAATATGTTGTAACTGAGTTCAAGCACAGCAAAGGATGGTGATATGTTGCAGAAATGGTCTGGAATCTGCCCAGTAAAGCTGTTGTTGCTGGCATTCAGTGCAATCAGATTCTGCATCCCCTTCCATGTTGTGGATGTAAACTGCCCTGTAAACAAGTTGCTCGAGATGTTAAGTACCTGTAGAGGCTGGCCCGGGGTTGAAGATGGCAGCTCATGCAGGTCTCCACTGAGCTGGTTGAAGCTGACGTCGAGGACGATGATGCTACTGGATGACACCAATCCAAGCGGCAGGTCACCGGACAGCGAATTGTAGGACAAGTTAAGACGCTGCAAGCCAGTGAGGTTGCCAAGGGACTGAGAGATATGCCCCTCAAGGCCCATGTAAGGCAGCGAGACAGCACTGACCGTCCCATTTTGGCTGCAGGTGATTCCCTCCCATTTGCAGCAGTCATCAGTACCTTGCCAAAGCTTGGTGAGACCGGCATCCTGCGAGAGCTCAGAGAGGAACTGGAGGAGGGATGTCCTCTCCAGCTCCATGCAGGAGGAACTGGTGCAGCAGGGAGCCAAGGAGATGAGCAGCACAAGGGTAAGGCCAATGGAAGGTATGTGGAATCTGTTTCGGTTCCTCTTGTATGAAAAGTGGAGTGACTGCAACATGGCTTCCTATTGAAACTAGCATGGGAGAACAACCAGATGCTTAGGCTATGCCCTGTTTAGACGAATGAACTACCAATGGTCTAAACAGGGAAGAGCATGAGGTAGAAGTAGAAGTAGAAGGAGCTTGAGGCTCTTGGCTCTTGCTTTTCCCTTCCCTTGATGGCCATGGCCACCCAAAGGAAAATGGAGTCAAGGATTATATGCTAGACTAGAACAAAATGCTCATTGTGATTCTATTGAATAGTCCACAGCACGTGAAGCAGCTTGCTTGTTCACACTTTGACGTTTCATTGGTGACAATTTTGATCCATCTGAACGAGCTTCTTGGCCGTAGTATAAAATATTTGCTTTCTCCGAGTCATCATTAAACAATCCTGGCTGAATTATTATTATTATTATTACAGACTGCCGAGATTTACCTGATCAGACATACTAACTTATTGTAACAAATTTGACTGGATATACAGCCTGCCCTTCAATCTGATATCAGGATATGGCATCACTTGTGCTACCAGCTTCAGCTAGCCAACCATTTGTCTTAACCCCAGTAGTTAGTACTGAAAAGTTAAAAAGAAAAATGGAAGCACTTATTAATGAATGTTTCTATTTTTTTATACATAATGCGCCTTTTTTTATGTTAACAGGAAAAGTTACACGTTTTCCCTAAGAAACTGAAGATCTTCAAGATTCAATTTTTAAGACACTACAGTACACGGAGAGCATCACTCTGGGGCGCGCTTACAATAATTTAGATCAATCATCGGGGCCGCAGTCAGGTTATCAACAATTCAACATGATGGTTTGGACTTTGGAGACTAGCATTTGTCGCAAGTGGAGGCTGGGAGAAATAAGAAGAAAGGCGGAGAGGTTGTTGATGGAGATGGTGGTGCGGCTGAGGCCTGATGAGGGCGACCTGGATGGAGCCCTACTCTTCTGTCTGATTGGCGGCCTCGGCCCCGAGGCGTTTACTTTCTGTTATCTCTGCAGCTGTCAGCTGATATGCACGCTCACGGACAGGCAGGCAGGCAGGCTGAGGTTTGAAGCACCCCCTGGAGAGTGGAGCGCATGAATCAAGCTGCTGTGAACATGACTTGTTTTTTTTTAACAAATGTGAACATGGCCTATCGAAATTACTCAGGTAGGGATTTTAAAGATCTCGTTTTTTTAATGCATGTTGATCATGTTCATGTTGATGATGGTTGATTGGTTGGTTGCTTGCTCGGTTAGTGAGTGCAGTTGCACATTTCACAGTGGTCGTTGTATCTTAGACAACTGCAGCGTGTACTGGAAACAAATACTTCAGTGTCATTTACTGCAAAAACATCCGCAGCGGACACGGTCCCAGTCACGCTATCCAAGCGTTTCGAGCGCTCGTACGCTGCTTCCAGCGAAGCTGCTGGCGAACGCTACAAGCCTGTGTGGGGTGTGCTTGTGGGTCCGGTCATCCTCGCTGCTAACAAAAAATATTATAACTCAAAACCCAAAAAAACCAAATTAAATTTTGATTATATATTTAAATTCATTTAAATAAATCCTTCAAAACAAGATTGCATATGAATATATTTAAATAAATTTTATTTATAAACATGTGGTCTCACTGTTAGTAGTTTTTAAATGATGAGATATAAATCAAAACAAGATCGCATAGAATATGAGATATAAATAATGATTAGTGCGGAAAAAATATACATAGAGAAAACAATCACAATGACTAGGATAGAATAATCCTTTTAGAGGATAAATATAGAGGACGAAGAGTGCGAGTAGGTTTATGGGTGGCTGCCATACTGTCGACTGCGGAGCAGCAAGTGAATGACACTAAGGCCCCGTTTAGATGGAACCCAAAAACCAAAAAATTTCAAGATTCCCTGTCACATCGAATCTTGCGGCACATGCATGGAGTACTAATCGTAGACGAAAAAAAACTAATTACACAGTTGATCGAGAAATTGCGAGACGAAACTTTCGAACCTAATTAGTCCATAATTAGACAATTTTTATCAAATAACAACGAAAGTGCTACAGTAGACAAAAGCTAAAAAAATTTTGGATCTAAACGCGCCCTAACTAAACACTGTCGAGGCTGAAAGAGACATCTGGGCTGAGGTGAGCAGAGGTAGCAACCAGCAACGCGTCCCTTTCCGTGTCTTTTTCCTAGAATAACACTTTGGGTCTAATTAGTCTGCTCCTTGCATTCACACACTATTTGTTTTTTTTCGAATGTCCTATTTGTTATTTTTTTTGCAGACGTGTCTAGATTACATTACATAATCCGACTATCAGAATTCAGAGCCAATCGCAGAGGAACCTGCTGGGAGCATAGCAAGACGAAGACATCGAGTTGGAGTGGAAGCACGGCAGGAGGATAGGCAGAAGGCCAGAAGCCACGGCAACGGCATTCGAGCGCGTGGACGCCGCCGCCTTTCCACTCCAATTCCACGCGGTCGGTCGACGCGCTCATTGCATTACATTGCACTGCACGACTGGATGGACGGACGCCACCCAGAAACAAACGTGGAGGTGCGGGCAAACGCCTGCCTCGGCCTTGGTTCACACTGCACTGGCACGCTAGGAGGGGCATGGCATGGTTGAGAGCCAAATCTTTTTTTTTTTGAAACTCCAAATCTCGGTTATGGCCAGATTTGTGTAGTGACGAAAATATAGGTAAATAAAAAAAAGTATTTGGTTCACGACAAATCCAAAATTTTGGCCAATAACAACTTCTGGAGCTGCAAATGAAAGCATGTTTGCATAGTTGCCATGTCAAATTTTGCTAGACCTATAAACAAGACATGTGGGATCCATATATAATATTATTACTAGGTGGATACCCCACGCCTTGCTGCGGGTATTCCAGAGTCATGGCGGGTCACGGGCCAACCACGGCTGATGGGGGAGTGACTGATCTTCGGTGTAGCCTCGTTATAGGGTCATCGTAAACCTTAGTGGTTTTGAAGCATTTCACCCGAGGTCTCACTCAACCGAACAATATACCGGAGGGGCATCTCCCCTACCAGGAGTTCTAAAAGTTTTGTGTATGGATCATTCATGCAGCATTGTCACATTTTTTTTCTCAAAAACACTGGTTTCGGGTATTCCAAAGCCACGGCGGGCCACGGGCCAACTACGACGGCCGGGAAAGTGACCGGCTTTCGATGGAGCCTAGTTAGAGGGTCCTCGTAAACCTTAGTGTTTTTGAAGCATTTCACTCCGAGGTTTCACTCAAACGAACCCTCTTCTTATAATGGGCATCTCCCCTCTCAAGAGTTCTGGTAGTTTTGTGTATGGTTCCTTGAGGCGTTTTGGAGAACCTCAGAAAATCCATGTAATATGCAGTTTTACCACATTTTTGCTCAGAAACACGAGTTTCGCCCATGGAGGCGCACATGAGAGTTATCGAAATATATCTTATCGAAATATATCCATGTGGGGTCTTGTTTTGAAGAGTTTCTTGCGAGGAACACAATGATGCAATTGGATTTTAATTATGATACTTGGTTTAGGTGCTATGACTTTTTTCTATTTCAAAATGAAATAGCTAGTGGGGAGATAAATGAGGGTTAGTGGGCTGATGACATCACCTGATGTAATATGACATCACTTTTAGCAAATACTCAAACCTGATTGGAGGGGACCCTTTGAGTGGGTCTTTGCAATATAGGAGTAGTAGATTATTATATTGTTTTTCTCGGTTTTTGTATATAAAAGTCATTGTCGGGTACGAAGGTAAGGGGTACCCTAAACCCTTCGATAAATTAACGCTAAATATAGCAACCATTTTTAAGGCAAGGATCAGCCCACTTTTCGATGAGACGCGGTCCATTGATCGAGGGTCCCCTCTGCACCAACTACGGCAACAAGCCACGGGCCGGCTCCACCTCGACGACGGACGAGGGGTCGAACGAACGACCCCCGGCTCCACCTCGATGACGGACGAGGGGTCGAACGAACGACCCCCCGACCTGTACCTCGACCTCGACTTCTCGAACCCCGTCGACGCCTCGACCTCCCCCTCGACCAAGTGTCAAGCAGACGACCCTCGGACGAGGGGCTCGATTAACCCAACTGCTCCGGCATGGGTAAAAGTGAACCCACCTAACGACATGGGCGCCCGCGTCCGCTGTCAAATCCGCCAACTCCCCGTCCAGTCCCCGATTCCCGTCAACTGTGCCGCCACTGCTGCCACTACGCGAGTACAGACTCCAACAGTACCCCTCGGAAAGTGAACAGTGCGACCCTCGACGACGACTTCGGGAACGCGACGGAGTTACACAAGGCTCGACCCCTCCCTCGACCGGGGGCTCGACCCCCTCCTCTTCAACAACTCCGGTACGAAAGCCGTCCCATCCGCCCCGTCCCGCTTCGGCCGTGGGACTCGTGCCCGCCTGCGGACACTGCACGGCGATGACTTCTACTGCCGCCACGACCAGGGACGTCTGAAGGACGGAAGGCCATGCCGCCACAGTGCTCGACATCTCTCCGCCAACACTGTGCCGCGGGTACGCCGCCCATGCTACCACTGTTAGGACCCTGTACCCTCGGGTCTCCCCTTGGTCTATAAAAGGGGACGTCGGGGTAGAGTATAGGGGACCGATTGAAGACTACTGAATCTAGGACTCTGATCGGACTCTCGTTCTCAGGGACCCTAGTCCACACTCCACACACACACGCCGTTCGATCGACCCCTCGGGCGGCCGACTCCGTGTAACACAGCTTGTACCCCCCATGTACGAGCACGCTTCGGGTGCGAGATAATACAAGTTATCCTCCCCCCGCTGGACGTAGGGCCTTCTCTGCCCGAACCAGGATAAATCTTGTGTCCATCTTGCATCACGTCTGAGAGAGGGAGCACGCGATATACAAATTTACTCGTTGGTGGTCTTGACCCCCGGGTCATAACACCGACAGTTGGCGCGCCAGATAGGAGGATTCGCGTGTCGATCAACTCCGAACTACCCTCTCAGATGGATCCTACCATCCCACCGTTCCCGGTCAACACCGTCATCTGGTTCGGCAGTCTAGGGTTTGTTTCCATGGACCAGGGCGACTTTATAGTCTTTCCTTCCACCCGTGGCCTAGACATCAGCAGCTCCGCTGCGCCGGAGCCAGCAAGGATCAGGCGACGGTCCCTCCGCTTGCGTCTCTGGCCTGCGATCAGGAGGAGGCGCGAGCGGCTCCGACGCGCTCGCCGTCGCGCGAGCTCTGGGGCGCCGGACGCCGTACCCCCGGTCCTAGTTGGCGACACGGCCCCTTCTCCTAGGGGTCCGCTTGACCCACGCTTGTGGGCCGAGGGCGGGCGTGATGAGGACATCACCGGCTTAGATATGACCATGCCATCCACTTCTATACCAAAGGTGAAACCATTCTATATGAGGTTTATCATTGTTACATTTGATGAATGGGTGCTGCACTATGAAGTGTGTATGTTTTCATTTTCAGAATTGCTTACATGGATCAAGGAAGGGTTAGATTGCATATGGAAAGCATGGATGGTCAATGAAGTTGATTGGGGACCAAATCCAAGTGTTCCTAACGTTCTCCACCAGGCCACTACGTCATATTGGATCCAAGGAAACAAAGAGTCCAAGTCCAACACGTTTTGGAAAGTTCAATTCGGACTGCAGAAGAGTCCAAACTTGCGACGGTTGCCACGACTTCATACGAACTCCGATTGGGACGTGATAGGACTTTTTGGAAAGCTTATCAAGTCTACTTTCCAATGGGTCCGGACTCATACCTATATCCTATCAGATGCGTGCGCAGTAGACAATTTAATACCGAGATCTTTTCTGCCAACGGTGCTGCGTCACCCTATTTTGGGCCGATGGCCCGTGTATCAAGTTGAGTCCATTAGGGACTCATCCTAGGGTTGTAGGACGACACTAGGACCCTTGTGGTCGTCCTCCCTCCTCCTTATATCCCCCTAGAGCCGCCACAAACAGATTGGGTTTTGTTTAGATGAAAGTTTAGCTGCTGCTACTTCCTTGTAGACGCGTGTGTCGACTAGACCATCCGTTCTACTTGATTCGGAACCCCACCTTCATGTGTATCACATCTGATCCTTCATCTCTTATTTGCAATTGAGTGCTTGTTCTACTTGTTCTTGCTTGTTCTTCGATTGCTTGCAGGAATAACCCTAGTGGTTTGGTTGGTTGTGATCCGCAAGATCGTGAGCAACCGCTGGATTTGGTGTATCGATCGCTAAGGCGCAGCGTCCTTGGATGGTTGTAGTCGGATCGTGAACGTCTCTCCAGTCAAATCGTAGTTATCTATCTCCACCGAAAGATCGGGACACCCATACCTCATCAGGGCGTCTCCCCGAATGGGACTTCGGCTCCTCCACGTCATCATCCCTGGAGGTTCCCGTGGCTTCTCCGACACCCTCGACACCGTCACCATCGCGTGACCCATTCCCATACGGGCTTCGCAACAGTATCGGACTCTACTCTGCTTTCGCAGGACTGCGGGTACATACATACGACGAGTCTCCATGGACTCCGTCGTGGGCGACGGTCGACCCCGCCACCACCACTTCATCGGGCGAGCCAGAGCTGCCCTGAACGTGGGGCACGTTACGGCGGTGCCTGGAGGAGGAAGAAACGGGCAGGCTCTTCCCCCACTTCTACCACGCCGACTTTGACTCGGACTCTCCCGACGAGAGTTATGACTCCACTCGGGAGTGCTTCCACCTCGACGAGCAAACCGTCCTCCAGGACGACGTCGACGACACCGCGACCACCGAAGAAAGGGAAGGGGCCAACGCCACACCACCTCGAGATGTCGTTCCCCCGAGTCCTGGTAGAGCCGATCCACACCCCCGATGTCTAGATTACCCAGGTCCGAGAGCTTCTCGGCAAGCTCGAAGAGGAGCGCCTGCGTCTTCAGCAGCTCGAGCACGCCCTTGAGCGGGATCGAGGGCGTCCTCAGGGTGGAGGAGCTCGCGAGTGGGCCCGGGAGGTCCACTGGCAGATCGTCGAGGAGGGGAACGCCGAACCCCGAGTCTTCAACCGCGCCAGCCAGAATGTCGTGGCAGCCGCGATGCTGCTCCGCGACATGCCGGCGCCATCGACCCCCCAGGCACAACGCATCAGGGGAGAAATCCAGGGGCTGCTCCAAACTGCGGCCGTGCAGCAGGCGGAGAGCTCGGCCTCGAGGCGTCGAGGGGCTGCCTCTGAGCGGCAAGCAGCGCCCCCTCGACAAAATCGGGAGGCCTCTGTCCATCAGAACAAGGCGCCCCTGGGCCGGGTCGAGCCACGACTGGCTCAGGAACGCCTCGTCGACGACCTCCCCCCACGAGTAAACAACCGACGTCGATACGGCGACGCCGAGGCTCGAGGCTACAGCGCTCACCGAGGCGGGCGCTATGACAGCGACGAAGACCGATGTCGGTCTCCGGAGCCGCCGGGGCCCCGAGTCTTCGGAAGAACTATCCGGCGGGCCTCCCTGCCCGTGCGTTTCCGACCACCCACCGGCCTGATCAAGTACAACGGCGAAACCAAGACAGAACTCTGGCTTGCCGACTTCAGGCTGGCATGCTAGCTGGGGGGAGCCAAAGATGACCTCATCATCATCCGGCAACTCCCGTTGTTCCTCTCCGACACCGCTCGAAGGTGGCTCGAGGAGCTACCCCCGGACTTGATCCAGGACTGGTCCGACCTGGTCCGGATCTTCGAGGGCAACTTCAAGGACACCTACGAGCGCCCGGGCAACTCCTGGGATCTTCGCAGCTGCAAGCAGAAACCAGGAGAGACCCTCCGCGCCTTCACCCGCCGATTCTCGAAGCAGCGTACCGCACTGACCCACATCTCCGACCATGAGGTCATCATGGCGTTCATCGCCGGGACAACCTGCAAGGAGTTGGTGCGGGAGCTGGGGCGAAACATCCCCCAAACCGCCAACGAGCTCATGGACGTCATCGCCAACTACACGGCTGGCGAGGAGGCCGTTGGCGCATTCTTCCAGATTCCCCCAGGGAAGGGGGAGGGCGACGCGGATGAACCCGGGGGCTCGGACGATAGGCCCACGAGAAACAAGGGGCCCAGGAGGAACAACGACGACAACGGTGGCCGGAAGAAGAAGAAGAAGAACCAACCGGGCCGGCGCAACGCCGAGCCCAACGTTGAGCACGACGACGACCCCGACGACCTTGTCGCCGCAGCGGACAAGCGGAAGCCTCGAGGGCCCCCTCCCGACGGGGGCGTCTTCGACAAGATGCTGAAGGAGCCTTGCCCTTATCATATGGGGCCGGCCAACCACCGCCTCGAGGATTGCCGCATGCTCCGAAGGCATTTCGTCCCTCCTGCCCCCAGGAGAGACGACGGCAAGGAAGACCCGCCCTGCGACGTCTACGTCAGGGGCGATGTCCAAAAAGGAGGCTTCCCCGAGATCCACAACTGCTACATGATCTACGGGGGACCCTCGACCCGCCTCACCACGCGCCAGCGCAAGAGGGAGCGTCGAGAAGTCTTCTCCGTTCGGGCCCAGGCCCCACGGTACCTCGACTCGTCCCACACGCCGATCACCTTCGATCAGGATGACCACCCCGAGCACATCCCCAACGCAGGGACTTACCCGCTCGTCGTCGGCCCGATCATCCTCAACACCCGCCTCAGCAAGGTGCTCATGGACGGGGGAGCAGCCTCAACATCATCTACGCCGAGACCCTCGACCTCCTGGGGATCCCGAGGACCATGGTCCTGCCCAGCGCGGGGGGATTCCACGGGATCGTCCCAGGGAAGAAGGCACTCCCGATCGGCCGTATCAAGCTACCGGTCTGTTTCGGCGTCCCCTCGAACTTCCGAAAGGAAGAGCTGACCTTCGAGGTGGTCACGTGGCGAGGCACCTACCACGCCATCATCGGTAGACCGGGGTACGCCAAGTTCATGGCGGTCCCGAACTACACCTACCTCAAGCTCAAGATGCCGGCTGAAGGAATACGAGGTTGCTACGCTAGCCGGAAAACAAAACTTTTCGACCTCATAAACCAGGATCTACTGCTAGCCATAGGTTACGGGATTACCACTAGACGCGCAGGTGCAGCGAAAGACGACTTGATGTAGTCGTGCGCGTCGCAGCAGGCAGTGCAGTTGCGTGGCCGTCCGTCTCAACGTCCCCTTCGTGTGGTTCGTCCTTGTGCTCCAGATGCAGCACCTCCGAGGAATCCCACACGTGCAGGGAGGAAGCGTTGCGCCTCCGGACTGCTAGGTCCGCGAGGAGCAAAAGGCGCGAGCGTGGGGAGGCAACGGCGGCTGCCAAAAGGCATGGATCAATTCGCCCCGCGCCCACCCCTTGCTTATATAGGCGTCCTGACGAGCTCCCACGGTGGAGGCCCATTAGAAACCCTAAACCTAGTCTAATTCGGGTCCAACCCGAATTAGGCTTCCAGCCCTTTAAGCGTGCGACCCTATGGGCTCACGCATACATAGACATGGCCCAAGTACTCTTACTCGACCAATAGTTGATAGCGGCCTCTAGCAAGGCGTGTCAACTCCTATGCATACGCTATGATCATATCAGATGAACCACTATGACCATGTACAAGTTATTCCCTTCGCCACTCGATATATGGTTCAACTCGTGGGTTAACACTTAACCTAAGCATGGCCATGTATTTGTTGATCCAATCACATGAGTGATCCAGTGATATCTCTCTCACGAAGAGAGGAGCAAATTTCATCTTGATTGTCTATGTCTCATAGCATGTTTCCCGACCACCCAAGGACCACCTTTATAACTACCCAATAACGGAGTAGCGTTTGATAGTCTCTAAGTAGACCGTTTCACATCTTGAGTACATACCACAATCTCAGGTCTAAGGACATAACGTACATGACATGAATAGAGACTTTCTCTTGTTGGGTCAGTCCAGCCTACATGTTTCACATGTGCCCACATTATTAGTTTGACATCTCCATGTCTATGACTTGTGAAACATAGCCATCAACTAATACATGTGCTGGTCTAATATTCAAGTGTGCTCTTACAAGAATGCCGACCAGGGACAACTTTTAGAATAACCATTCAGGTAATTGAGTTCCACAAACAATTCACATAATCGTCAATCAATACCAGTTGTCTATAATGGATATTCAAAGAACACTATATTAATCATGGATACAATTGGAATATAATCATCTACATGATTAGCTCTAGGGCATATTCCCAACACCGGGACCCTCGGGGTCATCACCGTCGACACCTCCTACGAGCACGCATACGACTGCGACGTCGAGTGCGTGGAAAAAGCCGAAGCCCATGAGGATTCGGCTATCCTCGCGGCCCTCGACGATTTGTCCGGAGAGATCCCCGACCCCAAGCGCCACGCTGGGAACTTCAACCGGCGGAAGACACAAAGACCGTCCCGCTCGACCCCGGCCTCGCGGACGGGAAGGTGCTGACGATCAGTGCCACCCTCGAGCCCAAATAGGAAGCCGTGCTCATCGACTTTCTCCGTGCGAACGCCGACGTGTTTGCATGGAGTCCCTCGGACATGCCGGGCATCCCGAGGGAAGTCGCTGAGCACTCCTTGGACATCCGAGCCGGGTCCAAACCGGTGAAGCAACGTCTGCGCCGATTCGACGAGGAGAAGCGCAGGATCATCGGGGAGGAGGTCGTCAAGCTTTTGAAGGCCGGATTCATCAAGGAGGTACATCATCCCGAGTGGTTAGCTAATCCCGTGCTTGTAAAGAAAAAGAATGGGAAGGATAGGATGTGTGTAGACTACACTAGTTTGAATAAAGCATGTCCTAAAGTTCCTTTTCCTTTACCTCGCATCGACCAAATAGTAGATTCCACTTCAGGATGTGAAACCCTTTGCTTCCTTGATGCGTATTCCGGTTACCACCAAATAAAGATGAAGGAGTCCGATCAGCTCGCGACTTCCTTCATCACTCCCTTCGGCATGTTTTGCTACCTCACCATGCCCTTCGGCTTGCGGAACGCCGGGGCCACCTACCAGCGATGCATGTTCCACGTCTTCGGAAAACACATAGGGCCGACCGTCGAGGCCTACGTCGATGACATCGTGGTCAAGTCCAGAACCGTCGGAAACCTGGTCGGAGACCTCGAGATCGCGTTTGGGTGCCTCAGGGCTAATCGCATAAAACTGAACCCTGAGAAGTGTGTCTTCGGGGTCCCTCGAGGCATGCTCTTAGGGTACATAGTTTCCCAGCGCGGCATCGAGGCCAATCCCGAGAAGGTAACCGCCATCACGAGGATGGACCCGATCAAAGACCTCAAGAGCGTGCAAAGGGTTACTGGGTGCCTCGCCGCCCTCAGTCGCTTCATCTCGAGGCTCGGAGAGAAGGCCCTACCCCTTTACCGACTCCTGAAGAAGACGGAACACTTCGCGTGGACCGCCGAAGCCGAGGAATCGCTCTCGAGGCTCAAGGCCTTGCTCACCTCGTCCCCGGTCTTGGTCCCCCTGAGCCCGGCCGAGCCCCTCTTGCTCTATGTCGCAGCAACTACCCAGGTAGTCAGCGCGGTCATAGTGGTCGAGAGGGAGGAGGAAGGACACGCCCCGCCGGTTCAGAGGCCTGTCTACTTCGTGAGCGAGGTCCTTTCCGAAACCAAGACGAGGTATCCCCACGTCCAGAAGTTGCTGTACGCGGTCGTCCTCACTCGGCGGAAGCTCAAACATTATTTCCTGGGCCATCCGGTCACTGTGGTTTCATCTTTCCCCCTCGGAGAGATAATCCAGAACCGGGAGGCATCGGGAAGGATCGCCAAGTGGTCCGCCGAGCTCATGGGGGAGACCCTCTCCTACGCCCCTCGGAAGACTATCAAGTCTCAGGTACTGGCAGATTTCGTTGCAGAATGGACCGACACCCAACTACCCCTAGCGCAGGTTCAGAGCGAGCTCTAGGCCATGTACTTCGACGGATCACTAATGAAGACGGGAGCAGGCGCAGGATTGCTATTCGTATCACCCTCAGGGGTCCATATGCGATATGTCATCCGCCTCCACTTCCCCGCCTCCAACAACGTCGCCGAGTACGAGGCCCTCGTCAATGGCCTGCGCATCGCCATCGAGCTCGGGGTCCGACGCCTCGACGTGCGAGGGGACTCTCAGTTGGTGATCGACCAAGTGATGAAAGACTCGAGCTGCCACGATCCTAAGATGGAAGCCTACTGCAAGGAGGTCCGAAAGCTCGAGGACAAGTTCTACGGCCTCGAGCTCAACCACGTAGCCCGTCGGTACAACGAAGCCGCTGACGAGCTGGCCAAAATCGCGTCTACTCGAGGGACAGTCCCCCCCGACATCTTCTCGAGGGATCTGCACACACCATCCGTCGACCTAGGCTCGGGGGCTCCCGCCCTCGAGCAAGGGGTCGACCCACCCCCCTCGACCGATCCCCCCTCGAGCGGGGGAGAGGTCATGGAGATCGACGGAGCCGCCTCGACGCCAACCCCCCCGACGGATTGGCGCGCGCCTTACCTCGAGTACCTGACGCGAGGCGAACTCCCAGAAGACCGCACGGAAGCCCGTCGAGTAGCTCGACGTGCCAAAACCTACGTCCTATACGGGGATGGCCGCGAGCTATATCGACGTAGCCCGTCGGGTGTACTTCAACGCTGCCTCACCCTCGATGAGGGAAGAGCACTGTTGAAGGACCTACACTCGGGGGCTTGTGGCCACCACGCGGCGCCGAGAACGCTGGTAGGAAGTGCCTTTCGACAGGGCTTCTACTGGCCGACGGCCGTCAACGACGCCACCAAACTCGTTCGATCCTGCCAGGGATGCCAATTCTACGCCAGGCAGACCCACCTACCCGCCCAAGCTCTTCAGATGATACCCATAACCTGGCTGTTCGCAGTACGGGGGCTCGACATGGTCGGCCCCCTGAAAAGAACCAAGGGTGGGCACACTCACCTTCTCGTGGCTATCGATAAGTTCTCGAAGTGGATCGAGGCTCGACCCATCGCCAACATCTAGTCTCGGCAAGCCGTGCTATTCTTCACCGACATCATCCACCGCTACGGGGTCCCCAACGTCATCATCACCGACAATGGCACGCAGTTCACCAGCCAAAAGTTCCTGGACTTCTATGACGATCACCACATCAGGGTGAATTGGTCCGCAGTCGCCCACCCTCGAACTAACGGTCAGGTCGAGCATGCCAATGGTATGGTTTTGCAGGGCCTCAAGCCAAGGATCTTCGACCGGCTGAACAAGCATGGAAAGAGATGGGTCGACGAGCTGCCCGCTGTGCTATGGAGTCTCCGAACAACACTGAGTCGAGCCACGGGGTTCTCCCCGTTCTTCTTGGTCTATGGGTCCGAGGCTGTCCTCCCCACCGACCTCGAGTACGGGTCCCCTCGACTGAAAGCCTACAGCAAGCAAGCCAACGCGGTAGCCCGAGAGGATTCCCTCGACCAACTCGAGGAAGCTCGTGACATGGCCCTCTTCAAGTCGGCTCAGTACCAGCAGACGCTGCGACGCTACCACGACAAGAACGTGCGCAAAAGGGACCTCAACGTCGGCGACCTCGTTCTGCGCCGTCGACAAAGCAACAAGGGGCGTCACAAGCTGACACCGCCTTGGGAGGGACCCTTCATCGTGGCGGAGGTGCTGAAGCCCGGCACCTACAAACTGAAGAACGAGAAGGGTGAGATCTTCACCAACGCATGGAACATCGAACAGCTACGTCGCTTCTATCCCTGAGGCCCCAGGGCCCTGTACATTTTCGCATTTATGTACAAACTCTCGAATGAATAAAATGTTCTCGAAACACATTTCACGTTCGTTCGTAGCTCGAAGGTAGCCTCGACTTTGCCTCAGCAAAGTCGAGCTCCCCTCGGGGGCTGACGGGAGGGCACCCCCCTCCTAAGTCCCCGAAAGACCCGTACGATTTTCCGAAACTCGACCCTCCCCCTCGTTCTTTCCCTCGAGTACGTTTCATAACTAAGTAAAGGCGCCTCGAGCCACCTAAGGGTCGAGGGTGCCGTCGAGCCAGGGACTCACCTACGCCCCAGGGCTACGGTACCCCTACTCGCCACCCCCCTTCCAGGGATACGAGCGTGCGTCGAATACTTAAGTTCACATGCGTCGACTCGGGCAAGGAAAAGCAGAGAGGGCTCGAGAAGTAGAAATAACGAGACGAACCCGTCCATAGCACTAAGGCAGCCTCGACTTTGCCTCAGCAAAGTCAAGCCTCCCTCGGGGGCTAACAGGGGGGCACCCCCTCCTAAGTCTCCGAAAAACTCGAACGTTTTTTCGAAATTCGACTTTCCCTCTCGCTCTTTCCCTCGAGTACGCTTCTTAACTAAGTAAAGGCGCCTCGAGCTTCCTAAGGGTCGAGGGTGCCGTCGAGCCAGGGACTCACCTACGCCCCAGGGCTACGGTATCCCTACTCGCCACCCCCCTTCCAGGGATAAGAGCGTGCGTCGAACACTTAGTTCACAGGCGCCGACTCAGGCAAAGAAAAGCAGGGAAAGCTCGAAGAAACAAAATTAACTTTGTGCATATTGAGCAAAAGGAATTATATACAAAAAGCCCTCAGGGGCTTGGCATTGTATCAGTACAACGGACTAACTATTACATGGACCTTTTTTGTCCAGATACGGCTCGCAGGCCCGGGACTACCTGTTGACATCTCCCGAGGGCTACTCATCCGCCGAGGGGATCACGTCGGGCTCGAAGAGCGACGCCAGCTGGCCTCCGGGCACCTCTGCGTGATCCATCAACTCCTGGCACTTCGCGTCATTCTACTCCTCGGTCAGATCCGGGTCGGTGGCGAACCCGTCGACAACGAGGTTGAGGTCCACGTCGTAGAAGGAGTTGACGACCGTGAGGGCCCGCTTCACACCCACATGCAGGGCGGCTCGAACGTTCTCCGTCACCCCCCGCGTCATGGAGTAGAAGCGGTGCAGCAAGGAGTCCCCTCGAGAGTCCCCCTCGACCTCCGGCTCTGGCTTGACCGAGAGGTCGTTGCAGAAGGTGTTGATGGCGGCCGCGAGCGTCGCGTTGAGGTTTGCCTCGGTGCCAAGCAGGCCCTAAAGATTATCCAGGTCCTGGTGGGCGCGAGCATTCTCCTTCGCAAGCTCTGCCAAAACAAACACGCAACAATCAAAACCCAACAAAAAGCAGAAAAAGGGTCGAGGCAGGACAGACTCTACAACACCCGAAACACTCACCTTGGGCCTGCACATCCAAGGTGGAGTAGGCCTGCTCGGTCTCCTCGAGCTGGCGGCGGAAGTCTTCAAGCTCGGAGGACTGGTCATTAACCTTGGCCTCGAGGCCCTCGATGGTCTTGTGTGCGTCCCCGAGGGCCGTCCTCTGCTGCATCGCCACCACGCCCAAGGAGGTCGCGCGGGTCCGAGCCTTCTCCTCCGAGGTAGCCAGAGCGTCGCGCTCGTGGGAGACGGCGTCGAGGTCTCCCCTCAGCCGGGCGGCCTCCTCCTCAGCCTTGCGCTGGGGCAGCATCCCGCTCCCGCCCGACGGTGACGGTCGACCGAAGGGCATCGTCGAGCTTCGCTTGCGCCGACGACATCACCTCCCGGGCTTCCTTCTGGATAGCCTCGTAGCCGGCCTTCGCATGAGCGACCTTCGACTCGGCATCCTTCTGGACAGTCGCCGCCTCCGCCTTCGCGCGGGCAACCTCATCCCTCGCCTTCTCCAGAGAGGCGTGGAGGGCCGAGAGTTGTCCCTGTACCTGGAGGATGTACTGGGACTTCTCGTATGACCTCACCCACAGCGACTGACGAGGATAAAGACGAAGATCGTCAACAAACGGCAACCAGGCAGTGCAAAGTACAATCTAAGGTGGAGCAAAACTTACCTCCATTCCCTCGCGTATGTCCACGGCGGCGACCTCCGCAGCGCGACGTACCGAGCGTTCAAACCACGCCCGATACTCCTCGACGTTCTCCCACCGTCGGAGCGCGAACTGGTCGTCGAGCGTGAGGAAAACCCGCTCGGGGTCTCGAGGGTCCGCCACCTCGAGAACCTCCTAGCCCCACGCCGTGCTGCGAGCGGCGATCCTCTCCTCCATCGTCCCGGTGACGCCATCACGTAGGTCCCCCCCTCCTTGGTAATCGGAGAGGGGCGAGACTTCCTCCTCGGCGCCACCTCGCGAGGACGTCGGCGGCCCCGCCAAGCCGTCTCCACCGGTAAAAGAAGACCCCGGCCAGGACGGCCCTGCGCGATAAAGAGTTCAAAAAAAGTAAATACCTGGCAAGGCGAACCCACTGCGTCTCGAGCAAGTCGAAGTGTAGCTTACCTCGAGACAGCGGCCCCCCGACCTCGAGAGGAGGCCGAGCCACCTCCGGCTCCGCCCGAGGAGCCGTGATGATGGCCAGATCTGTCGGGTCCACCAACTCGGCCACCATCTCGTCCACCTGGGCAGGGGTGGACTCCATCAACATCGCGCCCTGCGCCGGCACGACCATCCCCTCGGCGCGCTCGACTGGACCTCCCTCTTCGAGCCCCGGCGTCGTCGAGGGGCCCTCGGGCGCGGCGGTAGTCGTACCCCCGCGCTCGAGCTGGAGTCGAGCCTCCAGCGTAGCCAGGCCCTCGGGCCAACGCCCCGGCGTTGGGCGTGCCGGAGCCTCCCCCTCGATCGTAGGGGCCTGGGGCCCAGCCACTTCCAACACCTCGGCCGCAACCGCTGTCGGCAGAAGCTCCGCGCCCCCCGGGGCGCCGGACGCGACTTCTTCCCGACGGGCCCCGCGCGTTGGGACCGCCGCGACCGTCCTCGGGACACCGCCGGCTGCGCTCGGCCTCCCGCGCCGTCGGGTAGGGGCGAGGCCCGGTGCCTCCCCCGCGCCGCCACCCTGGCGTCTGCCGTGCGCACGGGGGCATACGTCGAGGGGGCGGGGCGGCGGGGCACCTCGGCGGCTGCTTGAACCGCGGCCCAGTCTTCAGATCTTAGCAGGGCGGTGGCGTCCACCGACGCTGACTTGAAAAAGAACACGTGACATATACAGGTCCTTACCAACAAAAAGACAAAACAGACAACGACTATGAAATCGACTTACCCCCTCGGAGCCCGGCGCTTCGGCCCGGCGACCGTCGGGCTGGTCGAGCTCTTGAGCGCCACCGCCTGGGGAGCGGGGGTCGAGGCGGCACTCGGCACCTTCTCCCAGGCAGGGGTCGGCGACGCCACCATCGATTTCTTGCCTGCCCCCACCTGCGCAGACGGGCCCGTCGTCCGCGCGCGCTCGACGCGGCAGGCTTCGGGGGCTCGCTCGATTGACTCTTCGACGGCGGCACCACCTTCGTCCCCTTGCCGGTCTCCACCTGCGCCGGCAGGCCCGGCACCCGTGCGCTCGACGCAGCGGGTGTCGGGGGCTCGCTCGATCGACCCCCCGACGAGGGCCGCAACGTCTGCGACCGCGTCTACCGCGGCGCGACTTCTTGCGAAGCCACGGGGCGCTCAGCCCGTGGCCCAGCTTCAATGGAAGGGGCCGACGTCGAGGTCGACCCCTCCTCTCCACCAGTAGCGACGGCCGCCTGCTCAGGCGCCGTCTCCTCCTCCTCCTCCTCCTCCTCCTCGTCCTCGTCCTCCTCTTCCGAGGGCGACAACTCTTCATCGAGGCCCAACCGCCTCTGTTGGGCCCAGCGCTGATTTCTCAGCTCTCTCTCCCGAGTCTTCCTGGCCGTCTTCGCCTTGGCTTTGTCCTTGTCGGACTTCTGCTTCTCCGCGCGGAGGCGGTTCGCCTCCCTCGTGGCCCGGTCCTCCAGCACCGGCGGACGTGAACGTTTGTGGGACACATTCCCCTGCGGGACGCGAGACGGTTAGAGAACAAGCAGAAAAGACGGAAGGGGCGGGCACGAAGACTTTAACTGAAGGAAAGGACCTTACCAGCTCAAAGAAGCCCTCGTCCGGCTTCATGGGGATCTTCGCGACGTTCTTGGGGTCGAACCCCCCCGCGAAGAAACGGCGGACGCGGCTAACCACCCGGTCCAGGGTCAGCTCTTCCTCGACGAAGCGGCAGCCCGATAGATCGACCCCTGGACCCATCTCGTGGAGGCGGAGGGGTCGATCCATCAGCGACAGAACCCGCCGTCGGTGGAACGCCGACGCAACAATCTCCGCGGTAAGGCCCCTCTCCTTCAGGCGCTTGAGCGCGTCCAGCAAGCCCTTGAGGTGCTTCTGCTTGTCCGTCGGGACACCGTACCTCCAGCGCTCGGGCTCGGCGTCGAGTGTCCTCCCGGTGTACGCCGGGAGCAGATCGTCGTCGTTCCTCAGGTAGAACCACTCGGAATGCCACCCGGAGTGGCTCGAGGACGGGTTCGCGGAAAGCCAAAGCTCCGGCCGCCTGACGAAGATGCTGCAGCACCCGGCCCTGACCTTCCGACGGGTGCCCTTGCTGACCGGGGCGTTGAAGATGTTGGCCTTGAAAATGTGAAGCCACAGATCCCAATGGGGCTCGATCCCCAGGTAGCCCTCGCACACCGCCGCGAAGACCGACGCCTGGCTGACGCCGTTGGGGGTGAGGTGCTGGAGTTCCACTTCGTAGTGGTGGAGGAGCGCGCGCAGGAAGCGGCTGGGTGGGGCCCCCAGCCCCGCCCAGTGGAAGACCTCGAACGACACCACGTACCCCTCCGGCGGGTTGGGCTCGGCGTGGTCCCGCGGCGGAGCAATCCACTCCGGCCTCTCCGCCGTGGTAACGGACCGGAGAAGTCCACTCTCCACCAACCCCACCAGATACGACTCACGGACCGAGGAAGCGGGCCAGTTATCGGCGCCGATGAGCTGGGAAGCGGCCATGGGAACGGCGGTTTGCTCGGACTTGGAGGCGGAGGGTACGTTCCCTATCTCTCTCTTTCTCTCTCGCTCACGCAGAGTTCCTGCTCGCGGGACGCCTAAGGCAGAGGCGGAGAGGGGAAGGCAAGGAAGGCGAAGGCAAGGAAGCGGGGAAGGCAAGTGCGCGGAAAAGGCACCAGACCCCTCACCTTCGCTATTTATACGCGGAGGCCAACGGACGGATCTGGCAACAGGCAAGAGAATCTCCGCATTTAATTCGCCTGTACTTTCCTCCTCGTATTCCCTCCAGGATAAGGCGTCCCGTCCCATCATCGGGCTCCGCGCCGCACTCCGCTCTGTAACCGCACTGCTGCGCCGAACGGACACCGCCTAAAAAGGCGCGCAGCCGGAAACGTCGTCTTCGAGGGTAAGGAATCTTGAGGCAGCGAGAGCTGGCCCTCGAAAGAGGGTTCAACAGCTACCCTCGAGTGCCCGAGGCCAGAAATGACCTCGGGTTAGGACCTCGGTCCACCCTCAAAATCTCGAGGGGACAAAGGCCGGCCTACGAACGGGCTCGATAGCCCCCCTCGAGTACCCGAGGCCTAACGAGGCCCCGGGTCGTCAACTACAGATCATTCCATGGCCTCGAAGGGGTAAAGGCTGGCCCGTCCGGGGGTTCGACAACCTCCCTCGAGAGCTCCGACACAGGTATGTCCCCAAGTTCAATACAACAACCACCTGCTTTTCCCCTCGGCGGTCCACAAGGTAGGACTCCTCCTGAGGATAGCGTCGGATGACGAACCATCCGTCAAATCTTGAGGGAGCGAAGGCTGGCCCTTACATAGGGTTCGACAGCTGCCCTCGAGTACCTGAGGTCAGGAAGGACCCATGGTTAACGGACTCCGATCCACCCCCAAATCTTGAGGGAGCGAAGGCTGGCTCCACGAACGGAGTTCGACAGCCGCCCTCGAGTACACGAGTCAGGGATGTCCCGGCAGCTCGAGAACGAACTCTCGAGGCTTCCTGGGACATATCTGAGGCATACCTAGGAACACCTAAGGATCCCTACGCTGGGAGGCATCGAGCCACCAACTCCTATCGAATGGGGTTGGCACCTTGGTGGTCCACATGGTCGTGCTTAGCGAGCCGTACGGCTTGCTTAACAATGAGAACGCCCCCGGGCCACTAGTCGATCCCTATCGAACGGGGTCGAGTTCTCACTCGGATTTTTACCCGCACAGGGCACCATTTCTAATGGAATCATGCCCGAGAACAGCTCACCGAGGACTTCGGGCTCATCCTAACGAGGATAGCACGATGCTCTTCACCCCACGATCCGAGCGAAAGGATCCGTGGGAAGGACACTATGAGGTAGTGAAGGCCTAGCCACTCGAGGGCTCGAGGGCCCGACTACGCACGGCACCCCTCGACGAAAGAGGGTCGAAAACTCGTAACCTGGCAGACAGAGTCGACCCCTCGGGCGGGGCGCTCTGACTCCAGTGGTGCTCGAGGGAGCGAAGGCTGGCCCTCGGTAGGGTTCGACAACCGCCCTCGAACACTTCTTTTTTTTCAGGAAAAGGAATGGAATCGACCCCTCAACAGGGTTCCACGCCTCCAGGTATCCTTTAAAGATCCCACTATACAACATATTTTAGCCCCCAGAGGAGTTCTTAATCACTCCTCTGGGGCCTCGGGGGCTACCCCCGCGGGGTGCGCTCGCACGCACCCCACGGAGAATCGGATTTCTCACTAACCCTGCAGGCCAAGGATAAAACCTCCGGGCAATCCTTACCCCCTCCGAGAAACGCGTATCATAGCCCCCAGAGGAGTTCTAAATCACTCCTCTGGGGCCTCGGGGGCTACTGTCGGGTACGAAGGTAAGGGGTACCCTAAACCCTTCGATAAATTAACGCTAAACATAGCAACCATTTTTAAGGCAAGGATCAACCCACTTTTTGATGAGACGCGGTCCATTGATCGAGGGTCCCCTCTGCACCAACTACGGCAACAAGCCACGGGCCGGCTCCACCTCGACGACGGACGAGGGGTCGAACGAACGACCCCCGGCTCCACCTCGATGACGGACGAGGGGTCGGACGAACGACCCCCGACCTGTACCTCGACCTCGACTTCTCGAACCCCGTCGACGCCTCGACCTCCCCCTCGACCAAGTGTCAAGCAGACGACCCTCGGACGAGGGGCTCGATTAACCCAACTGCTCCGGCATGGGTAAAAGTGAACCCACCTAACGACATGGGCGCCCGCGTCCGCTGTCAAATCCGCCAACTCCCCGTCCAGTCTCCGATTCCCGTCAACTGTGCCGCCACTGCTGCCACTACGCGAGTACAGACTCCAACAGTACCCCTCGGAAAGTGAACAGTGCGACCCTCGACGACGACTTCGGGAACGCGACGGAGTTACACAGGGCTCGACCCCTCCCTCGACCGGGGGCTCGCCCCCCTCCTCTTCAACAACTCCGGTACGGAAGCCGTCCCATCCGCCCCGTCCCGCTTCGGCCGTGGGACTCGTGCCCGCCTGCGGACACTGCACGGCGACGACTTCTACTGCCGCCACGACCAGGGACGTCTGAAGGACGGAAGGCCATGCCGCCACAGTGCTCGACATCTCTCCGCCAACACTGTGCCGCGGATACGCCGCCCATGCTACCACTGTTAGGACCCTGTACCCTTGGGTCTCCCCTTGGTCTATAAAAGGGGACGTCGGGGTAGAGTATAGGGGACCGATTGAAGACTACTAAATCTAGGACTCTGATCGGACTCTCGTTCTCAGGGACCCTAGTCCACACTCCACACACACACGCCGCTCGATCGACCCCTCGGGCGGCCGACTCCGTGTAACACAGCTTGTACCCCCCTGTACGAGCACGCTTCGGGTGCGAGATAATACAAGTCATCCTCCCCCCGCTGGACGTAGGGCCTTCTCTGCCCGAACCAGGATAAATCTTGTGTCCATCTTACATCACGTCTGAGAGAGGGAGCACGCGATATACAAATTTACTCGTTGGTGGTCTTGACCCCCGGGTCATAACACCGACAGTCATGGAACAAGCAAACTGGTGAAAAACAACGTGCAAATCAGATATGTGGTTAAGTGGATACTATTTATTAGGGACTGTTTTTTTCCCAGGGCAAAAGTTTTGCCCCTGTCACATCGAATCTTTCGTCCCTAGTTTGGTCTATTTAAAATATATTAATTAAAAAAATAATTTGTCAGCCGAAGACACCTTCATGAGACGAATCTTTTAATATAAATTAGTTCATGTTTTGATAATGTTGTACTACAGTAAACATTTGTTAATTAGCTTAATAGAATCGTCTTGTTAAGTCCCGCAGGGGCATGTAATTAGTTTTATAAGTAGTATATTTTTAATACACTAAACTAGTGTCGAAAGATTCGATGTGATACGGCAAAACATTTGCCGCTCCATCGAGACATACCCTTAGCATCGATTGCTTTTTTTTTTTGTAACAACAACATTTTCAAAACCATGCAACCAATAGGTGCATGCCACCTAACCTTTCCAAATGAACACCAGAGGCCGGCCAAATCAAGGCCCACGATGTCTTCTTTCTTTTTCTAGCTCGGGCCGGGGTGAAGTTACACGCTGAAGTCAAATATTTCAGGGCCTCCCAAATATTGGTCAACACTACTTCAATACTGTTTTCAGCGAACCAACTATATTTTTCTCTCACAGTACATCAGTATAAATCAAATTTGGCAAAAATGAACTGGGCGGTATATGAGGAAAACTGCCACGCTGAAATGAGGTAATGTGAAATTCGGTCAAGCCGTGTGGTCAAATTTAGACTTTAGCGAGAATATGATGACAAAATTAGATTTTTCTCTGTGCAAAAAAAATATATATTATTATTTAATCGTGATTCACAATAGGGGTATCTTGTAAAAATACGTGAGGTTTTCAGGGCACAATGGCAAAGGCCATTTGTTGGGGGCTCTCACTTGGGTTCAAATCCTGAGTGTGACACTTTATTCTGGATTTATTTCAGGATTTTCCGGTGCCTTGCATTAAGTGGTTTCCGTTGCCTTGCATTAAGTGGTAGGCGACGTTCCCGTCGACAGGGAGGCACCTGTGGTGACTTCATGGACTTCAAGATTTGCCGGCCCTTCATGGACTTTAAGATTTGCCGGTCCAGTCCTTCGAAGGTGCTCATAGAAGTAGGGTTTGCATATTGTGTTTCATAGGGGTGAGTGTTCTGTGCGTATTGAGCGTGTACTGTCTAATTAAAAAAAACACACACTAAATTTGGAGCTTTTTTTTTAAAAAAAAAAAGCAGTGCTTATTCCGCCGCGCGCGTCATGGCGGCGGCCATTTACGCCGCGCTTCCTTCAGCGGTAGTCGGCAATTCGATCGCCGCGCGTATCGCTCATCTAAACATCTACCAGATTGCACCTAGGCGCGGCGCCGGCGACGGCAATTATTGGGTTATCGGTCGGGCCGCAACCGCAGGCATTACTACTCCTAGCGAACTCTGGAGTTGCTCCTCTCTCCCGGACCAATCCAGTGTCCACCACCAACACCGGCGCACCATATCCTCGCCGCGCTCGTGTTGGGCGTTCGGCCCCGTGTGTGTCCAGCCCCATTGCTCTACGACGCAACACGCAATGCCGATCCTGGTAGCAGGAGGACGCGGCGCCGCAGTCTCGGAAGCCACGCGCTCAGTGTGTTCGTGGAAATGCCGCCACCAGGAC
>CM039121.1:44247445-44357177 GCA_022036555.1 Microstegium vimineum | reverse complement strand
GCGTCCCTTTCTGTGTCTTTTCCTTGGAAGAATACTTTGGGTCTTTGTCTGGTCCTTGCATTCACACTCTATCTGTTTATTTTTCGCAGACGTATCTATCTGTGTTACATAATTCGGCTATCAGGATTCAGAGCCAATCGCAGAGGAACCTGCTGGGATAAGGCCTACTCATTGGTCATTGCATTGCACTGCACTGCACGACTGGATGGGGAATTGGAGACGGGACCCACCCAGAACAGACGTGGAGCCGTACGTACGTGTAGGCTAGAGCCAAATCTTGGTTACGGCCAAATTTGTAAATTAATTAATGCTTGGTTTGCGATGGAACAAAATCTTGGCCAATACCAAAATGTAGAGCTGCAAAGAGTGTTTGGATACATATATCTGCGTGGGCATTAAGCGCGACTAGATTCTCCATCCCCTTCCATGTTGTGGATGTAAACTGCCCTGTAAACAAGTTGCTTGAGATATTAAGTACCTTTAGAGGCTGACCAGGGGTTGAAGAAGGCAAACTCGGTGAGCCACCCAGATACTGTGGCTCACTGAGGCCCACGCAGATACTGTGTACACGTTGGTTGGACATCACGTACGTGTCTTGTACGCGTACGTAGTACATGCTTGCTCGGCTTGCTGTATATGTGGATATGCATGCAGAGGCGAAAAGTTCTCTTCGATGTTCTAAAAAACCAATGTAGCCACAGTGTGCACTAATGTTGTAGAAGCACCACTACACCAACTTTTCATTTAATTAATGAGCCCCCATAAACAGGTGAGGTCGGTTTGCTTCCTCTGGAACCACTCTCTCAGAAGACAAGCGTTGCAATGCGTTGGTTACTGACTCTGCCCAAGGTAGGCCATAAAAGCTACTACCATCTCGATATCGTATATGTGTGGTGTGTGCAACTCCTCAAACATCTCAAGCGATCAACACCCTAGTAAACCTCTCCTACATATGTTGCATACATTTGCACTGTAATATTCGTCTACCAGCTATATAGTAACGCTAGTTTCAAATTACAAGCCGTTTTAATTTTTTTAATTCAATTTATTTTGCTACATATATATCTACGATCCACACTCTATATATGCGGACGAAAAATCGTGCATGACTAGCAAATAGGTCTCGTTGGCTGACTCCAGCAGCAGCTACGAACGGATATCTCAGTTGACAGTTGACAGTTGATGATATCTCAGCTCGATTCGTTTCGCCGGCTGGGACACATGAAGCTTCCCTTCATGCAATAGGAGTAGCTGCTAAAAGATTTGTTATGATCGACATGCTGCGGATCTACGTTCTACACACGCACATGGAAAAAATGTGATCGTCAGTAAATATATGCCGACGGTGTGGACGATGGTGTTGAAATAGGACGTATGCTGAGCATATGGTTGTGGCCTGTTCAATCATATTATTACACCTACACAAACGCAAGAATGATTCTTTTGCTTATAGGGTTAGCTGATAGACCAACGCGTGCGTCCGTGCATCATCTCCACACGTACGAGTACGACACCTCGATGTCCACACAGATACTCCAAGTCCAAGCCGAGCAAGCATGTACTACGTACGCGTACAAGACACGTACGTGATGTCCAACCAACGTGTACACAGTATCTGCGTGGGCCTGAGTAGAGGAATACTTTGGGTCTTTGTCTGGTCCTTGCATTCACACCCTACTATTTGTTTATTTTTCGCAGACGTATCTATCTATGTTACATAATCCGGCTATCAGGATTCAGAGCCAATCGCAGAGGAACCTGCAGGGAGCATAGCAAGACATGGAGATGGAGTGGCAGGATGATATGCAGAAGCCACGGAAACGGCACACGAGCGCGTGGATGCCGCCGCCTTCCCACTCCAACTCCACGCGGCCGGTCAGCGCGCTCATTGCATTGCACTGCACTGCACGACTGGATGGACCGTTGGACGGCACCCGCCTATGGGTCCATGTACCCGGGATGATGCAGAAAATAGCATGAACAAGGAATAGATGAAATTACAATAACTGTTTTTAAAATAGACGAATTGTAATGCCACATCTCTAAACTAACAAAATTACAGTGGTATGAACCAAAAAAAACCCTGGTATTTTAGATAGGCGCGGGAGCCAAAATTTTCTCAAGGCCTACCAGTACAGTATGCAAGTATTGGTTAATCGTAGCCCAAAAATATTTGAGTGCCTCTCAGCTATTCAAGTGCCCAGGAAAGAAAAATCGGAGGGGTGAAAATATGTTTTCACAATAGAACTTAACACCGTTTTGCCTCAGCTCAAGGTAGTGTTATATAGAGGCTAAATTAAAGTATATAGAGAGGCTATTGGGAAGAGCAAAATCTAATCTTATTTTTTTATCAAATAAGAATTTTTTTTCTCATAAAAAAACACATGCATAACCTTTTATAGATCATGACTACGCACTGTCAACAATAAAGAAACTACCAAACTCTATAGATAGACTAAGACTTTGTTTGGATTCTTCTCTCCAATTTTTACTCCAAACTTTAGAGTAAAACTACAAATAAATGAACGGAAATTAACTCTAAATTTTAGTCCACCTTACATTAGAGTTTTATACATAAAAAATAAACTAAAATGTTTAAAAAATTTAGAGGGAGAAAAAGGCCTAGGGCCATGGCCCTAGTCGTGACCCATTTTTTTAAGGAACAACTCTTCAGGCCCGAGGCAACAATGAACAGCACAAAAGCCCAAAAGGGCGAGAGTAGGAGCGCGCCGCCGCTCTCGCCTCCCGTTCGCATCTCGTCATCTCTTTATTTTTTTTTGCGAGGAAGGGGCAGGGGACTGGGGAGGGGATGCCGTTGCAGCGGCTGGCGGCACCCAGCCTGCTCAGTGCCGGTGGCCGCTGTTGCCCTCATAGGCAAACAGGCAGGCTGAGCCTTGCCCCTCGGCTAGCTGCCGGTCCTCGGCCCGCCGCGCCGCCGCCGCTAGGCTTCGCGTGGTGCCTGCGCAGCTGTGCCTGGTGGAGCCCGGAGCTGTGTCGCCGAGCGAGCACCGAGCACGAAGTACGAAATTTGAATATGAAGTTTGAACTGAAAAGATATTTTTCCTCTTTATTTACTTCATTCAAGAGTTGATCTATGCTGATGCAATTTTGTCACTGGAATTTGGCCCTAGTCTTAGCTAGCTAAATCCTGGGTCCGCCACGCGGAGAAATCCAAATACAAATAGACACTTTGGCCAGCTTTGGCCTTCAAGGCTACGAGCCAAATCAACGTACCCGGCGGCCATGCGAAACTGGCGGCGACGCGGCAGCTGAAGACGAGGAGGCGTCAATCCGTGTCGCGTTCGGGCTTCCCTCCCTCTTCGCTCCTCCGAGCAGGAAAAAAACGTTCTCCCTTTCCTTTTCCATCTCTCGGTTCAAAGTCAAAACTCTGAAAATGGGCTGGAAATGGAAAGGTCACGACTGACGGCGTTCATAATCTGCAATTGCGTGGGTTCAGCTTGCGTAACGACTTTAGACTCTGCTCGTCTTCGGATCCTTTCACATGTAGTTTTACCACGAGGCGATCTTTTGCGGATTTTTTTTTTACCATCAGTAGTCCTGTACGGCTGTACTCCCTCGATCGAAAAAATACATAAATACAATTTTCTCATATAGATGTCCAAATTTAACTACAACTATAAAAAGTAGCACTAGTATTTAAAATGAGAAATTGTATTTATTTATTTATTTCATCGTATAATAATGCTTATTTGAATCATAAATACTAGTACTACTTTTTATAGATGTTGTTAAATTTGGAACTATCTGACTCGCCTGAGAAATTATATTTATGTATTTGTTTTCGATCAAGGGAGTACAATATATAAATGTTTACATTCTTTAGTAAACTATAAATCAGACTTTAAATTCTTTGACTTGGTTCAGATATACATATAGATGGAGAACGTAAATAATTTTCTAGATACGTGTGCACGTGACATAGAAAAAATATTGAAGTGTCAAAAGATACGGAAATTGTTTTTTACTTAGATAACTCTAAACAATGATTTAATTAGAGAGTACTTCCTCCATATTATAAAAAAAAGTCATTTTAGACAACGATACGGTCTC
Organism: Microstegium vimineum; assembly: GCA_022036555.1. NCBI lineage: Eukaryota > Viridiplantae > Streptophyta > Magnoliopsida > Poales > Poaceae > Microstegium > Microstegium vimineum. Next base: position 44,353,106 of record CM039121.1, on the reverse strand, counting down.
TAAAGCATGACTTTGATTTCGTATGCCTATAATACTATTTATTTAAAAATGACATATGTATACTTTTATGAAAGTATATTTCAATACAAATCTATTCGTATAATTTTTACATTTTTAAACAACTTAAAAGTTATTCATGACTTATATTTTTTATTTTTGATGAAACCTTATCTAAAATCATATCTTTTACAATATAGATGGAGTACGTATTAGAAAAGTCTTAAAGATGCTCTGACACACCATGCGCATGAATTACGAAATACCAACCACTTTTCATGAATTTATATTAAACCATGGCATTTGAGCTCAACTTTTATCCTAATTTTTCCTATGGTGTGTATTCAGCTAGCCAAGCAGTCAAACTCGACAATTTTTTATACTTTCTTTCCTTTTAGATTATGTTTGGAATTGAAGGCATCATCACTTTATGTTGTTGGCTTGTATTATGGCATACTATTATAGGAGTATCGTATTGGGCCATTTAGCGGAAAGGAATTTACTTACAAATTTTTTTGATAAGTTGAATGGTCTAATAGTTCAAAAAAAAAGGAGAGCTATTAATAGTCAATCGAAGTTGTTTGAATCGACTTGTATCGGGACCCAAAAACACTAAAAACATGGGTGTCTTTTTGTAAAAGTAGTGCTTATTCCGCGGCGTCAATGCGTCATATGCCGTCATGGCCGCACTTTCCGTCGGCGATCGCCGGCACCGGCACCCCAATCGCCGCGCGTCTCGCTCAACTGGCCGTCTACCAAACTGCACCAGGCGCGGCGCCGGCGTCGGTATCCTCGGACCCATGACTGGGTTTATCGGTTTGGCCGCAACTGCAAGCATACTGCTAAGCTCCTCCATCGCCGAGTCGCCGACCAGTCCAGAGTCCAGTAGTCCACCACCAACAGCCGCGCACCGTGTCCTCTCTGCCTCGCGTTGGGCGCTCATTCCCGCTCGGCCGCGTGTCGGCGTGTGTGCCAAGCCCAGTGCTGAGTGCTGTACGACGCAACGCCGATCCCGGGCCCCGGGGGCCGGAGAGGCCGCGGCGCCGCTGTCTCGGAGGCCGCGCGCTCAGGGTGTTCGTGGAAATGCCGCCGCTAGGACCCGTCACTTGGGTTCCATGGACGAATACGTTAGCTGTCGAATGACACGTGTGGATGGGCGCGTCGGCGTCGGGTAGGCCGAGGACGTTGGGTGCACGAGCGGCCGCGTGCCGCAAGGACCTGGTCTCCTCGCCGGCCGCCGGGTCAAACTTCTGTTCTGCATGCATGGTTACTACGAGTACTTAGTACAGGTATAGTGGTACTTCTCATAGTCCAAATGTTGTACTACATATTATTATGCTGCCACTCCATTTCATGGTTTCAGAACTTTGTTAGCCAATACATGAGTGATCACAGTATCTGATGCATTAGTATCAGCACTTGACCTAAGTAACAACTCAGCAAGCACATTCGTTTTTCACTTTCTTTTTTTCCACAATAGTCCACAAACTGATAAAAGTATACATGTTAGTGCTTCAAGAAAAAAATAAGTAGGTGAGGGAGTGATGAAGCTACAACAAGACTCTGTTCGGCTGGTACAAAAGCCGACTGATTCCATAGACATGTGCACAGGAGATGCTTATATGGTGGAATTTAAATATAGTCATATAATCACTGTTTTTACATTTTAGGGGATGTGAATTTGCATCCGGTATTAATTACATAGCTTCGACCCTGTGGATGGGTACTTATCTTCATCAAAATTTACATTTTATAATGTGCAAAAACTGTACAAAATACACTGTAATACTAGCCGAACTGAAACTGGTAGCTCTAGTGAAAAGTACATCTACTCTATTCACCTAACTGCAGCAGCATCATGTCTGGATGCTTACTGCATTATGTCTTGGCTGACTCTTGTCTCTGCAAGCCAGCATTGATGCTTTCCAGGCATGAGACTACTTCCATTATAGCTGGCCTCATGGAAGCATTATGGCTCACACACTTACAAGCAACTTCAAGCATCATCAGCATTTGCTCTTCATGCCCTGTGCCACTGAGTGTTGGATCCAACACCTCAATCTGCTTTCCTTGTGATCTCATCTCTAGCACCCACGGGACAAGTTCTTTTGATGTTGACAGGACTGGAACTGGTCGCAATCCTGTGAGTAGCTCAAGTAGGACAACTCCGAAGCTGTATATATCACCTCTCAGGGTAGCCACCCACCCATGCCCATACTCGGGGGGAATGTAACCAAGAGTGCCAACTAGCTCGGTCGTAACATGAGTTTGGTTGGGCAGGATCAGTCTTGACAGGCCAAAATCTGCAACATAAGCTTTAAATTCTTTGTCAAGTAGGATGTTGCTGCATTTTATGTCACGATGGACAATGTGCGGTTTGCAGACATTATGGATGCAGGAAAGACCATGGCTTGCTCCTTGGGCAATTTTCAGCCTTATCGGCCAGTCAAGAAATGTGCTGGCATCATTATCCCTGTTGTGAAGCCAATCATCCAGACTGCCATTCTCCATGAAAGAATATATGAGGAACCTAGAGTTTTCGTGAATGCAATAACCCCACAGTGGCACAAGATTTTCATGCTGGGCCATGGAGAGCGCTTCTACTTCAGCAGTGAACTCCCTTTCCATAAGGCACATCTCACTGTTCAGCTTCTTAATTGCAAGCTTGGATCCATCAGGTAGCTCGGCTTTGTAAACTAGACCGTAACCTCCACACCCAATGATGTTCTCCTTGTTGAAGTTATTTGTAGATCTTACAATGTCATAAAAGGTGAGCTTGTTTTTTTCTCCCTTGCCTTGTGGCATCATGACCAGTTCATGCTCTGAGCTGGAATTGAATGAGGTCGTTTCAAGATCTCCACTGTCCCCCCTTCTACTTTTCGCTGCTAAACACTTTACCCTAATTGAGACAAGAAGACGGCCCAGCAACAGAAGAATGGCAATCCCTGCAAAGAACACGCCAAATGCAATTGCAAAACTAACCATCTTCTTTTGTTCTTTTCTGCTGACTGGAGATGCTTGAGCTGAACTGCATTGATGGGCAAGCATAGAGCCACATAGCTTTGGATTCCCCTCAAAGCTAGAATTCTGAAATGTACTAAACTGGCTACCAGTTGGAATAGGCCCTTCCAGGTTATTGTTAGAAACGTTGAAAGTGGAAAGGAAGTGCAGATTCTCCAATGCAGCTGGGATTCTACCTGTGAGATTATTGTTGGACAAGTCTAGCACCAGCAGGTTTGTGAGATTGCAGATGGATGGCGGGATTGGTCCTGTTAAGTTGTTTGAGCTGATATCGAGTGAAAGGAGGGCATTCAACTGACCGATCTCTTGGGGAATCGCACCAGTTAATCTGTTATTGCTTAGATCAAGCACTTTAGGAAAAGCAACTGGTATGCGGTATTGACGTGATGAACCATAATAAACTGTCAGATCAAAGATCCTTGGGTCCAAATGAGCTGTTGTCTTCTCTGTAGTTAGCATCGGCATATTCATTAATTCTTTTGGAATATGCCCTGTAAGGCTGTTGTTTGATAGCTCTATATAGAAAAGGTAGTTCAAGGTGTTTATCCAGGTTGGTATGGGTCCACTTAGTCGATTGCCATGCAAAAACAGCATCTCCAATTTTACTATCTTTGATATCCAAAGAGGAACTTCCCCCAACAATAGGCAATTTCCAATAGCCAAAACCTGTAGATTCTCAAAACCAGTAATGCTGTCATCATCTGGCATGGTCTCATTCATGAAGTTGTCACCAATAAGAATGGTGGTGAGGTTCTTAGAGTCCTTTAGTACCTGAAGTGCATGTGTAATATTTGTAAGACTGTTGTTGCCAAGCGATAGGAAGGAGAGGGACTTCAGATTTCCTATTGCCATTGACAGCTGCCCGTGGAGCTTATTGCAAGATAGCCTCAGTGCAATTAATTTGGTACATGAATAGATACTTTCTGGAATTGTCCCACTGAAGTTGTTCTGCAGAAGATCTAAGGTTTTTAGATTTTCTAATTTGGAGAAATTGACCTTAGCAAGCTCTCCAGTGAAGCTGTTGTTCGCAAGGTCGATGGTTATGAGATTTGTGCAGTTGCTCAGGGTTGATGGCAGCTCCCCAGACATGCTGTTATAGCCCAAATGAAGCTCCTGCAATCTCTTGAGCTGACCAATGGAATCGGGTATCTTGCCACTGAAACTGTTTTCTCCAAAATCAAGGATGACCAGATTTGCGAGTTTGGCTATATGAGTGCCATCAAGTATTCCATGTAAATCATTACTGGAAAAAGAGAGATGCTCCAACAAGGTGGCGTTGAAGAGTTCATCAGGGAGAGTCCCACTGAGGTGGTTGTGCCCAGCCTTGAGCATTCTGAGCTCGGAGCAATTACCAAACCCCGGGGGGATACTGCCACTGAGTTTGTTGTAACAGAGATCAAGGACAGCAAAGGATGGTGATATCTTACAGAAATGACTTGGAATTTGCCCAGTAAAGCTGTTGTTGCTGGCATTGAGTGCCACTAGATTCTCCATCCCCTTCCATGCTGTGAATTTAAACTGCCCTGTAAACAAGTTGCTTGAGATGTTAAGTACCTGTAGAGGCTGGCCAGGTGTTGAAGATGGTACATCATGCAAGTCTCCACTGATCTGGTTAAAGCTGATGTCGAGGACAATGATGCTACTGGATGACACCAATTCCAGGGGCAGGTCACCAGACAGCGAATTGTAGGACAAGTTAAGATTCTGCAAGCCGGTGAGGTTGCCAAGAGATGTGATGGTCCCTTCAAGGCCTCTAGATGGGAGAGAAACCTCAATGACCGTCTTGTTTCCATTGCAGGTGACCCCTTCCCATTTGCAGCAATCAGTGCCTTCTTCCCGCCATGACTTGGCGAGACCAGAATCCTGCGAGAGGCCAGCAAGGAACTGAAGGAGAGATGCTTTCTCCTGCTCCGTGCAAGAACTGATGGGGGTGGCCAAGGAGATCAGCAGCACAAGAGAAACAGCAAGGGCAGGTAGGGGTAAACAAATGTATTTCTTGTATGAAAAATGGAGTGGCTGCATGGCTTCCTATTGAAGCTAGCATGGAAACCAGACGCTTAACTTGTGCCCAATCTAGACAAAGTTATAATATGGTGTAACCAGGGAAGAACATATAAGGTTGAAGAAGGATGAGGCTGCTGGTTCCATCTTGCTGATCCCTTCTAGTACTGACCACCACAAAGAAAAATAGAGGCAAGGATTAGATGGTACAGCAAAGTCTTCATTATGATTCTATTATATGCAACAGACAAACCAGCTTACTTGTTCACACCTACTACATGTTCCATTGATGGCTACCTGCTATGGTCCAAGCTTCCTGGCCGTACAAAATAATTTTCCTTTGTCCAGTCATCCTTGAATCAATCCTTGTTGAGTTTTTACAGTCTGTCCCCACGTTCATACAACCCCTCAACTGACCTGATCTAAGGATCTGACCACCCCCCCCCCCCCGCCCGCCGGCCCCCACCACACACACAAACACACACAAAAGTGAGTATATGCTGCACTGATTTTATTTTTATTTTTAAAAATTTGATGAAATTTTGATTTGTATTGTTAGCCCCTCTAACCAAAAAAAAAACATTTTTGCTCTGCCTGTGGATCTGACATCATTTGTCCTACTAGCTTCATTTAAACAACCAGTTGTCGTAACCTCAGTCGTTAGTGCTAACAAATCGAAGACAAAAATAAATAAATTAGAATTAGAATCACTTATCGATGTGCTCTTTTTGTTGAGCAGGAAAAGGTGTGTATCTCTGGAAGCCAAAATTGCCGAAGATCTGCAAGATCCGATTGGCGTGAGACTGAGAGAGTATGCAAAGCGCGTGATTCCAAAAGGCACATCCAATTTAGAGCAATCATCGGCATGACGGTCAAGGTGTGGACATGGTTTGGAGAATAACAAGGTCTCAAGTGGAGGCAAGAAAAACAAGAAAGCAATTGTGGTGGTGGGGTGACAGGGCGAAGGCGACCTGGTGGCCGGCTGTGGTGCCCTATTCCTTCTGTACGTTCTGTTGTCTTTGCTGGTTTGCTGCTGATTCAGCGATGTGCATGGCTGCTTTCCGTGGCCCAGGTTCCAGAGGCGCATGATGGATGGAGCTTTTGTCCACGTGGCACGGCTCGTGTTGCTGACCGGAATTCAAAAGTGCTGGAAGTAACAGCCATGGAGGTGCTGCTGTCAAGTGTGAACGTGGCCTATCAAATATCAAATTGATTCATTCAGGTGGTAATGCCAGTAATCTCGTGTATTTGTAATTTCCTCTATTTGGGTTTACCTGTCACCAATAACAATGATTCACTTTCGCTCCGTTTGAAACACCTGTGTGTGTGGCCATCGTGTTTTTGTACCTCCCTCTGTTAGGTTTTACCTGTCACCAATAATTCACTGACCTACTGTAGAACAGTCAAAATCGCTAGGTAAAAAGGTGATGTCGAATAAACCCAAACGGAGGGTAAGGAATTTTTTATTGGTTGAGATTTCGTTGATGATTATGCTTACTTGGTTACAGTATGAGCGCAATTGCACATTTTCTATTGGTTCTTAGCAGTAGCCGTTGAATGATTACCTGTCATCACGGGTGGCTTACTATTTTCTTGTGGCGTTCATTGCGGAACAGAACAGCATGTGTCTGGATGAGCTCAACAATCTGCTGACCAGGCGGCGTTGTGTCCCTATGTTTATTTGTGTTTATTATTCTTGGTTCCTGTGTTCCTTGCATTTACTCTCAGTTTGTTTATTTCCTCAAACACATCGTAACTTAACACATCTATCAGGTGTTCAGTTTTTTTCTTTTTTTGACAACATATATATCTGGTGTTCAGGTTGGAAGGCAATTGGAGGGACCTGGGAGATTGGGAGATGGAGGTATAGCTGCAGCCAGGCCTGCAGCTGAAGATGGACTGGAGCGAGGGGCCGGCGTGCAAGCCAGACAGGGGCGGCCGCTGTACTCCGCGGACCACGGCTGGCAACTTTGGCAAGGCAGTGAGCGCAGCCGTGCCGTACGCGTCCAGAGTCCAACGAGCGGCACGCACGCGCGTGAGTGGACGCGGTCTGATCAGCGCCCCGCCCACGACTGCCAAACCGCCGCCGGCAACGGCGGCGACGCGACACATGCCACAAGACGCGTCGTCGTCGTCGCAAGTCCGTCAGCCACTCAGCCGTCCGCGCAGCCGCCGCGTTCTTGTGTCCCGCCACCCATCGCGTACGTACGTGCGTGCTCAGTTCATCACGTACTGTACCCATCAGTCTGAAAAGTCCAAAACGTCTTGTTATCTTCTCCGGTCTGATTCAAAGCCCTCCGAACTCTGAGAACGTGGCTGAAATACTGGAAATGGGGGTGTGGTGGCGACGTGACGTCAAAACGGGATGTCCTGCACTGACATGTTATGTTTGCGTAGTAGGTCTGTTTGTTTGGATACCGGAGTTTGTCATGCCACATATTAGTCATGCCACAGTTATTCTGGCAATGTTTGGTTTGCTACCATAAGTTCGGCGTGCCACACTTTCTTACTTGTGTGTCTCACACGTCATAGACTTATTTTCTTGTCAAACTTTACCACAACTTCGGCTCCAATTTTGTTCGCCGAACTTTCTGTGGCAGCCATAATTTGCCGAAAACATGACGCGGCAAATTGGGGCATGAACCAAACATAGCTCGGACGAGCTGCCCAACAAACTCCACATTTTTTTCTCTCTTTCCGAAGAACCAAGGGAGCGTTTGGATGGCGCCAGAATCTGCCGCGCCCAGAATCTGCCGCGCCCAATCTGCTGCACACTTTGGCATGAAAAATGAACTAGCAAGCAACCACAAGGCTGTGGTATGCCACAACTCAAGCAACGAACCAAATAGAAGCCAAAAATACGACATGGTGACTGTGACAAGGTTTGGGTATGGACCAAACGTGCCCAACTCTGCCATTTTCCCCTAAGGGCACGCCTGACCACGGGCTAACAGCACCGTATGCCTATGTCCAGTTAAATTCGTGAGTCCAGAACATGCAATCGCTAAATTCGTTCGTCACGCATACAAGGAAACCCACAAGGGTCGAGTAGTCCCCATCGCTGGACAGTACAGAGGATGCTTTTTGTTTTTGTCAGTTGACAGTGCATGAAGCATCCTTACCTTTTTCTCTACTCCCTATGTCATTCTCGCTTTCCGAAAAATAAACGTTTTTAAAATATCATCAATTATATATTAAAATATATAAATAATTATGCTAAGTAATTAGTATCATCGGAAAGATCTTTAAGTTTAGTTTTTTAATAAATTTATTTGAAGATATAAATGTTACACGTATTTTCTACAAACTTAATCAAAGTTGAGAAAGATTGATCGACACCATCCCATAACGTCCTCTTTTTGGGACGGAAGCAGTACTCCCCAAGCAGTCACTTTCTTTCTCTTGGCTTTTGCTATGTGTCAGGCGAGGCCACCTTTTTTTCTGCAAGAGACAACAAACAAGACAACAGTACTTTAGATGACATGGAGTCTGGATGAGTAGGGCACCGTGTTGCGATGGGAAAGCTCTAAAAAATTATATGTTCTGAAAACTTTTGTTCGATCATGTTTAAAACATGGGAGCCGTGTACGTTTGGCCACTTGACCAGTGCACTGTATTCCATTCTAACGAAACGATCCTTCGATGAACAGGAAAACTAATCAACGATCACACCAGCCCGTGGTTTTTTTCTTTCTTCGAATCATTTGTTTCTTCGACTTTCTATTTTTAGAAAGTTACGCTCACAAGTGCTTTGTGCCTTACATTTTGTGAGACAAACTTCTTACTATAACCTTTTATCGCAAATTGTTTTTGAAAATAATTATTGACACACTTTTAACATTTCACGATACTAAACTTGTTACTATAACTTTCTAGTCATAGTTTTTTTAAAACAATTTATTGACATATTTTTTACCAAAACTTCTTGTCTTACCTTGTCAACACATTTTTAGATAATCCTATAGACAATCTCATCATGACAACTTTTGAGCATGATATTTTTTTTAAAAAATGAAAGAGACAACTTCACATACTAAACTTTGTTCATACAACTTTTTGTAATGATATTTTATATACTAACTAATTCTATTTTACAATAGTTCATTCAGAGTGGATGGCAATCATGGCCCCCGCTTCTACATAGTTCTCACTTTTTCTCATTTTCTTTTTTCCTTTTTTTTTTCCTTTTTCTATTTTTCCATATCAACTGACCAATTTTTCTTCAATATATACTGTGAATAGTTTTTATTTTTGGATTCACAGGTTTGTGCGGAAATTGTGTTGGCCAACAAAAATGTATGTGTATAAGTTATGTTATTTGTAAAATTTACTATGTCAAAATTTTCTAGAAAAATTATGTTAACAGTTTTTTATGATAACCTTTTTTGTTGATAGCTATGAACAAGGAAAAAAATAGCCCGCTATTTTTGCCGCTATAGCCCGAAATAGCTTGAAAAAAATTGTGCCGCTATTTGCGTTCATGCACAATTTTACCGCTATTTTACCGATAAAGTCCGTTAATTACGGTTTATAAAACGCTAAACACTTTGGCCTTAGCTCGCTATTTAAAACATGGGTTATGAACAAAGATTGGGTTAAAAAGGTAATTGAAAACTATGTTGAGCGCACAAACCGTGGTTTACTAAGAAAAGTGCTCCTACAGTAAGATTGCAGCCCAAACTACTCGCTTCGCAGCCCAAACATGCTACCCAAACACAGCCCAAACATGTATCATGGATCCCGACACTCATCGGCCACGGCCCAGCCCAGTTCATTGTTTTCTTTCGCAGGCTTCACCGCTTCAGTCTTCAGGCGAACTTCCACAGGCAACGGCGGGCGGCGGCGCGGGGAACCCATGCGCACGCGCTCCAGCGTACGGTGGTCGTGGGGAGTACAGGCTCGGGCAACGCGCCCGACGGCGTGGCGCGTTCGTCGGCCTCCGCTATGCTCCTAAGGTAAATAGACTTCGATCACCACGGACACGGAGTAGCCGCATTGTCCGCGTCGTCGTAGCTTAAGTTTTACGGATCTGATCGAGGTCTGCGAAAAGATTCAATCATCTGTTGGAATTATCGACTCAAATGGAAGACTCAGGTTTCACATTTCATTTTGCCCGTCTCGCTTGCATTATTTCAAATGCAACACGATATCTGTTTGCTACGATGGAAAAAAAAAACGCGGCACACCACAACAGATAACCAGATGGTTATATCATGTTCTTACAAATTATTATCGTATATAATTCGGACTTCGGGCTAATAAGAGTCTCCCTTTTCAAAGAGAATCTAAGCTAGTTTCTTTGAGCGTGTACTGTAGAAACCAATTAACGTTGACACATACACATGACAAGCAACCAATCAATAATAATTATTATTAGGGGCTTTGGCGATTGTACCCTTGTTTTAACGCGAAATGGTGATTTTACCCTCGTTTTTTTAATTTTATAATTTCACCCTTGTTTTTTCAAAACGAAACTCACTTCTACCCCTAGTCTGTTAAACCCCTTTAACAGTGTTAACTTTTGGACAAAAGGACAACTTTGCCCAAACGTTTTTACCCCTATTTTATTATAATATTAGTGTTTTTACCCCTGTTTTAGATCAACTAGTTGACACTTTACATACAGAATTTTTAGAAAAAATCGACAACATTTCTGCTGACAATCCATATAAACACAATTTAATATTACACAACAAATTAATTTCACACATATTGCATTAGCGGCAACAAACCAAATCCATATAACATGCCATCACAGTACCATATTAGATGTCAACATAGAGATCCAAATAACATGTGAAACACCAACATAGAGATTCAAATAACATGTCAACCACCAAATGACATGTGAAACAAAAGTAGAAACTAGTAGTGAGTTTCCTAGGCAAATCAAGCATTGAAACCCAACAAAGTAGCAAGCCTTCCAGAAGTTGCTCCTGTTCTCCCTCCTCTTCCCCTTCCCCTTCCCCATCCACTTTCACTTCCATTTCCACTTCCTGTACCACTTACACTTAACAAGAATAGAGTAAAAACAAGTTAATATAGGTGGCAACGTTGAAATTTGCTAGAAAAAATAGTAACGAACAACAACATGAATGTTCCTCTTCCCCTTCCGCTTCCTGTACCACTTGCACTTCACATGAATAGAGTAAAAGCAAGTTAATATAGGTGACAACGCTAAAATTTGCTAGAAAAATAGTAACGAACAACAGTCATGAATCACATACGTTGTCTCATTGTTGTCCACTGAACCTCTTCCTCTTCCTCTTCCCCTTCAGTTTGTCATGCAATGTAGCCGGTCATATTTCTGGGTCTTCCATCAACAAATCAACCACTCTGTCAGCCACCCATTTATTATTGGCCATTGTCTGGCCACACTTGTTGAATGAACCACAAGTATGTTTGGTCCGTTTGTCTTAACCTGCATTAAAAATGTACAAAAACAAGTTTTCAGAATAGGTACACTTGTAACAAAATGGACCAAGTACATGCAAAAACAAGTTTTCAGAATAAGTACCTTGCACCCAATGTATTTCTTGCTTGTAGATGCAAAAAAAGTCCACTTGCAACGTTGTTTAGCTCTCTTGCATATAGCCCTAAATCTTGTAGTGTCTTTTTGCAAGGTATGGAAAGCATGATCATGCAAGATGGCATGATGTGTGACTGTTAACTTGCACTGATCCACATCTGGGAATACCACATTTACATCAATACACGGATCATCAGCATCATAAGAAAACATGGGAGGATCATAGTCATCTTCCTCATCAACAATTTCACCATTAGGATCAAACTCAGTGTCAAAGTCAGACCAAGCATCATCAGAGTCGGATGATGCAGCCAAATCAGTGTCATAGCTGCTATCACTTAGCACCTCTGCACCATCAGCCATAGAAGCACTTTTTTTGGTGGCAGCTCTCTTTTTTTGTGTGCATATTGTCTTTTTTTGGGAGGGGGTCGTGGCTGTTTTATTTGTGGATGTTTCATTTGTGGTGGTAGCATTTGTGGTTCTCTCATTTGTGGCTCTCTCACTGGTGCCTTCCTCAATTAGGACCACGACAGCCCTCACACTAGGGTGAAATCTTCTCTTTGTTGGAGAAGATTGTAGTGGTCCCTCAAAATCATTTATCCTCAAAATCATTTATCTGAGCATTGATACATACTAATCCATTCTCTAAATTGATTAGAAATCAGTCTAACATATTTTCATCAGATTTAATTTCCATAGAACCATTCTCCAAATTACGCCACAAGGTAATGTACTGTTTAGAACCCCACAAGCAATGCTCAGCAACAAGGAAAAAAATAGCCCGCTATTTTTGCCGCTATAGCCCGAAATAGCTTGAAAAAAATTGTGCCGCTATTTGCGTTCATGCACAATTTTGCCGCTAAAGTCCGCTAATTACGGTTTATAAAACGCTAAACACTTTGGCCTTAACTCGCTATTTAAAACATGGCTCATCAATAAAATCAACAAGCTCTAGCAGTCCAAAGCTATTTGTGTCAACAACCTTGATTGGCAAAGTTTTACCTTGCCACCATGTTTTTGGACCACTGTCTGACAAGCTGAAAAATGAACGCACTCTAACAGCAAGTTCCAATTTACTGTGATTTAGTCTATAAATCACACCAGAGAATAAACAAGTTACACATCTACTAATCGCTGCTACAAACCACTGAATTGAAACACGCATCTCATAAATTGTGAATATACCTGGGCTCTCCCATGGTGGCCGGCTCTTCCATGGTCCGAGACGCTGCTGCTGCGGGCTCCAGGCTGCGGGGTGGGGATGGGCGAGGCCCCCAGCCGCACCACCAAGGGCGCGCGCCGGGGGTACAGGCTGGACTGGGCGCAGCCCTCCGGAAGGCCCCGGGCTGCCCTTGCCGGTAGCCGCGCCCAGGTGAACCGCCGTGAACCGAGCAGTGGGCGCCGCGAACCGAGCTGCGCCTGGGGGAGGTGGGGATGAGGAGGGCGACGGCGAGGAAGCGACACACCGCGCTAAGCGAGGCCGCCGCTGGAAGGAGCGCCGCCAGGAGCCGCCCGCTCGAACCCTGGGCGCGGCGTCCGCGACGGAAAACCACGGCGCCGTGCGTTTTTTTTTTGGAATACGCCGTGCTGTTGTTTTCCCCATGCGATGGTGTAGGAAAAGGCCCAGGTGCATTTGTGTCCTTTCGGGCCAGATGCCTTTTCTTTTCTATTTTTTTCCATTTAATCTGACCATATTAATGGAGTTACAATCCAAGGGTAGACGGTGGCTTCATGTAAAAAAAGCGAGGGTAAAAACGCAAAGTTAAAAAAAGACAAGTAAAATCACCATTGAGGTTTAAAACAAGGGTAAGAACACCAAATTCCCTAATTATTACATGCTGCATCTTGTTGCGTCCAGAGCAATTTCTCCATCCTCCAATTGCTTCAACTCTAAACTTCTTGGATCATTGGATCCCTAATGCCAGAGTTGTGCTTGGGGCCATTTATTTGATCTTCTGGAAGTGAAAATACTTGAGATCCCACCAAGTTTCGCCATGGTAAATTGGTAATAACAAATACAAAGCTGTAGGTGCTGTTTGTTTTTCTGCTCAGTTACGTCAAATGCTTGTCTCCAAACCCATGCACATTATTGTAGCCCATCTATATTGATTTCGGTTAACCAATGTATCTGGACAATACAATTTGATCATATAGCACTCCTACTCCAAAGAAAAGAATGAAGGTGATTGTAAAGATGAACTTGTTGCCACCTTCGTTTTCATACATAGTGAACGTGTGACCTTTCTCTGCTGAATCGCATTGGTGAATGAGCATAGGGCCACAGAGCTTTGGATTACCAGCAAAGCTGGAATTTTTAAATGTGCAAAACTGGCCTGTTGTCGGCACAGGCCCTTCTAGGTCATTGAAAGAAATGTTGAATTCAGAAAGGAAGTTTAGATTGTTCAGCCCAGTGGGGATCGCCCCAGTTAGATGGTTTCTTGACAAGTCTAGCGCCAACAAGTTTGTGAGGTTGCAGATCGACTGGGGGATAACCCCATATAATTTGTTGAAGCTCAAATTAAGAAACTGAATCTTCTTTAAGAGACCAATCTCTGGAGGGATAACACCGGTGAAGTTGTTGTTTCCTAGATTGAGCACTTTCGGAAGAGCATTCGCCTTGCGGTGTCGAAGTGGTGTCCCTGCATAAATTGGTATCTTAAAGACTATTGGATCCAAAGGTTCCGCAGCCTTCTCTGATTTTAGCATCGACATCTCTGTTAGTCTCGTAGGAATTTCCACAGTCAGACTGTTATTTGATATGTCTAGATAGAACAGGAAGTTTAGGCTGCTCATCCAGTCAGGAATCGGTCCAGTTAGTTGGTTGGCATCTAAAAGTAACACTTGCAAATTTGTTAGCTTGGATAACCAGTGAGGTATTTTCCCCAACAATGAGCATTTACTTAAGGAAAGAACCTGAAGATTCTCAAAACCATCAATGTTGTCATCATCTGGCATGGTCTCGTTCATGAAGTTGAGCCCAATAAGAAGGGTGGTAAGGTTCTGGGAGCTCTTTAATATCTGAAGTGTGTTTGTTAAATTCATAAAATTGTTGCCAGTAAGTGCAAGGCATGAGAGTAACTTCAGATTCCATAGTCCCTTTGATAACTGCCCGTCGAAATTGTTTGAAGATAGCTTCAGTGAAGTAAGTTTGATACATGAATAGATGCTTTCTGGAATAGTGCCACTAAAGTTGTTCCAGAAAAGATGTAAGGTTTTTAAATTTTCTAAGTTGGAGAAATTGACCTTAGCAAGCTCTCCAGTGAAGTTGTTCCTCTCGAGGTCGATGGTCATGAGATTTGTGCAGTTGCTCAGGGTTGATGGCAGCTCCCCAGACATGTTGTTAAAGCCCAAATGAAGCTCTTTGTAACATCCCTGAAAATTGACACACTTGAAAATCACAACTACAAAATTTTTCTTTAAACATTCTATTGTTTGATGGTTGTTATACTTGTGTTTAACATTCCATACACTAATAGTAGCTAGCCCTAGACCTTCTTTATCATGTATCGCTAACATTAATCTTATAATATCTTAACATGCTTGATTTGGTTCTTAATCCTTTTGTCATGATTTGCTAAACACCAAACATGTGTATAAGGTAAAACACACCCATATATACATATACATATATTTACCTATATGTAAATGGTTAAGTGCATATGTATTTATAAGTGAATATTTCATTAAATGAATACATATGTATATAAACATATACATAAGCATTCACACCCAATTACAGGAACATACACACACATATACACATATACATATGATGTGCAAATAAATATAAAATACATAAACTAAGTGCTTATACACATACATGTATATATTAGCTAAATCAAATACTTTCTCCATCCCAAATTGTAAGTCATTTTAAGAATCTTAGAGAGTCAAAGTTTCTCAAGTTTGACCAAACTTATATAACAATATAATAATATTTATGATGTCAAATAAGTATCATTAGATTCGTTATCAATTATATTTTCATAGTATACCTATTTGATGTTATAAATCTTTATAGTTTTGTCTATAATTCTTAGTCAAACTTGAGATGTTTTGACTCTCCAAGATTTTTGGAATGACTTACAATTTGGGATGGAGGGAGTACAAAAGAAATGAGCAAAGGATAAATAAGAAAGGGGCCAACCGACCTGGGAACAACTCCACGCTTGGACTAGCTCACGCACCAAACAGCCCAGCACAGCCGGCCCAGCACCAGGTGGGAACCCACTCAACCGCACGCGCACGGCAACACCGCATCGCCAACCCCGCGCGGGCCGCTCGCTCACGCCGTTCTGCTGCTCGCTCGCAACCGATGACAGGTGGGTCCCCACCTAACGTTGTTCATCTTCCTCCCTTGCTCTCCCACGCTCGCAGCGACGCCCGACAACGCCCAACCGAAGTCCTGACACCGCCTGACGCCCACGAAATTGGCGTGATCTCTGCTCCCCAGCTGTCCCCCGTGTGTTCCCCGCTTGGCTTGGCGGGCAAGATGAACCGAGAGCCCTGGGATCGGACGCCAAGGCGTCGAGGCCCTTGGATCGCGCGCTGCACCATGCTGTTTCTGATAGATAAGCTTTGGCTTCTAGTGTACTTTAGTTTGTTACACTTTAGTAGTTAGTCTTTTCAGTCTTTTCAGTTTTTGGACTGTTGTAGCAGTAGACAGTTTGGACACTTGTAGCAGTAGGCAGTTTGCTTTTGCTTTAGACTAACTTTACTTGTACTGCACTAGGAAGATGCTCTTGGAGCCAACCTATATCCACGAAGCTCTGTTGAGCTCTTGTTCTATATAAAGGGATACAAAGACTAGAGGCAGCAAGGCCCTAGCAGAACAATTCTGAGTCCTGTTTTACTAACAATTGGTATCAAAACTCTGGTTGCTAGAGAGCCAAGAACACCACCTCCCCACTTCCCCAGCCATGTCTTCCTCAGCAGAGCGCGTTGCAGCGGCCGCCGGCAAGGCCAAGGCCGTGGCCATCGAGGATGGCGCATCTGTCGCTGGTGAGGGGGCGCAGGGGGGCTCCAACACCCGGGCCGCGCGTCTGCCAGGCGGCGGCAGCAGCAGAGTAGGCAGCGAGGACCGCGCAGGCGCTGCGAGCGGAGATCGCTGCGGAGGAGGAGGAGGAGCAGGTGGAGGAGGACGCCAGGCGTCCTGAGAGCCCGCGCGACCGGAGGGATCGGCGCCGCTCTCTGTCCCCGCGCGACCGCAGGCGAGGCCGCGGCGGCGGGCGCCATGAGTCGCGGGACAGGGGGGTCTACCGCGACTCCGGCAACAGCACGGCGTGGCCGATGCTGGACAAGACCAACTACCATGAGTGGTCGCAGCTCATAAAGCTGCGGATGCAGGCGCGCGACATGTGAGAGGCCGTCGAGGGAGGTCCAGTCCAGTACCGCGACGACCGGTGGGCACTCGAGGTGATCGTGGTTGCTGTGCCCAAGGAGATGGGCATCCCGCTCATGGACAAGGCATCGACAAAGGAGGCGTGGGACGCTATCGCTGCAGCAAGGATCGACGTGGACAAGGTCCGACAGGTGACGCTGCAGCGACTTCGCCGAGACTGGGAGAACATCGGTATCCAGCCCGATGAGCAAGTCGAGGACTTTGCCATCAGGCTGTCCACTCTGCATCAGCAACTCGTCATCCACGGCGATCGGGACATCACCGAGGAGCGCGTGGTGGAGAAGTACCTTCGATCGGTACCGGCGAAGTACGCGCAGATCGTCGTCGCCATCGAGCAATTCCTCGACTTTGAGGCGCTCACACTCGAGGAGGTGACCGGGAGGCTCAAGGCGGTGGATGAGTACGAGTGGCAAGCACCGATCGGGCCGATGGCCGTCGGAGGGAAGCTGATGTACACTGAGGAGCAGTGGAGAGAGCGCTGGAGGAAGGAAAAGAAGGGCGCTGCCGATGCCAATGGCTCTGCCGATACCGATGCATCGGCACTCAGGCAGCAGCGAGGTCGCGGAGGAAGGAATCATCGGGGCTGTGGCGGCGCGCGTGGCCGAGGGCGCAGCGCTGGCCGCGGAGATGGCGGCGGTGTTCGCGGTCCGGGTGACAACTGTGGGCCGAACACCTGCCTCAATTGTGGCTTGGAGGGCCACTGGGCGCGCGATTGCCGATTGCCACGACGTGAGCGCGGCGGAGGTCGCGGCGGTGGAGGTGATTGTGGCGGCCGAGGAGGTGACCGAGGTGAAGGCCGCGGTGGCGGTGCTGGAGGCCGCGGTGGCGGTGCTGGTGGATACGCTGGGCGTGCCCAGTACGCCGAGTGCGAAGGAGACGGCGGGCTGTTCATGGCGCACGCGTTCGTCGAGTTGGACAAGGGTCCATCGGCATCGGCAACTACATCGGCATCGGCAACCGCTGCATCGGCAACCGCTCCATCGGCAGCCTCTCTGGCTGCGCAAGAAGTCGCTCTGGAGGAGCTAAGGGCTCGAGCTTTCCTCGGTACCGATACCGATGAAGAGGAAGAGAAGATGGGAGGCTGGTACCTCGACAGCGGAGCAACGCACCACATGACAGGGCGCCGAGAGCTCTTTGCCGATCTGAATACCGATGTCCGCGGTACTGTGCGTTTCGGGGATGCGTCCAAGGTGGATATCCGCGACATCGACACCATCGTGTTCCAAGCCAAGACCGGCGAGCAGCGGATGTTGCAAGGCATGTACTTCATCCCTGCCCTCAAGAACTCGATCATGAGCCTCGGGCAGTTGGACGAAGGCGGTTCCAAGGTGGAGATTACCGATGGCGTGCTGTGCATCTGGGATTGCAGCTGCCGCCTACTTGCCAAGGTACATCGGCAACCTAACCGACTCTACATCCTTCACTTGGAGGCTGTGCAGCCTTACTGTCTCGTCATGCGCAAGGACGACAAGGCGTGGCAGTGGCACGAGAGGCTCGGCCATCTGCACTTTGATGCACTACGACACCTGAGCAGAGGAGAGATGGCCCGTGGGATCCCCAAGATCGACCACACAGAGCAGGTCTGCGACGTCTGCGTCACCACCAAGCAGAAGCGGCGATCTTTCCCATCGGTATCGGCATACCGTGCCCAGGAGCACCTGGAGTTGGTGCACGGCGACCTCTGTGGGCCGGTGACACCACCGACATCGGCAGACAACCGATACATCCTCCTACTGGTGGACGACGCCACCCGATTCATGTGGGCGGCGCTACTGCCGACCAAGGATGCTGCTGGGGAGGCAATCAAGCGCATCAAGGCTGCAGCCGAGGTGGAGAGTGGCTGCCAGCTCAAGGTTCTACGTACCGATAACGGCGGTGAGTTCACCATCGCCAAGTTCAGCTGCTATTGTGCCGATGAAGGTATCAAAAGGCACTTCAGTGCCCCTCACTCCCCTCAGCAAAACGGAGTTGTTGAGCGCAGGAACCAGACGGTAGTGGCCATGGCGCGAGCTCTGCTCAAGCAGCGCGGTCTACCGGCAAGATTTTGGGGGGAGGCAGTGATGACGGCGGTGCATCTCCTGAACCGTGCCCCGACGCGTGCACTGGAGGGCATCACCCCCTACGAGGCATGGCATTGCCCATCGCCAACGCTGGGCCATCTCAAGGTGTTTGGCTGCGTCGCCTACACCAGGCGCCTGACTCAGCTCCACAAGTTGGATGACCGCGGCGAGGCCGGCGTGTTCATCGGCTATGCGGAGGGCGCGAAGGCATACAAGGTCTACGATCCAGTGTCCCAGCACGTACGCATCAGCCGCAACGTCGTGTTCGACGAAGGCCGCGGCTGGGACTGGACATCGGCATCGGCAAGCACATCGGCAGAAGGGAGCAGTGACTTCACCGTCGAGTACCCCTGGGAAGAGGTGGTGCCTGGATCGGCATCACCATCGCCATCGGCACCGCGCTTCACTACACCGGAGCCGTCAGAAGGTACCGCGTCATCGGCAACTCCTCCATCGGCAGCCGCTCCATCGGCAGCCGCTCCATCGGCAACCCCTCCATCGGCAGCGGCACCATTGGCAACGGCTCCATCGGAAACCGCTCCATCGGCAGTGGCTACATCGGCAACGACTCCATCGGTAGCCGCGCCATCGGCAGCGACGCCATCGGCAACAAGCGGACCCAGTCCTCGGGTCGAGTACGTGACTCCCCCGGAGGACGATGAAGAAAGGGTGGACGCCTACCATGGCAGTGAGCCACCGCGCTACCGACGCATCACTGACCTCATCGGGGATGAGGCCACTCCGCCGCTGGCTCAGAGACTGTTCGTTGAGCTGAACCTCTCCTGCCCGGACGAGCCGACTACCTACGATGAAGCTGCCGATGATCCAACTTGGCAAGCTGCGATGAAGGAAGAGTTGGGCGCTATTGAGCGCAACGGCACCTAGGAGCTGGTGCCACCTCGAGCCGATCATCGACTGATCACCCTGAAGTGGGTGTTCAAGCTGAAGAAGAGTGTCGATGGAGATGTGATCAAGCACAAGGCAAGGCTTGTGGCTCGGGGGTTTGTGCAGCAAGAAGGGATCGACTATGAGGATGCTTTTGCCCCTGTGGCAAGGATGGAGTCAGTCAGGCTGCTGCTGGCCTTGGCTGCCCAAGAAGGATGGAGGGTCCATCACATGGATGTCAAATTGGCATTCCTCAATGGAGAGCACAAGGAGGAGGTCTATGTGCGCCAGCCACCTAGGTTTGCTGTCCAAGGAGAAGAGGACAAGGTCTATCGGCTCCACAAGGCACTGTATGGGCTGAGGCAGGCACCCAGGGTGTGGAATGCAAAGCTGAACTCAACCTTGAAGAGGATGGGGTTCGTTCAGAGCAAGCATGAAGCTGCCATCTACAGAAGAGGCTCAGATGACTCTGTTCTACTGGTCGGAGTCTACGTGGATGACTTGATCATCACTGGAGTCGAGGAAGAGGAAGTGGGGGCTTTCAAGATGGAGATGCAGTCCATCTTTGAAATGAGTGACCTTGGGTTACTCAGCTTCTATCTTGGAATAGAAGTGCAGCAAGGGAGTAGTGGGATCACTCTGAGGCAGAGCCACTATGCCAAGAGAATTGTGGAGTTAGGGAGCATGGCCGATTGCAACCCTGCTGCCACACCGATGGAGGAAAGGTTGAGGCTGAGTAAGGAGAGCACAACAGAAGAAGTGAATCCAACGCAATATAGGAGATTGGTTGGAAGCTTGAGGTACTTGGTCCACACTAGACCAGACCTGGATTTTTCAGTGGGGTTTGTGAGCAGGTTCTTGGAGAGACCGACCACTGAACATCAAATGGCAGTCAAGAGAATTCTCAGGTACTTGGCTGGTACCCTTGACTATGGCCTCCACTTCACCAAGACACCCTCATCGGCAAGCCCCTCATCGGCAAGTCCCTCATCGGCAAGGTTCTTGGGCTATTGTGACTCAGATCTGGCTGGAGACATTGATTCCAGCAAGAGCACAAGTGGCTGTCTCTTCTTCCTAGGCAGCAGCTTGGTCAGCTGGCAATCGGTAAAGCAGAAGGTAGTGGCACTCTCAAGCTGTGAGGCTGAGTACGTGGCCATGACTACAGCAGCAACTCAGGCGCTATGGCTATCAAGGCTGCTTGCCGATCTGCTAGGAAGGAAGGTGGAAACTATGGAGTTGAAGGTGGACAACAAATCGGCACTTGCACTTGCCAAGAACCCAGTGTTCCATGACAGGAGCAAGCACATAAGGACCAAGTTCCACTTCATCAGAGACTGCGTGGAAGACGGGAGCATCAAGGCCGATCACATCGGCACAAATGAGCAACTTGCCGATATCCTCACCAAGTCAGTTGGAAGAACCAAGTTCGAAACCATGAGAGGCAAGATCGGGCTCAAGAAGATCACCAAGAGTAGCTGAAGCAAGGCTTAGGGGGAGAATTGATAGATAAGCCTTGGCTTCTAGTGTACTTTAGTTTGTTACACTTTAGTAGTTAGTCTTTTCGGTCTTTTCAGTTTTTGGACTGTTGTAGCAGTGGACAATTTGGACACTTGTAGCAGTAGGCAGTTTGCTTTTGCTTTAGACTAGCTTTACTTGTACTGCACTTGGAAGATGCTCTTGGAGCCAATCTGTATCCACGAAGCTCTGTTGAGCTCTTGTTCTATATAAAGGGATACAAAGACTAGAGGTAGCAAGGCCCTAGCAGAACAATCCTGAGTCATGTTTACTAACAGTTTCTCCGTAGGCGCCCATGCTATAAGAACCGCACCGATCGCGCGCTAGGGCTTGCCTAGTCCGCCGTCGCGCTGCGGCGACACACCCACGCAGCACACAGAAACATCAGAGAGAGAGAGAGGAGGGAGAAGCAGAGGGTGCCGCGTGTGGGGAGAAGGAGAAGCAGAGGTCGCCGAAGGACGCCGGTGTTCCCCGAGACGACGCTGCGACGATCGGACTGCACGGAACTGCCTCTCAACGACACGGCCACGACTCGTCACTGCCCCGATATCTAGCTTCACCGATCGCAAGGTACCCAACCCTGAACCCCATGCCACGCTCGGGCATGGAGACCTCGCCGGAAGCGCTTCCGCGTTCCCAACCTGGGGATGCGAAGAAGACTCACCGGCTTAGCCAATCGGTCACACACACGTACAGGAGCACTGCCCAGACCCGCCCAGACCCTGGATGAGCCCCTTGACCCCGGAGCGCGGACGCCCGTCCGCAGCAGCCATGGTGAATGACGTCGTCGCGCTCTCGCGGCGAGACGCGTTCCCAGCAGACCAGACTTCCTCAGGCCAAATTGGTTACCATCCGAGCTTCGCTGAGACCTCGCCAAGGCCATCGACTACTTGGAAGACGTCCACGAGCCCCCGAATCCTCTGGCCACGCAGCACGGTGGTGTCTGCATGCTCCGTGGATCCGCCGACGAGGCCAGAGCGTCGTAGCAGCCCCTGTACTCGACCCACCAGCGCTACGTGCGCACCCTGATTCCTCGACGCGCAGACGCAGACCAGTTCATGTGCCGAAGCGCCCAACGGCCCAGACCGGAGGAGCCGTGATGCCGCTACCTCGGTTCACCGCTGCGGAGGACCAAGAGCTCGCTGGGGACCCTGCGAAAGGTCCTGACCTTGTCCATAGACCGCCCAGATTCGAACCTCGCCACCAATTGAGATGCAAGTCACCCTATGCCTCGGATTTTGGTACGCCGGTGAGCACCTCCGCTCTGCTCTTGCGCCGGTGACCCCCGAGTCCATGCCAATTCGATCAGAGCCCACCACGGTGCTCGCCGTGTACACGAACATGTATCGGACCCGCCAATTGAACCTGTGACCGCCCTACGCCGCGGATTGCAAAAATCCGACGAGCATCGTCGGCACCTCGCGTCGCCGGCGGTGATCGGAAGCCTGGCAGAACAAACCGTGCACACCAGTGTGAGCCCGCCATGATCGTGCGAGCGCAACGAGCCCTTCAATTCGTCCTTGTGCCCTCGGAAGGAAGCCCAAGGCTTCTTACCGGCGGTGCACCGCCGTCCGTCGGTGGGAAACAGAGGAGAGTTGGGGAAAAAAGAAGAGAAGTGTCGCTGACCTGTGGCCCTCACACCGACGCCAGCAATGACGTCAGCAAAGTTCCGTAGACCTTTCCATGGACCCGGGGTTGGTAGACCGATGAGAAGGGAAGCGTTGGTAGGCTCGGTGCACGGAAGATGTGCCTGTGGTCCAGTGGACCGATCCTGTGGTGCACCGTGAGACGATCGGTGTAGACCGAGCCCAGTGGAGGCCCAAAGCGACCACGTGGCAAAGCCACAGTGTGCCACGTGGAGGGCTCAGCCCGGCCCAAGTTCGGCCCTGACCCGGCCCTGTTGCGGCCCAAAAAGCATATATATGTTGACCCAAGTCAAAGTGACGTTACGCTGACGTCATCGTGACAGCAGCCGACCTATCACAGAACGACACGTGCCACTGGTCTGTTTAAATGCCATTTTCCCAATTTCAGAATTGATTTAAACTTTGGAAATTCATAGAAAATTCATACTAAGTCCAAAAATTGCAAATGACCTATCAAAATTCTCAGAAAAATGAGCTCTACATGATGGAGCTATGTTTGTGTGCATTTGAATCTTCTCATTTTTCTAATAATTCTTTGTGTGATTCTATATGCGTCGCTAATGCTAACACGACTATCTCGCGTATTTATTTCAGAGAGCGAGGAGGACCTGACTGAAGAGGGTAACTACGAGTACGACGAGGAACTCAGTGACGACAACGGAGGTGTCACACCCTACCCCCCTCGTAGAACCTATTACGCATGCTCACATGTTACATTTCTAATAATGAATGATTAAGCAATGCATAGGTTGTATGGTAGTTTATTTGCTCAAGCCTTTACCTTGACGAAACCTTTACCCTGCTACCCCGCAATAAGATAGACACACACTTGCTTGCTCTATATATAAGATTATTACTACTGCTACTACTACTCTCACATATTGATGAGATGATGATGATGATGAGGCACGAGGTGCCAGAAAGACGGGAGAGTGTTGTGTGTGTCTTGGGTGCGTGTGGTGAGGGTTTTGTCGGCCAAGTGAGAATGACGACGAGCCTTGGGCAAGTCTTGCCGGGAGAGCTACCTGGGCAATCCCTTTGATAGTACCTGTGGCGGGTAAATGGACCGGAAAAGGAGGTTCCGAGGTTGAACCTCGGAATAGTGGAATGTTGTGATGGCATGGGGTATGATGAAGATGTCTTGCTTGGCCAATTAGGGACTTTCTGGTACTCAGAATCATAGAGACATTACATACCACTTGCTTCGAAATGGGTAGAAGACGTCTGGACTACTTGGTAGGGCGGTGCCACTACTACTTGGAAGTAAGCGGATTAGTGTAGAGAGGTACGGGAGTGCGTCCCAGACCCTCTTGAGACAGCTGGTAACCCCCGGGGCCCTGAAAGGATCAAGATTCCCAAGAGGGGGGGGTGAATTGGGCTCTTTTTAATTTCTAGACAAGAATTAAACCTATAAAGAGCCAATTAACCCCCTAGTGCCTACCGCTTGTGTGTCCTAGCTAGAAAGCGGTAGCAAGTCAATAGAAAGCGAAAACTTCCTACACAATTCTAGTATGAATTGAAAGACAGGTGCGGAAAGTAACGCGGTAAGAAAGAGTTTGGGAAAGAGATGCTTGATACGGCGATGCTTTGCTGAGGTATCGAGGAGTCGACACTCCCCCTAGTCCTCATTGGAGCACCTCGCAAGGTATAGCTCCCCCTCAATCCCGCGCAAGGGATGAGTGCTCTCTACGGGCTGATTCTTCGCCACTCTGGCTCGGTGAATCGCCCACAACCGATCACAACGTCGATGAAGAAGGGCCACCGACAATCCTCCGGCGATCACCTTCCTCCAAGCACCACCGGACCGTCTAGGTGATGTCGATCAACAAGAGTAACAAGCCTCGATCTTCGCTTGACTCACTCAAGCTTCACAACTAGAGGATGCACACTTGAACTCTTTGATGAACTAGAGGAGAGGATTGATGGATTTACAAATCACTCTCTCTCTCTAGGGCTCTTGCTCTCTTCGCAACCTTCTCAACAAACTCAGCAAATGAAATGAGCAAAAGGCCAGGTGGGAGAGAAGTGTGGGGAGCTATAAATAGCCCCTCAGTAAACTAGCTCGGGCTGGCAACTTAAGTTGGCGACGGACGCTCCGTCGCATGCCCCAACGGCTAGTTCTGCACAAAGTTTGGGCGATGGACGGTCTGACGCCTAGGCGATGGACGCTCCGACGCCCTGCCCAACGGCTATTTCTGACAGGATTTCCCAGCGACGGACGCTCCATCGTAGGGGCGACGGACGCTCTTCCTAGCGTCCGACGCTACACTCTGGCTCGGGCTGAAAAACACCCTCACTGGAAGGCCGACGGACAGCGTCCGTCGGACCCTTAAAAACATGGCCATAAACACATGGCCACTGGAAGGCCGACAAACGCTGTGGACTCAACCACCCAGCGTCCGACGCCTTTGTCCGACGCCTCCGTCAGGAGCGTCCGTCGCCTAGAAAACAGGCCTCTCAACTTCGTTTTTCGTCGCGATGAATATAGAAGTTGTTCTAGGCTATCTTACGGTCACCATAGGCTTGCTTAGAGCTAAGGAAGACAAGTGTGCACCACACCTAGTTCATGCAACTTTCCTAAGTCAAGCTACTAGTCTCAACCCCTCTTAATAGTACGGTCAAAGATCAAATAAAAGCCCTATCTATTTCTAAGTGCCCTTCATCACCTTATGGCACTTAGCCTATCATTCTAGGGTCTTCATCATGTCTCTTTGAAATCCGAAACGATATCCATCTTGGGGGCTAGGTGATGACCATTAATGCCCATTCGTGTTGATCACTATGGCTAAGCTACGCATAGCCTCTGCAAAACACACGTTAGCCATAATAATCGCTAATTGTCGTTAATCACCGAAACCAACTAGGGCCATGATTCTTCAATCTCCCCCTTTTTGGTGATTGACGACAATAATTCCTCAAGTATAGATAAGAGTGAGAGTTTAGGATTTTGGTGACTTGGAATAGTTGAGCAAGGGTGAGTGAATTTGTAATGAAGCATACTTGCTCACCCAAGCCAAAACACAGACCATGGTACTCATAGATATGAATGTAAAAAGGAGTACCTCATGATATTCTCAACACATGTAACGGAGTATAGCGCGGAAGCTCAATTATCATTTGAACATAGAGATATATCATAAAACATGAGACAACTCACAAGATATATTAGTGATAATCAAGAGTTTGTCACATCCAACCATATTTCACACAATCATCAACCATAAAATTCATCACACATAGATACAAGTGCATAAAAGTAGACATGATGAATGAGTACGGGGAAATTAAGCACACAAAGATTCAAATCCCTCTTCCCCCTATCTCTATACTCGACCCTCTCTCCCCCTTTGGCGTCTAGCACCAACAACTAAGCATCTGGGGCTGGAGAAGAAGGTGAAGAAGTTGCAGCCTTGCGATCGAGCATGATGAAGTCCTGAAGATCTGACTCATCTGACTTAACATCTGCCTCGACTTCTGCAGGTGTAGGCGCAGCTAGGGTGACCTCTAGAGCTGACACTGGAAGCTCTGGAGCTGCTGACTCAACTGACTCCCCCTGAGGCTCAGCTGGTGCCTCTGACTGTCCTGCCTCTGTAGTAGCGGGCTTGGGAACCCGACGAGTAAAGACTCGAGGTGCGGGGGAAGGTGTCACTGCCAGAGCAACTAGTGACACTACTGCTACAAACTATGCAGGGTTAGTCTGAGGTGGAGAGGATACTGCAACTGTAACTCCCTCATCCTGAGCCTCTATGGCAACTGTCTCAACTGCTAGTGAGATAGCGTTTGTCTGAACTGCAACTGGAGGAGTTGTAACTGTCTGCGTGGACTGCTCAGGTGCGATCTCCGACGAGGCAACTGAAGAAAGGTAAGTGTATGTCGCCGGAGGATCCACCTCAACCTCTGGAGCTGGTGAGTCTAGCTGAGCTGCTCCTGGAGAATCATCTCCTATGATCTCCATGTAGGAGGTTGAGAGGTCACGCGAGGCCTCGGCTATGGTAGTTCCCCGGATAGGAGTAAATCCTGTCTGAAGCTCGTGAGGCGAAACTAACCAAGAGGACACTTGGGTCCTCGGAGACTAGCACTCGGGAGAAGCTGGTGCCTGGAAGGGAGGAGTGACTGGTGCCTGACTCTGCTGTCCTCCGGACGGTAATGCTGGAGTCGGTACCACAACCACTGGAGTCTGCTGTGCCGGCGAGGTGAACTGCTGTTGCTGCTGTGAGTCTCCGGGCAACAGAATCTGAGGAGTGAATGTCTGCCCGGAGCTGGAGGCTAGAAGACGCTCAAGTAACAAAGTTTGGGTCTTCTGAATCTCTGTCTGCTGCAGCTGATAGGCCAAGAACTGGCACTGAAACTCGTCCTACCTGGCCTGAGTCTATGCCTGAGCGGCCAACTGCTGCTCTGTAAGCCTCCGAACATCAGCAGTCTGTCGCCTCTGCTCCTCTGCCTGGCGTGACTGCTCCTCCTGCATCCTCAAAAGGATGGTAAGTAATGTAGCCTCTGAGGTGCTGGGACCTAGAGCTGGAGCTGCAGCTGTACCTGACCCTCCTGCCTCATGGTCATGAGACATGGGTGCGTACTCGCGCACTGGCTGATAATCCTCATCTGAACTGTTAGAATCCAGGTCCTCTCTGTAGACAGTCTCGACACCGGTGTCAATCTCAGCATCAAGATCCGTAAGCTCTGCCTGGGCGATCTACTCAACTGTAGCGTCAGTATCTTTCGCTGATTGAGGTGGCACACCTGCCTGTCTGGTGCCTGGTCGGTATGCTCTGCTGGGGCGAGGCAGGTTCCCGTGCATGACCAACTGACTCATCGAGTACACTGGAAACTCAGTCGCTGACCTGGTAAGAGTGACTCGTAGAGCTCCTGATCCGGTCTTGGCAACTATAAGGTATGAAATCCAGTGAGCAAACTGTAGCTACCAGTGACCTCTGAATTCTGCAGCTATGATATCCTCAAGCTCGCTGACAATAAGATCCCAAAGGTCAAACTTCTCCTTCCGGATGATATGAGCAAGGAGCCACAACTGTAGGCGGGTGATGGTGTCCCGAGCTCCAATCCGAGGAAGGATGGTACGCCTAAGTACCTCGTGGAGGATCCGAGCAAGAGGAGTGAGATCTCTCGGTGTACGGCTCGAACCCTCTGAGAACGGCAGTTGAAAGCACGGCCTCACGAAGTCTGTAGATGGCACTATCCCGTCGTGAGGTCAGTGAGGGGCCTCCTGATCCCCGTAGCACAAGCTGTGAATCCTCGTAGGGGAGGACTCTAAGTGAAAGAGCTCTCTGAAACGAGCTGCTAAAACCCTGAAGTCACGGCCCTGAAATACAAAGTGAAAGAACTCGTGATCAGGGGAGATCCATAGAGAGGCATAGAACCGATAGACCCAGTCCTTCTGATCAGCTCCTGATCGTCCCATCATGTCTGACAATCCCTGAAGGTACTGCAGGTGTTGAAGGATCTCTGTACCACCGACCCCCTCTATGTGAGTAGGTGGGCATACTCTGTGAGCCCTAAGAGGAGCATCAGTGTCGACGTAAGCTCTGTAGAAGTCCTTGTGAATCGTGGTATAGAATTCACGTCCAGCACGGGGATCCCTCTGAGCTGGGAACCAGGACTGAAAATCCACGAAGCGAAGTAATTGAACCTGCTTCGCTGTGAGAACCCAGACCTGATATCTCACTGGGTCTGGTAGCCGAGGTCCTGGAGGACTAGGTGGTGCACCAGAGCCTCTGGACTGTGTAACTCTGCGGCTCATTAGCTCACCAATCAAAGAGTGGTCCGTGACCTCTGTTTGTTCAGTCTCTGGGACTGGCTCTGCCTCCTCTGGCTCAGTAGCCCCGGCGGGCTCTGTCTCTGGACGCGTAGGGGACTCACGACGCGCTCCACGGCGAGGCGAGAGCCTCAAACCGGCGCGACGTCCTCCTCGCTCTGCAATCTCTGCGGCCTCTGCCACTGCAAGCGCTGCTGCTGAATCTGGATCCATAAGTGGCCTCTTGCGCTTCTTTGACACAACCTTCTGCTTACCCCTTCCCCGATCAGTGGGAGGACGCGGTGGAGGTGGAGGGTCACCACCACTACCGGGAACGGGGCCAGCGTTCTTCGTTCTTGCCATTGATCAAACTTTGCAAACAGTCTTCAAGCAAATCACTGACACAGAACAAGCTAACCTGTCAACTGCCAACTGACACTCCACTGAGCAACGCAAACAATCAAGAGTGGCACGACGGCCCTGGATTGTCCTTTCGAGGCTTTGCCTCGTTCCTTACTTGCGGGCTTTGCCCCGAGTTCACTGTCACTGCCCAGCTGACACACTGACCCTGCTCAAATAGATAGATAGTAATATATAACATATAAGCATGTAACTAGGGAAGAGTGGGTCTATAGAAGCATGAATTAGTTAAGAAAAGATCGAATCGCCAACTGCCATACCTCAAACACGGTGACCAAAAGAGAGAAGGAAAGAATCTCGATCAAGGAAAGTCACAATCCGCAACCTGGCACCCCCCAAAAGAAGACAATCAAGCAATTTTGGGAAAGATCCAAGGGGGGGAACCCAAGGGAGTCCTTGGAAACACCCAGAGAAAGGGGGACGACGCGGCGGTGTTGGGTGGTGGCGGTGCAGGGAGTGGTGCTGGCACGGTGGCGGTGCAGAAAGTGGCGCTGGCGCGGCGGTGGTGGATCGGCAACGGCGACAACGACGTGGAGGAGCCGTCGGTTAGGGTTCAGGGAGATGCGACGTACGGAAGAGCTGTAACCGACCGAGAGAGAGAGGAAGAGACGGTTTTTTTTTAAAAAAAAATGCGCCTTAGGCTCGCGACGGACGCTCGGACAGCGTCCGACGGCATCGTCCGTCGGGCTTCCAGAACAGGTTTGAAGCGCCCAAACGCATTGACCGTGTCGGACGCTCCGCGACGGACACTGGGGGAGCGTCCGTCTCCCTGTAAGCAGGCAACATTCAGTCTCCGGACGATCGCGACGGACGCTGAGGCATTTGACGCCGAGCGTCCGTCGGCAGCGTCCGACGCCTTTTAAATAGAATTTTTCAAATTTTGTTTTTGCGTCTTTTTCCCAACCAAGTTCCAATCCCAATAAGATCCAAATAACACCTGATTGGACTTGATATGAGAATCATCTCTCAAACTCTCATTTTCAAATAGTTTGCCATAGGCTTAGATTTTAGTTTTAGCTCAAAATATTCGAATGGAAGTGCTAATGAGTCATCATATGGCCACAGGAGAGGTATAGAAGTGTCTTGAGCTTGGAATGCTCCCCCTAAGTGGACGAACACAGAGGATGATCAAACTTAACCGAAAAGAAACGGCAAACAACACATGCACATGCAATGCAATTCCAAGAATTTAAATCTAGGTTGCTTGCAAGTTTAAACCATGATTTGGACTTCTTCACACGTTCAAGAACGGTTATTCCAACCATGTTAGCCAAGCCTATGTGCATTACTAAATTAACATGATTATTTTACACATGATGCA
Organism: Microstegium vimineum; assembly: GCA_022036555.1. Lineage (NCBI taxonomy): Eukaryota > Viridiplantae > Streptophyta > Magnoliopsida > Poales > Poaceae > Microstegium > Microstegium vimineum. The sequence continues at coordinate 44,322,564 of CM039121.1, read as the reverse complement.
AGGTTGGTTCACACAAGATCATCTTTTAGTGAAGTTAGAGTGATCAAGCACATTCAACTCGCTTCTCAACCTACAAAAGGTTGCTTCATCGAGTGGTTTAGTGAAGATATCCGCCAATTGATCTTCGCTCTTAACTCCAACTAGTGTTATGTCTTTCCTAGCCATGTGATCTCTAAGAAAGTGATGACGAATATCTATGTGCTTGGTGCGAGAGTGTTGAACCGGGTTGTTTGCAAGCTTTACGACGCTTTCATTATCACACAAAAGTGGAACATCTTTTAAAAACACGCCGTAATCAAGGAGAGTTTGGGTCATGTATAGGATTTGTGCACAACTTGCTCCCATAGCAATGTATTCCGCCTCGGCGGTTGACAATGCCACACTGTTTTGCTTCTTTGAGGACCAAGAAACAATTGATCTTCCTAGCATGTGGCACCCGCCGGAGGTGCTCTTCCTATCAACCTTACACCTGGCATAATCCGAATCGGAATAGCCAACTAGTTGGAAGGGAGCTCCTTTGGGATACCAAAGACCCATGCTAGGGGTGTGCCTTATGTACCTAAGGATTCTTTTAACCGCACAAAGATGTGACTCCTTAGGGCTTGCTTGAAACCTAGCACACATACACACACTAAACATGATATCCGGCCTAGATGCGGTGAGGTAAAGTAAACTACCGATCATTGAACGATAGAGAGTTTGGTCAATCGGTTTACCTCCCTCATCGAGATCGAGATGCCCATTAGTAGGTATTGGGGTCTTGATTGGCTTACAATCCTCCATCTTGAATTTCTTGAGCACATCATGAGTGTACTTCTCTTGAGATATGAAGGTGCCCTCCCTCAATTGCTTCACTTGGAAGCCAAGGAACAAGGTTAGCTCGCCAATCATCGACATCTCGAACTCCTTGGACATTAATGTACCAAATTCCTTGCTATGATCTTGGTTTGTTGACCCAAATATAATGTCATCGACATACACTTGGCAAACAAAGATCTCTCCATCTAGCACCTTGGTGAAGAGTGTGGTATCCACTTTCCCGATCTTGAAGCCCTTCTTGAGTAGGAAGTCCCTTAGCCTCTCATACCAAGCTCTTGGAGCTTGCTTCAATCCATAGAGTGCCTTGGACAACCTATACACATGATTAGGACAATTTGGGTCTTCAAACCCGGGAGGTTTGAGACAAAAACAAGTTCATTAATGAAACCATTTAGAAAGGCACTCTTCACATCCATTTGAAAAAGTTTCATTTTATGATGTGAAGCATATGCCAAAAGGATACGAATGGCTTCTAGTCTTGCAACCGGTGCAAAAGTCTCCCCAAAATCCAAGCCTTCAACTTGGGAGAACCCCTTTGCCACCAATCTTGCCTTGTTTCTCACAACCACGCCTTGATCATCTTGCTTGTTCCTAAACACCCACTTGGTACCAATGATTCTTGCTCCTTTGGGCTTTTCTACTAGTGTCCACACTTCGTTCCGGGTGAAGTTGTTCAACTCTTCATGCATGACGTTCACCCAATCCGGATCCGCAAGTGCATCCTCCACACTAGAAGGCTCAACAAAGGAAACAAAAGAGTGATGCTCAACATAAGAAGCAAGTTTAGATCGAGTTGTTACCCCCCTTGATGGACTCCCTATGATGAGGTCTTGTGGATGAGCTTGAAGCATAGGTGTAGATCTTCTATCAATCACTTGGGGAGGAGGTTGTGGTGCATCAACATTACTAGCTTGAGCCTCGGCTTGATCTTGAGGGATGAAGGTATCTTCTTGTGTTTTCCTCACTTGTTCTTCATCAACTTGAGGCGCGTGAGGTGGAGAGGGTACTTGATTTGCATCATCTTCAACTTCTTCCACCTCTTGTGGGTTGATTGCACCAACGAGCATATTCTTCATAGCCTCCCTCAAGGGTTCATCACCTACATCATTAAGATTCTCATGCTCTTCTTGAGAGCCATTAGTTTCATCAAACTCCAAGTCATATGTTTCTTCAACTAGGCCGGGGCTTTGTTAAATACTCGATATGCCTTGGATTTAAGAGAATAACCAAGTAAGAAACCAATGTCATATCTCCTTTGGAACTTGCCCAAGTGTTGGTGCTTCTTGTAGATGTATACTTTGCATCCAAACACTCGGAAAAAGGATATATCCGGTTTCTTCCCATTCACAAGCTCATAGGGGGTCTTCTTGAGAAGCCTTTGGATAAATAGCCGGTTGACCGCATAGCATGCGGTGTTGATTGCTTCGGCCCAAAACTTCTCGGGCGTGTTGTATTCATCAAGCATTGATCTTGCAAGAGTGATTAGTGTCCGGTTCTTTCTCTCTACTACACCATTTTGTTGAGGGGTATAGGTGGCGAACACCTCATGCTTGATCTCAACTTCATCACAATAGTCTTCAATCTTGGTGTTCACAAACTCGGTCCCATTGTCACTTATTATCTTATTGATCTTCACATCAAACTCATTTTGGGCTCTAGTTGCAAACTTCTTGAATATTAATTGAGTCTCTCTCTTGTCTTGAAGGAAGAACACCCAAGTGTACCTAGAGTAGTCATCAACTACCACCAAGCAAAAGAGATTGCCACCAAGGCTAGCATAGGTGGTAGGTCCAAAAAGATCCATGTGAAGTAGCTCTAGGACTCTTGAGGTTGACATGAAAGCTTTGGTGGGATGGGTGTTGGCCACTTGCTTGCCGGCTTGACATGCACTACACAACTTGTCCTTCTCAAACACCACATCCTTCACACCTCTCACCATCTCCTTCTTGACAAGCTTCTTCAAAGTTGACATTCCCACATGTGCTAATCTTTTATGCCATAGCCACCCCAAAGAACTCTTGGAGAATAGACATGTTTGCAAACTAGCTTCATTTGAGGTGAAGTCCACTAGGTAGAGATTGTTGTGCCGAAACCCTTTGAATATCAATGATGAATCTTCAATCTTGGTCACAACTACCTCATTTGGGGTGAAGAGACATTGGAACCCGAGATCATAAAGTTGACCAACCGAAAGCAAGTTGAAGCTCAAAGATTGCACTAGTAAGACATTTGATATTGATTGATCATTGGAGATTGCCACTTTGCCTAGGCCTTGCACTTTGCCTTTTGAGTTGTCCCCAAAGGTAATCTTGTCTTGCCCTTCACAATCTTCCTCAAGTGTGGTGAACATCCGGGAGTCACCGGTCATATGTTGAGTGCATCCACTATCTATCACCCAATGACTTCCACCGGTCTTGTAGTTCACCTACACACAAGCAACTTGGAGTTAAGCTTGTTGTTTGGGAACCCACACATGACGAGGTCTCATAGCCTTGTCCACCAGCTCCTTAGCAACCCATAGCACTTTGGGCTTGTTCTTCATCTTAGGACCGAGAAATACAACTAGGGGTCTACCCTTGGAGTCCTTGTTGATGATGAAGTGTGCATCGTGAGAAAAAGGCCTTGTGTGCTTGGGCAAGGTCTTGGGAGGTGGAGTCTTGCATTGGAATTCAAAATGACCCTCTTGACCACATCCAAAGCACTTCTTGGGCTTGGGCTTTGGTGTGTCATAGTTGTTCCTCATGATCTTGTTCTTGTAGTAGTTCTTAGCTTCTATCTTGACCTTGGCCTTCATGATTTGGTTCTCCTTGAACCCAATGCCGGACTTATCGGTCTTCATGATAGTGTTCATCAAGAGCTCACTTTGGAGGTTGTGGCCCTTGGTAAACTTCTCCATTCCACTTGCAAGCTTGATCTTCTCAACCTTGAGCTTTGCATTCTCTTCTTTGAGAGAGTTGATCAAGGTGATTATATCTTTGTTATCTTGCTTGGCCGACTTGATGGTGAATGGCTTGTTTGCCTTGAGATTGATTAGCTCTTCCTTGAGCTTGGAGTTCTCTTGCCTCATCTTCACATAGTCATCATACTTTTCGGCCTCAACTATCTTCTTGCCCTTGCACTTAGCATTTTGCTCACTTGCAACTTCATCAAGCAAGTCCTCACAAGAAGTAGCTATATGACACTTAACAACCGGGTTAATAGCAACATGTGTAGCAAGATCATTTGTAAGCAATTCGTTAGCTATCACAAGTGTGCCATGTTCGTTTCTAACTTGGTTGTAGTCATCTTTTAGCAAGTTGTATCTTGTATGGAGCTCTTGTGTTGACCTCTCAAGCTTATCATGTTTATCATTAGTTTGCTTGAGTGAGGCTTTGAGCTCCCTAGTGCTAGATGAGAGAGATTTGTTCTCAAGCTTCAAATCATCATTAGCACTAGACAAGTCATCAAGTTTAGTGTGCAAGTTGTCGTTGGCTTTCTCTAGTGATTCACTTTTAGCTTTATACTTCCTAATGAGCTTAGTATATTTGTTGCAAATCACAATTAGCTCATCATAGGAAGGTGCCTCAAACTCATCATCACTATCATCACTAGAGATAGCCTCATCATCATCATCCTCTTTTTGTACCTTCTTGTCACCTTTAGCCATGAGACATAGGTGTGTAGAGGATTAGCCCGTAGATGATGGAGGAGGTGGCGGTGGAGTAGATGACCCAATCACCAAGGCGGCCACCTTCTCATCTTCACTCTCATCTCCAGATGAGTCACTTGTGTCTTCAATGTCGGTGAGCCAATCACCAACAATGTAGGCTTTGTCATTCTTATTCTTCTTGTGGAAGTTGAGGTTCTTCTTCTTGAATGGCTTGTCATCCTTTTTCTCATCACTTGACTCATCTTTGTTGCCCTTGTTGTACTTGAACTTGTTGAATTTCTTGTTCTTGTACTTTTCTTTCTTCTCTTCGGGGAAGCATGAGCCAAGTGTCCAAGTTTTCCACAATTGTAGCAATCCATCTTGGAAAGAGACTTTCTTAAAGAGCTTGTGAAGAACTTCTTCTTCTTTGAGTCAAACTTGACTCCATTCTTGTTTAGCTTCTTCAACTCTTTGTTGTCTTCTTCACCATGAGAGCGAGGTCATCATCATCCTCTTCATCACTTGCACTCTCATACACAATTTGCATCTTGTACTTCTCCGAGGAGGATGCCTTGAGTGCCAAGTCCTTCTTCTCCTCTTTCTCTTTTTCTTTCTTCTTGGAGGAGGAAGAAGTGCCACCATCACCAATCTTCATGTACATTTCATGGGCATTGATCTTGTCCAAGATTTGTGTTGGTGTAGCGGCGGAGAGATCTCCTTGGTGAAGAACCGTGACGATGTGGCCATACTTCTCAATGGGCAAAACACAAAGGATCTTGCGCACCACATCGGCCGGTGCCATTTGGTTGAGGCCGAGCCCATTTAATTCTTCTACAATAATGTTAAGACGTGAGTACATTTCATTTGCATTTTCATTTGAATGCATGGAAAAAGAATTGAGCTTAGCCATGACCAAGTGATAGCGTTCCTCACGCTCACTCTTTGTGCCTTCGTGAAGAGCACAAATAGTGGTCCACAACTCAAATGCGTCTTTGGCATTACGCACTCGGTTGAAGACATCCTTGCAAATGCCACGAAAAAGAATATTCTTCGCCTTGGCATTGTGCTTATCAAAGTTGAGGTCCTCCGCGAAGAGAGTGCCTCCCTTTGTGGCGGCATTGAGCACGCCTACGTCAACGGCCTCTACGAACTTTCCAATAAGGAAAGTCGTCTCCATCGAACATGGGAGGTGGTCCATCCCCATGGGACATCTTGCTCTAGGCGGTGAAGCCTAATTTAGAGCAAACCTTGCTTTGATACCAATTGAAAGGATCAAGATGCCCAAGAGGGAGGGTGAATTGGGCTCTTTTTAATTTCTAGACAAGAATTAAACCTATAAAGAGCCAATTAACCCCCTAGTGCCTACCGCTTGTGTGTCCTAGCTAGAAAGCGGTAGCAAGTCAATAGAAAACGAAAACTTCCTACACAATTCTAGTATGAATTGAAAGATAGGTGCGGAAAGTAACGCGGTAAGAAAGAGTTAGGGAAAGAGATGCTTGATACGGCGATGCTTTGCCGAGGTATCGAGGAGTCGACACTCCCCCCTAGTCCTCATTGGAGCACCTCGCAAGGTATAGCTCCCCCTCAATCCCGCGCAAGGGATGAGTGCTCTCTACGGGCTGATTCTTCGCCACTCCGGCTCGGTGAATCGCTCACAACCGATCACAACGTCGATGAAGAAGGGCCGCCGACAATCCTCCGGTGATCACCTTCCTCCAAGCACCACCGGATAGTCTAGGTGATGTCGATCAACAAGAGTAACAAGCCTCGATCTTCGCTTGACTCACTCAAGCTTCACAACTAGAGGATGCACACTTGAACTCTTGGATGAACTAGAGGAGAGGATTGATGGATTTACAAATCACTCTCTCTCTAGGGCTCTTGCTCTCTTCCCAACCTTCTCAACAAACTCAGCAAATGAAATGAGCAAAAGGCCAGGTGGGAGAGAAGTGTGGGGAGCTATAAATAGCCCCTCAGTAAACTAGCTCGGGCTGGCAACTTAAGTTGGCGACGGACGCTCCGTCGCATGCCCCAACGGCTAGTTCTGCACAAGGACGCTCCGACGCCCTGCCCAACGCCTATTTCTGACAGGATTTCCCAGCGACGGACGCTTCGTCGCAGGGGCGACGAACGCTCTTCCTAGCGTCCGACGCTACACTCTGGCTCGGGCTGAAAAACACCCTCACTGGAAGGCCGACGGACGCTCTCCAAGCGTTCGATGCCTGCCCGACGGACAGCGTCCGTAGGACCCTGAAAAACTTGGCCAGAAACACATGACCACTGGAAGGCCGACGGACGTTGTGGACTCAACCACCCAGCGTCCGATGCCTTTGTCCGATGCAATGGACAGCGTCCGACACCTCCGTCAGGAGCGTCCGTCGCCCAGAAACCAGGCCTCTCAACTTCGTTTTTCGTCGCGATGAATATGGAAGTTGTTCTAGGCTATCTTACGGTCATCATAGGCTTGCTTAGAGCTAAGGAAGACAAGTGTGCACCACACCTAGTTCATGCAGCTTTCCTAAGTCAAGCTACTAGTCTCAACCCCTCTTAATAGTACGGTCAAAGATCAAATAAAAGCCCTATCTATTTCTAAGTGCCCTTCATCACCTTATGACACTTAGCCTATCATTTTAGGGTCTTCATCATGTCTCTTTGAAATCCGAAACGATATCCATCTTGGGGGCTAGGTGATGACCATTAATGCCCATTCGTGTTGATCACTATGGCTAAGCTACGCATAGCCTCTGCAAAACACACGTTAGCCATAATAATCGCTAATTGTCGTTAATCACCGAAACCAACTAGGACCATGATTCTTCAGGCCCGGTTACCAGGCCTCACAGTCTCAGCGCCCCCGTGCGGTACGTGGAGTTGGCTCAGGGCTGAGTGGTAGGGTGGCATCGTTCTAGGCTAGCAAGCAGCCGGAGTCTAGCCTAGATAACGACGGTTATCGATGAGGGTAAGAACCCGTGGTATTGTAACGCACCTGCAGAGTGTGGTACGGTTTGATCGATCGATACATAGCCGATTCGTCGGCTATGGACCAGTTTCTGTGACCTGCTTCACCCGCTAGTGAGATGAGTCCTTTTCTCCCCCTGGTTGATATATGTTCCGACAGTGTGCTCTGATGGAGCAGTGTGCCGCTGAGACGGGCTCGAGAGGGAGTTGGGCCCGTCGAATGAGTGTGAGGTGTGGTGAGATGTGTGTGATGGGATTGGGGCAGAATGGATGGATGAAATATGAATTTGGACAACTAAACAATGACTTATACTACTGAAGTAATTAATGAATCTTGCATAGGAAGCCAACAGCCAAAGATAGGTCTTTTGATATACCCTGTTGCATCCAATTTCACAAATATTTCATTGGTGGGAATGTGGCACCAGTACAATCCGTACTGATAGACATTAAACAGGTGCTGAACAGGACGTTGACTACGATGAAGATGAGGATTAGGTGTCTCGTTGCTAGCCTCAGCCTTGGAGAGGATCCCGGCGCTTCGTCCGCGTTGCTGCTTTGATTGATTCCAGTGTGATTTCCGCCAGTGTGGCGTTGTAATAATTAATGTAAACCCTTCTATTTTCCCTCTTGTACTCGAAGCGTGGTAATGTTATCGACTGAAATTGGGTAATATTGTGGATTGTTCACTCAATCTGTTTTATTACACTGTGAATCTGTGAATTTCCCTTCGTGGAAAATCGAGGTCGTTTCACTCTTGCAATCTTTTGAGTTGACCTATGGAATCTGGTATCTTGCCACAGAATTTGTTTTCTCTAAGATCAAGGATAACGAGATTAGTGAGTTTGGCTACATGTGTGCCATCAAGTATTCCATGTAAACAATTCCTGGGGAAAGAGAGACATTCCAATGCGGTAGCATCGAAAAGTTCATCAGGGAGAGACCCATTGATGTTGTTGTGGCCAGCCTTGAGTATTCTGAGCATGGAGCAATTACTGAGCCCAGGGGAGATACTTCCACTTAATTTGTTGTGAGAGAGCTCAAGAACAGACAAGTATGGTGATATGTTACAGAAATGAGCTGTTAGCTGCCCAGATAAGCTGTTGTTGCTGGCGTTTAGTGCAACCAAATTCTTCATTCCCTTCCATGGTATGGATGAAAAGTTGAAAACTGACCTGTAAACTTGTTGCTTGAGATGTTAAGTACCTTTAGAGGCTGTCCAGGTGTTGGACATGGCAGCTCATTGAGGTCTCCTTTGAGTTGGTTGAAGCTGACGTCAAGGACGATGATGCTGCTGGACGACACCAATCCCAGCGGCAGTCCTCCAGACAGAGAGTTGTAGGACAAGTTAAGATGCTCCAGGCCAGTGAGTTTGCCAAGAGCCGGTGAGATGCGCCCTTCAAGCCCCCTAGAAGGCAGTGAGATATGGGTAACTGCCCCGTTTCTGTTGCAGGAGAGGCCTTCCCATTTGCAGCAGTCTGTGCCTTCCATCCATAACTTAGCAAGGCCAGTATCCTCCAAGAGTCCATTAACGAACTGGAGGAGAGAGGTCTTCTCCAGCTCCGTGCAGGAACTGGCTGGGGTGGCCAAAGAGATCAGCAGCAGAATGGCAATGCCAAGGAAAGGTACAGTTAATTTGCTGCTGCATTTTTTGTATGAAAAATATTTTGGCTGCATTGTATCGTGTCTAGATGAAGTACCAATGGTGTAATCAGGGAAGAGCATGAGGTAGAAGAAGCGAGGCTCTCGTGCTTTTATCTTGTTTATTTACAGATCCTAGTCGTGAAAACTCCATCCACTAACTCCCAGATGTGTTCCCGGACAGTTCTCAACTTGGTTTCACGTTTCTCACATTTCATTTTCCTTGATTCGCCTATATGTTTTCAAATGCAACATGATATTTGTCTGCTGTTATGGGAACAATACACCATATTTAAATGACCCTCCCTGATGGCTATATCATGTCATTACAAATTATGATCATATAGTTTGGACCCTGAGCTGTAGAAAAATAATGATTTCATCCTCGTTCCATCCCCTTTCAGAAGAAAAATCTGAGCTCCTTCCTTTGGAGTGTGTGCTGTAGAAAGCCAGTATTTTAACTTTGACTAGCAACCAATCAATAATGATTCAATGCTGCAGCTTCTTGTTAAGTCCACACCACTTCCTCCATCTAGCAATTACTTCAACTCTCAAGTTCTTGTGCCTGGTGCTGCCACAGAATTGATCTTTTTGAAGTGAAAAAAAACTGCAAATTGCACCAAGTTTGTCCATGGTAATAACAATTCTAGTTTCTAAAGGTTTACCAGCTGTTTGTTTTGCAGCTCAGTTACGTCAATCAGTTCCCTCCCCTCGCTCACCACTTAGAGCTTGAGCAATGTAGACCAGACAGCCAGCCATAGATGGAAGGTACAGATCAATGGCGTGTCATACTTATGTATGTTCCTATATATATGCTTGGCAACATATTTATTAGTAGCTTATTCTACAGATCAGATTTGTTCGCTTGACTTATCAGTCCGGCTTATCAGCCACGATACAGTGTTTTTCTCTCACAACAAAACAGCCAAAAACAATATCAACCAGCTTATTACCACTGGATTTTGTAGAAATGTTGATGCAACAAGGGATAAAAACTTGGGACTTATGAGTCTGCAACCAAGCCTGTTGCCATTTGTGTGTGTGTGTGTGTGTGTTTTTTTTGTGAGGCAATCAAACATGTTGCTATTGCGGAGCGGTTACTTCTGGGACCCAAAGTCTCGGCCGTCCATCCTGCTGAAAAATTTCCGGTGTGAAGAGACTTCTGGAACTTCAATTCAAAGTATCATTTTTATTTATGCTTCAAACAAGAAGAACTGTCAGATTTGGATGATTACAGAATCCTGAGTCAGTCGTACTCCCTTATTCCTCGCATCAGATTTATATATGCTCCATTCCTGAGTTGGCGCTGTGTCCCTTTCTCCTAGTCCCAGTCTTCCCATACTTGGCTTTCCATTCGTTTCTACCTTTGGCAGTCTACTTATCTGTTTACTTTTTTTTTTCCTCTGGCGAACAGCCCAACGTGTGCAGTAGCTTGGTGGTTGGCACATGTTTGGAACGTGGGATTCTTTTACTGGATTCTCGCCGTACATGACATGAGGAAACCGACACGCTTGAAGACGATCTCGTGATGCTAGTTTATGTATTCGTAGTATTAAGTCATTTCAAGTCACTTTTGAAACAAATGCGCGACTCCCAGGAAACATGAGAAACTTGATAGACGATGATCGTTTGAGTCACGTTTGAAATGTGTGTCTCCTAGAAAACATGAGAGATTTGATATCTCAGTGGAGGTTTTATAGATATTAAATAAGCTACAAACTTACAAATATGCTAGCATGACATAATATTAATAAAAAGATTATCAAAGCTTTATAGGAGTAAAATGAGTTTCATAGGTCATGAACACACAGTCTCCAACACATGGGTCTTAGAAACTGTGGCACTTAACCCAATAGAGTAAAGTTATTTTCAGTGAAGAGTTTCATGACGTTATTTACAAGATTATCACATCATGTAAAAATAAAATAAAACTCATATGAAATATTCATTCTTAATACATAGTTTGATATTTAATTTCATGACTAGTATAGAGTTGATAATCGCGCTAAGTGAGTTTCACGTGATATAAAAACGCCGACATGCTATAAAAAATGCATATGTGACGGCCTATTAAATATAGATGAAACTTATGTGAAACTCCTAGACTATTCTAAGAGATTGCATATTGTTGCCACCAGTCACATAGGAGTACATGACGATCCAGACAATAAATAAATTAGTTAATGATGAAACCTAAAATAAATGCAAGCCAAAACTTCCTGTCTAGAATGTCATTTTTTAGATGAATGAAGGTCTAGAATGTCATATAACCTTGACTTGAGTATATGGAATGAGCATGACACGCTCATATGAGACAAGGAATTAAATAACCTTAAAATTTTCAATGAAGGAAAAACATTGAATTCTTTGATTGTCAATGGAATTTTAGAGATAACATAAAAGTCACGATGATTAATGGTTCAAAAGTCATGATCCCGGTTTTAGTCCATGGTACGAAGATTCGAGCCCAAACATGCTACCCAAAAGCAGCCCATGCATCATGGATCCAGACACTCGCCATCCACGGCCCAGCCCAGTTCGTCGTCTCCCATCGCAGACTTTACCGCTTCAGCCTAGAAGGCGAACCACCTCCCAAGCGGAGCAACGCGGCGGGCGGCGGCGCGGGGAACCCATGCGCACGCGCTCCGGCGTACGGTGGGCGGTGGCCGTGGGCTCGAGTACAGGCTCAGGCAACGCGCCCGACAGCGTGGCGCGTTCGGCGGCCTATGCTCTGCTCCTAAGGTAATGGACTCCAAACTGTACGTCGTCCTATGCGTCGTCCTAGCTGTACGGATCTGATCGTGGTGTGCGCAAAGCTTCCAATCATTTGTTGAAATTATTGACTCAAATGGAAGACTTAGGTTTCACATTTCATTTTGCTCTCCTCGCTTGTATAATTTCAAATGCTAACATGATATCTGTTTTCTGCGATGTTCTTACAAATTATGATCATATAGTCTGGACTCTGAGCTACAGAGTCTCCCTTACAAAGAGAATCTAGGCTAGTTTCTTTGAGCGTAAAATGTAGAATTCAACTATTTTAACGTTGACAAGCAACCAATCAATGATTCTTACATGCTGCAGCTTCTTGTTACGTCCAGACCAATTTCTCCACTCCAATTGATTTACCTCTAATGTTCTTATATCGAAGAATACTTATAGAACACCACACCTAATGCCGAGCTGTGCCTGGGGCCACTAATTTGATCTTCTTGCGAAAGTGAAAATACTGGAGATCGCACCAAGTTTGGCCATGGTAAATTGGTAATAAGAATTACAATAAAGCTGTAGCAGCAGCTGTTCATTTGTTTCTTTTCTCAGTTACGACAATCACTTGTCTGCAAAGTGCAAACCCATGCACATATTTGAAGCCCACTTCTATTTATTTGGGTTAGCCAAAGTACCTGGATAATACAACCTGATCATATAGAACTCCCACTCCAAAGAAAATACTAAAGGTGATTGTGAAGATGACCTTGCTACCCCCTTTGTTTTCATATACAATGGTCACGGGACTTTCTTCTGCTAAATTGCAATGGTAATTAAGCATAGGAAATTAGGAATACACAGCTTTGGGTTGCCACTAAAGCTAGAATTTGTAAACGTACTCAACTGCCCTGTGGTTGGAAAAATCCCTTCTAAGTCATTGAAAGAAACGTTGAAATGGGAAAGGAAGTGTAGATTGTTCAGTGCACCAGGGATTGCACCAGTTAGATGGTTGCTTGACAAGTCGAGCGCCAGCAAGTTTGTGAGGTTGCAGATGGAGAGGGGGATATCCCCATGTAATCTGTTGAAGCTCAGATTAAATTCAACTAGCCCTTTTAGGAGAACGATCTCTGGAGGGATTATACCAGTGAAGTTATTGTTTCCTAGATCGAGCACTTTCATAGAAGTACTTATCTTGCGGTATGGTTGTCCTGCATAAATTGGTAGCTCAAAGACTATTGAATCCGAAGGTGATGCAGTCTTCTCCGATTTTAGCATCGGCATATCTATTAATGCAGTAGGAATTTCTCCAGTCAAACTGTTATTTGATATGTCTAGATAGAACAGGAAGTTTAGGCTGCTGATCCAGTCAGGAATTGTCCCAGTTAGTTGATTGCCAGATAAACCTAACATCTGCAACTTTCTTAGCTTCGATAACCAACAAGGTATTTTCCCCAACAATGAGCATCCACTTAATGAAAGAACATGTAGATTCTCAAAACCAGCAATGCTGTCATCATCTGGCATGGTCTCATTCATGAAGTTGAGCCCAATAAGAAGGGTGGTGAGGTTTTTGGAGCTCTTTAGTATCTGAAGTGCATTTGTCAAATTCATAAAATTGTTGCCAGCGAGTGAAAGGAACGATAGTGATTTCAGATTGCCTAGTCCCTTTGATAACTGACCTCGGAAATTATTATAAGATAGACGCAGTGCTGTTAGTTTGTGGCATGAATATATGCTTTCTGGAATTTTGCCACTGAAGTTATTCTGCCAAAGATCTAAGGTTTTTAGATTGGGTAAATTGGAGAAATTGACCTTGTTGAGGTCTCCACTGAAATGGTTGCTCTTCAGGTCGATTGTTGTGATATTTGTGAAGTTGCTCAGGTTCGATGACAACTCCCCAGACATGTTGTTATAGCCTAAATAAAGTTCCTGCAATCTCTTGAGGTGAACTATGGAATCGGGTACCTTGCCACTGAAATTGTTTTCTCCGAGATCAAGGATAACCAGATTAGTGAGTTTGGCTATATGTGTGCCATTAAGTATTCCTTGTAAACTGTTGCTGGAAAAAGAGAGATGCTCCAATAAGGTAGCATTGAAGAGTTCATCAGGGAGACTCTCACTAAGGTTGTTGTGGCCAGCCTTGAGCACTTTGAGCTTGGAGCAATTACTGAGTTCTGGGGGGATACTGCCACTGAGTTTGTTGTAACAGAGTTCAAGGATAGCAAAGTTTGGTGATATGTTACAAAAATGACTTGCAATCTGCCCAGTAAAGCTGTTATTGCTGGCATTGAGCACAACTAGATTCTCCATCCCCTTCCATGTTGTGGATGTAAACTGCCCTGTAAATAGGTTGCATGAGATGTTAAGTACCTTTAGAGGTTGGCCTGAGGTTGAAGAACGGTAGATCATGCAAGTCTCCACTGATCTGGTTAAAGCTGATGTCGAGAACAATGATACTGCTGGATGACACCAGTTCCAGGGGCAGGTCACCGGACAGGGAATTGTAGGACAAGTTAAGATGCTGCAGGCCAGTGAGGTTTCCAAGAGACATGATACTCCCTTCAAGGCCTCTAGATGGCAGAGAGACCTCAATGACCGTCTTGTTTCCATTGCAGGTGACCCCTTCCCATTTGCAGCAATCAGTGCCTTGTTCCTGCCATGACTTGGCGAGACCAGAATCCTGCGAGAGCCCAGCAAGGAACTGGAGGAGAGATGCTTTATCCTGCTCCGTGCAAGAACTGATGGGGGTGGCCAAGGAGATCAGCAGCACAAGAGAAACAGCAATGGCAGGTATGGGTAAACTAATGTTGTATTTCTTGTTTGAAAAACAGAGTGGCTGCATGGCTTCCTATTGAAACTAGCATGGAAACCTGACGCTTGTGCCTAATCTAGACAAAGTTATAATATGGCGTAACTGGGGAAGAACATAAGGTAGAAGAAGGAAGAGGCTGTTGGTTCCATCTTGATGATCCCTTCAAGTAGTAATCATATATGGTACACCAAAGTCTTCATTATGATTGTATTATATGCAACAGATAGTCTAGTTCGCTTGTTCACATACATGTTCCATTGGCGGCTACCTGCTATGGTCCACTAGAGTTCTAACTGACCAAGCTTCCTGGCCGTACAAAATACTTGCATCTGTCCAGTCATCATTGAATCAGCTTCTTGTTGAGTTTCTAAAGTCTGCTGTGATTTACCATCATACCTGATTTGACATTTTTTTTCTCAATTGGCCTGATCAGGTCTGATTTTTTTTGAATTTGGCCAAATTTTGATAAAATTCTTATTGGTGGCCCCCTCTAACAGAAAAAAAAAACACAGTTTTGACTTTTACCTTCTGTTATGTGTTATCCTTGCTGCTGATTGAGTGATGTGTATCGCTATTTTCCATGGCCTAGGTTCCACAGGCGCATGATGTAACTCTGGAGTGCAGGTGGCCAGAACTGGGGGTGGGCCGGCCGCTGTACTCCACGGACAACGGGTTGGCAGTGGCAACTCTGGAGGCTAAGTTTGCCTGAGCTTTTCAACCAAAACTAGCCCTATTTTTCATTTATGGAACAATGTTTTTCTCTACGCGTCTGCAGAGAGCGGATCGCCATCGGACGGAGCGTGCAGCTTGCCCTAAGCTTCCACGCTCCAACGAGCTTCATGCGCGCGTGGACGAGGTTCTGGTCAACGCCCCCCCCCCCCCCCCCCCCCCCCCCCCCCTCCCCCAACCAGCGGCGGCGGCGACGGCGCGACACATGCCAGAAGACGCGTCGTCGGCCA
This sequence comes from Microstegium vimineum, assembly GCA_022036555.1. Classification (NCBI taxonomy): domain Eukaryota; kingdom Viridiplantae; phylum Streptophyta; class Magnoliopsida; order Poales; family Poaceae; genus Microstegium; species Microstegium vimineum. The sequence goes on along the minus strand of CM039121.1, from coordinate 44,307,038 downwards.
CTCAGCCGTCCGCGCTGCCGCCGCGTTCTTGTGTTCCGACACCCATCACGTACGTACCTACGTGCTCAGTTCATAACGTACTCATTCTGAAAGTCCAAAGCGCCTACTGTACTGTACTGACATAGTGACATGTACCGATATACCGACCCAACGTGTGTGTTCGGCGTGCCCAAACAGCAAAGTCGGCATCCCAACACGGCAACACCCCCCCCCCCCCCCCAAAAAAAACTGCAGATTGCACCAAGTTTGTCCATGGAAATAACAATTCTAATTTCTAAAGACACCAGCCGGAGACGGAAGGTACAGATCAATGGCGTGTTATATCAAACTTATATATGTTCCTATATATACGGCAACACATTTTATTGATTCTTTGTACAGATAAGATAAACTTTTATGGCCACTGGATTTTGTAGAAATGTTGATGCAACAAGGGATAGAAACTTGGGACTTGAAAAATTTCCAGTGCGAAGACTTCTGGAACTTCAAAGTACTATTTTTGTTTATGCTTCAAGAAGAACTGGGTCGGGAGATGATCGGTCTGCTCCAGTTCTCAGTTGGCGCTGCGTCCCTTTCTGCCAGTTTGTGCATACTTGGTTCTTTTGTTTGTATCATTCGCATTCTACTTATTTGTTTTTTTTCCTCTGGAGAACAGCTCTGCATCTATTGAGATTCATCATAGTAGTAGCTTAGTGGAGCCGTCAAAACAAAACTTGGCACATGTTTGGAATGGGATTCGTTTACTGGCTTCTCACGGCAATGAGGAAACCGATACACTCTGTATATTCATTAGTCATTTCAAGCCACTTCTGAAACAAATGGGTGACTGACACGAAAAAGAGAAACTTGATGACGATGATGATCGTTTGAGTCACATTTGAAATGTGTGGCTCCTAGAAAACATGAGTTGATAATTCCTAAGGCTGTATCAGTGGGGATTTAAGTGAGTATTGAATAAGCTACAAACTTAACAAATACGCTAACATCCCACAATATTAACGAGGAGAGAGATTACCAAAATTTTATGGAAGTAAATTGAGTTTATGGAGATGAAATATTGTTACTAATACATAAGAGTATTAGAAACTAGGATATAAAACTCCCCGAAAACTGACCTGAGATTGCAAATTGCTGCCACCAGTCGCTTAGGAGTATATGGGGTTCCGGACAATAGTAATAATAAACAAATAAATTAAACCTAAAATAAATGTAAGCCAAAACTTGCAGTCCGAAATGTCATATAGCCTTATATGGAATGATCATGATACGATGATAGTATAAGACAACGGACTAAACAACCCTTACAAATTTTTTGCAGGTAAACATTGGAGTCATGTCTGTCAATGGAATTGTAGAGATAACATTTTCTGTTTCAGTCGATGGTGTCAAAAATGGTTTTTCAAGAGGGCTCAACTTATTGACAGTGAGGAGCAGAGATGCCAATTTTTTTATCTATGGAGCCAGAGTTTGTTATACTTGTATCTGCTTTCTTCATTTTTTCCATTATTTCTTTGTCTCTTAATTAAGCTTCTGCTTTGTAATTGTATCTCTGTAACTGTAACTGTTTTTATAACTGTTCTCCTTTTGCTTTCTACTCCCTCGATTTCAAATTATAAGACATCACAAGAATCTTAAAGAGTCAAAACATCTTAAGTTTAACCAAAACTATAGAAAAAAATATATTTTTTTGCAACGAGAAAAAATTATAAAGATTTATGATATCAAATATGCATACTATAAAAATATAAGGGATAATTAGCTCTATAGCCCTAAAAAAAGTTGGTCTTTGGTTTATGGCCCTTTTTTTCCTGAACTTTGCTCACTTCGTTTACTCAGTTATCACATCAGTTCTCATACTTTTTATACAGAAGTAAATGTTGTAAATGCAGTCACAGTCTCTCAGAAACACATAGAGGCGCATTAACTCATTACATCAACATAGTTCAGTGACTACACTCCCAATTCAGTTTATTTCAGTACAGATTATTCTGCACCTCCACTGTTATCATCCATTGAGTGGAGGGCATGGGCTAAATGTCGCTAACTATGATATTTCAGTACAGATTAGCTGCTGCTGGAGCCACTTGATTGCACTACTCAAGATTGATTTGAAGTTCTGGCTGTTTATTGCTAGGTTCTGTTCTGTACACTGCATATCCGCACCGTAAGCCTGGACATGTTATTGTAGAATGTTTCAATTCAAGTAGCTTCAGACGAAATAAATGTATCTGAATAGGACCATCTGGTCATATAGCACTCCGACACCGAAGAACATACCAAAGGCCATCGCAAAGATGACCTTGTCGGTGTACTCTTCTGTGGAGACAATGGAGGCTGGACCTGCATCTGCTGAATTACAGTGGTGCATCAGAGTAGCGCTGCACAGCTTTGGGTTTCCAAAAAAGCTAGAATCTGGAAATGTGCTGAACTGGCCTCCAGTTGGAACTGGCCCTTCTAGATCGTTTCTGGAAATGTTGAATTTGGAAAGGAAGTGAAGCTTCTCCAGTGCAGAAGGGATTGCACCGGTCAAATTATTGTAGGATAAGTCTAGCACCTGTAGGCTGGTGAGGTTGCCAACTGATTGTGGGATCTCCCCATGTAAGTTGTTGAAGCTCAAGTTGAGTGTAAGGAGTGCTTGTAGCTGGCCAATCTCTGGGGGAATTACACCGGTGAATTTGTTGTTTCCTAGATTCAACATTTTAGGGAAACCACTGGTCGTACGGTATTGAAGAAACGGTGTCAGGTAAAGAGGAAACTTAAGTATTATTGGGTCAGAGTGAGCTGCCTCAAGGGTTGGCATCTCCATCAGTGCTGTTGGTATGTCACCAGTAAGATTGTTATTGGATATGTCTAGATAGAAAAGGAGGTTAAAGCTATTAATCCAGGTTGGTATTGGTCCACTGAGTTTGTTGTTGTCTAATAGTAACCCTCGCAAATTTTTGAGCTTAGCCAGCCAGTTAGGTAACTTCCCGTATAGTGGACATTTGCTTATGGCAAGACACATAAGATTCTCAAAGCCATGAAAGTCATCATAGTCTGGCATGGTCTCATGCTTGAAGTTGCCCCCAATTAGCAGGAGAGTGAGTATCCTGGACTTACTGAGGATTTGAAGCGTATTTGTGATATTTGTAAAATTGTTGTGAGCGAGAGCTAGGAATCTGAGGGACTTGAGATTGTTTATCCCTGATGAAAATTGACCATGAAGGTTGTTGAAAGATAGCCGCAACGCAATAAGGTTGCTGCAGGAGTAGAGGCTCTCTGGAACTGTGCCAGTGAATTTGTTTGACCTGCAATCTAAAAATGTTAGATTAGACAGGGTGGAGAAGTTGACACGTTTGAGATCCCCTTGGAAGTTGTTGTCTTTAAGGATGATGGTGTTGAGATTGGAGCAACTGCTAAGAGCTGGTGGCAGCTTTCCAGACATGTTGTTATTGTCTAAGTGAAGCTCCTCCAGCCTCTTGAGCTGCCTAATGGATTTTGGGATCTTGCCATTTAGCCCATTCCACCCAAGATCAAGGATGATCAAATTTCTGAGTTTACCTACATGCTCAGGATGAAGTGTTCCTTGCAAATGGTTGTTAGGGAAAGAGAGGTGCTCTAGTGAGGTAACATTGAAGATCTCAGCTGGAAGGGTCCCACTGAGTTGGTTCTGGCCAGCCTTAAGCACTCTCAAACCAGAGCACTTACCAAGCTCTGGGGGTATCCTACCAATGAATTGGTTGTAGCTAAGGTCAAGGACCACAAAGAATGGTTTGTCAACACAAACTGTGCTCGGAATTTCCCCAGCAAAGCTATTATTGCTCATATTGAGAACAGCCAGATTCTTCATGCCCTCCAATGTGGTGGATGGAAAATATCCTGAGAGGAAGTTACTTGAGATGTTCATTACCTTCATCGCGCTGTCAGGGGTGGATTGCAGCTCATGGAATTCTCCACTGAGCTTGTTGAAACTGACATCGAGGACAGTAATGCTGCTGGAGAGCAACAGTTTCGGTGGGAGTCCACCGGAGAGCAAGTTGCCAGATAGGTTGAGCTTCAACAGGCCGTTGAGATTGCCAAGTGAGGGTGATATGTGCCCCTCAAGGCCCATAGCAGCTAGTGAGATGTCTATTACAGTTCCATCTACATTGCAAATGACACCCTCCCATAGACAGCAGTTTGTGTTATTCTGCCATGAACTGGTGAGGCCAGGAGCTTGAGAGAGACCATTGAGGAACTCGAAGAGGGAGGCCTTCTCCTCTTCTTTGCAGGAGATGGCCGGAGAGGCCAAGGAGAGCAATAGCACAAGAGCAACACCAAGTAAAGGTATGTGTAGCATTTCTGATTTTCTGTTGTTGCATGAATACTGGAGCGGCTGCATGGTCTTTTGCATGAAAGAAGGTAGGACCCTGCGAAGACTTAACTGCTATATAAAGCAGTGGCAGACAGAATATTGAAAAGCTTGCAAGGATGTTGATCCCATATTGCTTTTGCACCTTGTTTTGTCATGATTAGAAGTTTGTAGCCTTTCTGCATGTACACGTTCTGATATCTAGGTTCATATGAGCATCTTTCTTTTTTTATGGTAACACGATGAGTTCTGACTCTAGGTCTCAACCCTTTTTGTGGTTTCTTAATCTTTGTTCCTTGATGATTAGTGAATCATGTAACAATTGTTTTACTGGAAGAAAAACACTGCAGATTTGCAAGGTTGTATTGTTACTTCATTTGCTAAAGTCATAGAGACTATTTGCTCTGCATATTTGGTATTTCATTTGCAAGAGCCATGAAGACTATCTGCTCTATATGTAGGGTTGTATTGGCATTTCATCTGTTGGTTTTATAAAATCTAAACTTTTTTTTTGCGAGGATTATAAAATGTAAACCTTGTAAAAAAAAATAATTCCAATGTTCCTATTTTTTTTTGTGGAATGTGAACTGTACTGATTCACCAAAAACATATTGTATAATTGTATTGAAATGCCGACTGAATCAATTGGAATATGGGTGCACCCCTGTTGAGAGATTTGGGAAGAAAATGAGTACAAGGTTAGTCCTGTAGCACCTATGCTGATGTAAGGGGAACCATGGTGCTTGAGTGGACACATGGCATACAGGTATGTTCTTCTAAACTTTGCAAATATTGCTTTTTCTGAAGCTCATTATTCAACACAGGATACAAGTGGGTAACAAAATATCTTAAAAAGCTTTAAAGTGGCGCCAGCAGCCAGCCCTTTGCTGGCTAGTGCACTCCGGGTGATGACCATTCTAACAGTAGGATCTCCAAGTGGAGCTTAGCATGCAACACACCTATCCTGATCTGATCTTCTTTTGGAAAAGAGGATATTCGTTCATGGTCCACGTGAACGCATCTTCCGTCCACGACGTGTTTAGTCTCTGACCTATTGATCATGGCGTGTCCAGCCTTCTTCTCTCCACCCCTGTGCAGAAAGGCTCGCTAGACATGGATTCTTCTCACGAGTGTCGCGTGGATATGGCATCCGGTCCAGTGAGTTTGATTGGAAAATTGGTTCACTTAAAACTTTGTATCTACCCTCTGACCCACGGATAGGATATACATACTTCAGTAGCTGAATTGGCCATCGGGGATCATATGCCAAAGAAGAGAAAATGACTTGTCCAATTGGTACAGCTAGTTTTGATTCTTTTCTTCTTCCTCTTCACCTCCTCTTCTTTGAGAATCTTCCGTTGATTCCTGTTTCTTTTCCTTTTTGCAGATCATTGAGAGTTAGTTCCCACTAGTTATCCATCACATGCTTTTAGCTTTTGGAGTCATGGTGGAAGGAATGGAGGATCAGAAAATATCCTTGAGCTGACATTCCTTGATATTGAGCTCGTTTCAGATATGCACAATACACAAAGTCACAAATACTAAATGGTCGATAAATTTATGTCCTTTGGCTGCCACAAGATCTAGGCCTGCATTCTGCTCCAGTCAAAAGAGTGTCATTTAGATTTTGCACAATTAACATATTAAACTTTTGGCCGTCGATCTCCTTTTGAATAATTGAACTTTGAAAATGACATCTCTAGATTTGTCCTGAAAAGTATTTTGAAAATCTTAAAATTTGGCAAAATTTGCTGTGGAACATCCCTAAAAGGTGGCTGTTGCTAGCGAACACAACAAAAGTCAAATTCACAATGGTTATTTTCTAGAGGATACCACACCTATTAAAATATTTTTCTCAGTAGTAGAGTTATTAGGTAGTAATGTTTTGAAGAGAAAACGGTAAATACTATTCTGGAAGGCATATAATTTTGAGACTGAGTTGGTTGGCTGAAGGATAATAAGGTCAAGATTTGATGGAGACCCAGTGTTCTCTACCCAACTGACAATAGTTTTGGTAGAGAGCATCTTCTAGACCTGACACGATCATCTGTGCTGCATTTTTATTTACTTTGAAATGTGGAAGATGCTAGGTTTGTAACCTTTTCCCTAATGCTGGTAGTGGCTATGTAACCTAAAAAGATTATCAAGCAAATAGATAAATATCGCAAGCATTGTCTTTGGCAAGGTTCAGATTCTAATAATAGTAAGCCACCAAAAGCAGCTTGGCCTATGGTCTGCATTCCAAAGAAAGAGGGAGGTCTCAGAGTGCTCAACCTCCACACACACAATGAATGTCTTCTACTCAAACATTTGCATAAATTTTTCAATCACATGGACATCCCATGGGTTCATTTGGTATGGACCAGATTCTATACAGAAGGGCGACTTCCTAGACTTACTAATTATTTCAGGGGCTCGTTTTGGTGGCGTACTGGCGTGACATATTGAAGTTGCTGGACTCTTTTAAATGTATGGCCATGATTAATATTCAGGATGGCAAATCATGTTATTTCTGGTTAGATCTTTGGAGTCACAATGTCCTACTGCTAGTCTATCCAGAGCTTTGCTCTTTTGCAAAGGACATATATATTTCAGTTGATAAGGTCCAAGACACAACAGCATTACATACCCTCTTTCATCGGCCCCTTTCCGCGGAGGCCTATGCCCAATTCCAAGAGGTTCAGCTTTTGATCCAAAACATAACTGTCCAGCAGCGGAAGGACCAGTGGTCTTATTTATAGGGTTCATCGATTTTCTCCTCAAGCAGAGCCTACGCTTATGGGATTCCTAGTTTGGTATTCCTTGTTATTTATTTTTCGTTTTCTCAGCTCCTAGAATCCACTAATTTCATTTTGAATCTATTTAGGTTGAGAGCCCAACGGGAGGAGCAGGTGCAGCTCACTGGAGACACGAGAGAAGAGAGACCTGGCCGGATGCTAATCCAGACTCGAGTTCGGTATCTTTCTGAAATAACGCAGTACAGCTCTGTTCTCTACTACGGAGTGTAAAAAAAAACTGTCAAGAACATGATCATCTCCCATATCTCGTCGTGCTATCTGCCCGTCTTTGATTTGATGAGAGCCATAGGGACCCAGCAGCCATGGAAGGGTAGGGAGTTCTAGAAATTTCTGGGGCAAAGGCCTTATTTGCAGTTGCGTCCTGTACTGCATTTGCATATCTGTAACCTGAAGAAAAGCTGTTGGAAATTTCTATTCAGTTCTTGTAATAATGTCGAACTTCATATGGAACCTAGAAAACAGGTCCTGTGCTAAACACTTTTGGCAAGTGCTCAACAAAACAATGACATGGCAGAACCTGGTAAAATTCAATTCAAAAGAAAAGAGAGAAATCGAAAAGGTTCTGATAAATCATTTTGCGTCAACTCCAACTCCACTGATGAATCCGACGAATGAAAGATTTATTCATAGCTTTTTTACGAAAGAAAACTGCTTATGGGATTCTTTCATTGTTTTTTTCCTCGTGTTTCCCTGAAACCTTTTTTTTTTAGTATCAGCGTTGTTCATCGTGTTTCCCTGAAATCTCTGCCTTTCTGAGCCCAAATGTGCAGCTTTAACGGTCCGGCTCACACTATTCCGCGCCATAGCGGCCCAGCCCATGTCCAAGCCTAAAACGAACCCCAAACTTGGCAGGAGTAATGCGAGGCCACCCGGCGTAGCGCGCAGGCGCAGCGGCGGCGGCCGCGGTCGCGGCGAACAGCTGCCGGAGTCGGCCAGCAGCTCCTGCGAGGTACATCCTACAGTAGATTGCCAAAAAGTTTGTGGGATTGGGAAAAAATAAGGAACGCAGAACCATCCAACGAGCGTCTGGGTTACTGCAAAAAGTTGGTGGGATGTTCTGAACTTCTGATGAAAAATATCCGATTCAGCAAAATTCAGTTGTTGTCTCTTCTTGTGTACTGGATACCTAATGTCCTGCCAATCTGTGTGCAGGAAAGGGCGCATTTTGTTTGTGAGGGATTTCTATTGCTTGCTGCGTGGAAAGATTGCTCGAAGAATTACACCAGTAATCCAGCAATCTTAGGATATGCTAGATTAAAGTTACACAGGTTCCCAACAAGATTGAAGTACTGATGTATTTAGACTGATTTAGTTCAAATCGTCATACATGGGTTACATACTTGGAAGCCCTTCCGGTTACTTATTTTCTGGTAATCTGAATATGAGCTAAATATGGTTTCAGTTTCACATCTAGAGGAAGCCTTGTAGACTGGAGCTGCCTGAAAACCTGAATTACCAAAATCATCATGAGCGGAGCTGCCTGAAAACCTGAATTACCAAAATCATCATGAGCCAGCATGTGTACTGACTACTGAGGTAGCACTAGCCAAAAAACTTTGATAATACTGTCTGATCATACAACACCCCTACACAAAAGAATGCACCAAAAGCGATTGCGAAGATGACCTTCTGGACCTTGTCTTCAGTTTGTTTTGTGGAGAAAAGTGTTTCTGCAGAACCACAATGGTGGGCAAGCATAGGACCACACAACTTTGGGTTACCCTCGAAGCTAGAATTTGGGAATGTGCTGAGCTGGCCGGTGGTTGGGATAGGCCCTTCGAGGTCATTGTTAGAGACATTGAACTTAGAAAGGAAATGCAGATTGTTTAGCGCCGTTGGGATTGGACCTGTTAGATGGTTGCTAGACAAGTCCAGTGACTCGAGGTTTGTGAGGTTGCAGATTGATTGTGGGATTGGTCCAGTGAAGTCGTTGTAGCTCAAATAGAGTGTAAGGAGCGCCTTTAACTGACCAATCTCTTCAGGGATCACACCACTGAAGTTATTCATGCCTAAATTCAGCGTTGTTGAGAAAGAAATGGGCATACGGAATTGTCGTTGCTGGCTCTTATAAACAGGCAGCTCGAAGGCCTTTGGTTCAACCTTATCTGCTTTTAGCATTGGCATGTCCACTAAGGCTATTGGAATTTCCCCAACAAGACTGTTGTTTGATAGATTTATATGGAATAGGAACTTTAGGCTCTTGATCCAGTCTGGTACGGATCCAGTTAGTTGATTCCCATACAGAAGTAAAACTTCCAGATTTGTGAGTTTCGATAACCAGAAAGGTATTTTGCCAGATAATGAACAGTGATTTAAAGCAAGGACCTGAAGCTTCTGAAAGCCATCAATTCTATCATCCTCTGGCATGGCCTCGTTTAAGAAGTTGTGCCCAATAAACAAGGTGGTCAAGCTGCTGCAACTCCCTAGGATCTGAAATGCACCTGTTATATTTGAGATGGAGTTGTTAACAAGCGACAGAAAAGTGAGGGACTTCAGATTGCCAATTCTTTCTGACAACTGGCCATGAAACATATTTGAAGATAGCCGCAGTGCTGTTAGTTTGCTGCATGTATATATGCTTTCTGGGATTGTACCACTGAAGTTGTTCCGCAAAAGATCCAAGGTTCTTAAATTGGGTAGCTTGGAGAAATTGACGCTACTGAGTTCTTCACTGAAACTGTTATTCTTGAGGTCGATGATCATGAGATTTCTGCACTTGCTTAGAGTAGATGGGAGCTCACCAGACATGTTATTGTCGTCCAAATGGAGCTCCTCTAATCTCTTGAGCTTGCCTATGGACTCTGGGATGTTACCATTGAAACTATTCCCTCCAAGATCAAGGGCCACCAGATTTATGAGCTTGCTGATGCCATTGATCGATCCTTCTAGCTGATTATTAGACAAAAAGAAGTGCTCCAACAAGGTAAGAGTGAAGAGTTCATCAGGAAGAGTACCAGTTAGGTTGTTGTTCCCAGCATTGAGAGATGTCAGCATGGAGCAATTACGGAGACCTGGAGGGATTCTTCCACTGAACTGGTTGTAGCTGAGATGAAGCGAAGCAAAGGATGGCACACTGACACATAGGTTAGCTGGTATCTGGCCACTGAAGCTGTTGTTGCTAGCATTGAGTGCAACCAGACTCTTGGTCACCTCCCAGATGGCGGATGGAAACAGCCCTGTAAACAAGTTGCTGGAGATGTTCAGTACCTGCAGAGGCCGGAAGGTTGAAGACTGCAGATCCTGCAAATCCCCGTTGAGCTTGTTGAAGCTGACATCAAGGACAACGATGCTGCTGGAGGACAAGAGCTCCGTCGGTAGGCCTCCAGACAGCAAGTTGTTTGACAGGTTCAAGCTCACAAGGCCAGTGAGGTTGCCGAGAGACGGTGTGATTTGGCCCTGAAGACCTCTGGACGGCAGGAAAACATCAGTCACTATCTGATGTTTTGAACTGCAGGTGATACCTTCCCATCTGCAACAATCTGTGTCGCTCTTCCACGAACCGGTGAGGCCACCGTCATGGGAGAGCTCAGCGACGAACTGGAGCAAGGAGGTCTTCTCCTTCTCGGTGCACGAGGCGGCGAGAGACGCCGATAAGAGAATGATCACAAGTGCAGTTCCAAATAATGGCATTGGTGTGGCTAGCCAACTGGTTCTGCTGTTGCATGACGAATAATGGGGTAGCAGTGGCTTCATGATTCTCTCGTTTTCTTGAGGGCTACAAATCTCGAGCAATCAATGTGTGTATCACTGTATCCATAGAAGGTTGCTCTTTTATGAAGTAATCAGAGTATTTCAACGTGTGAGAACTGGCAAGCCGCCTCAAAAATCTGTCTACTTCACAGCCTGATATGTTTCCAACAAGTCTATGGCTGCTGAGACTGGAAGTCAAATAAGCAAGACTTGTTGGCCGATATCGTGGACCTGCCCTTTGATAGTATTCGAGGAGGACAAATGGGTATGTTTGCCTTGGTTACAGTGCCTGCACAGAGAGCTAAGCAAAGATTATGTATGCATCCGAATACCAGTACCTTCACAGGAATATTATATGCATCAGTCAAATTTCCATTCTGAAACTTAGCTACTGACTATGTTCCAAAAGAATGTTGGTGCATGTTAACAGTCTGTCTGCAGAAAAAATGTATTCTGAGATCATTGAATTTTGGGCAATAGTTTAAGTGTTTAACCCTGAAGGCAGCGCTGGTTGGGTGAGGGATAGTAAGGTCAATGGTTTTATAGTGGAGAAAAGAGAGCTTTTTGACCTCATCCGTTTACTTGCTGTTTTTCTTTCAGTGGCCGTGCAGTCTGGTTTGCATTTTGTTTGTTGCCCTACAGCTGGTGCCGAATTGTCAGTTGTCATTGTCATTCATCCACAGTGGCACTTGTCTTGATTCAGTGGTCATTTTGTTTGCGTTTTCGGCTTCGCGAAAAAGCAGTGGGTAAGGCTAAGGTCAGAGTCAAGATAGTCGGCGGGGATAAGCAAAGCCATAAACGAAGCTAGCATGAGATGTCTAGACTCTAGTGTTCCCCATGTAGTCAGAATGGAAGTACAGTCTAGACTGGTTGGTAATTCCTTGGTGATTTTTTTTTAATATAAATGGTCTTATATACTATATTGATATAACAAGTCAAATTGGGCAATTGGCCAAGGTCATACGATCGTCTTGAGACTACTCCCAGCCTCTGCATATATAGCTAAAAAAAATTAAAAAGCCTATAAAGTTTTTAACATTCATAAGAGATGCACTAATAACCATCAACCATAGAGTAGATCGTCATATACGTGGCTGGGTTAAAAAAAGAAAAACTCCTATAACAGCCGAACCATATATTGTCCGTAACTAATGGTATGCTGGGGCCGTATATTTTTAGAGGCAAGCTATTTGAGACGCCCGCTTTCTATTGGTTTATCATTCACTGCATACTGGTGTAGGTCGGCTGGATTGTGTTGTGGTGGACTACATGCGTGGGTATTTAGCGCGTCATGATTTTTTCGTTAACACACACACACACTTGTTCAACTTTGCACATCTTGATATTTATAAGAAAGAGAAAACCTACTTGGTGTGACACTTTGGAGCTCTGAGCTGGACAAAAACACAGAAGGTGCAGTGGAGATGATGGAGTTGAAGCCCCACAGGCTCACGGTAATAGGCTGATCAACCACACCACCTTAAACCATACTGGTTTACTGGTGTAATGGTGTTCAACGTTGCGAGCACAAGCCGGCCTGCAATAAAAAGGAAGAAGTTCGCCGAAGTTGATTGGAGAGCACAACTGGTGCTAGCTGTCCGCAAGCAAGGAAAGAAGCACGAACCGATCGAGAGGGCTGTGAGTGTTACGTTTGAGCAGTGCCTACCACGAAGAGATCTCTTGTTTTGATGGGTCTCTGCGTGAAGTGAGTACAAAACTGTCATCAGAAAACGCCACTTGCCTACTTTGGTGAGCAATGAGCATTACTGATGCAGTTGATGTGCACAAGTTCACTCACCAAGTAGAGAAACGAGCAGGATCTGATCTGATTTGTTGCTCCCGCAATGCAAGTTGTTCCGAGAACACAATCGGCGTCAACTCCAGCAGCTAGCCTAAAGGTCCCATTCCATGCTGCTTAGTACGTGTCTGCAAGCAGGCAAGGAACCGCAAGGCGAGAGGGTGCCGGCGCAAAGCAGAGGAACGAACTCTCGGTCTCAGCTCAGACGGAGATGGCAGTGGAGGTGAGGTGGTGGACTGGTGGATCGGAGGAGCTGGTGAGCAATAATGCACCATGGCAAGCAAGCAGGCACATCCTACACTGCGTCAACGGGCGTCAACTGCAGGAGGACGTACGGTCACCGTGTGGCATCGACAGAGCTGCCAGTTGTTCAGTGACCATGGCAACGAAAATTGGTGAGAAAATTTTTGTTACTATAGTGGCTCCCTTAGTTCCATCAAAAGTGTTGTTTTATAATTCGAGACTTTTTGTTTGACTGTTTATTTTATTCAAATTTTTTATGTAATTCTTATTTTTATTTATTTTATTATAACTTATTTTATTATTAGATATACTTTTATAATATTTTATTTATTTTATTATTTACATAAAATTTTAAAATTATACAAACGGTCACACGAGAAATAAAATAAAAAAACGAAATAATGGTTGAACCACTACGCTTGTTCTTCGATGCAAACCTGATACCAGTTATAGAGGACTGAATGTGTGGCTCAACAATATAATGGTTGCCGCAACATTTACTTGGTTGTTGCTGGCTCATTGTCAGAATGTGCATGAAACTGGTACACAATCTGGTTGATTTCGAATGATTGAATAATATTTTGTGAAAGGAAACAAGCTGAAACAAGCTCAAAGTAGTTTAAGCGAACAGAGCCTAACCTCATGCCTCACATAGTATCTATATGGATCCACTAAACATAGACACAACGAATGCTTGCACTTCCCTTTCAGCACGGCTGCATAGAGTGGTTGACGTGAGTCAAGAGACTCGGCTGATAGCCACTGAACTACATGGCTACTATGGCTCTGGCCTCTCGGCAACCGTGGTCATTACGTTTAATTTTTTTCTTTTCTAAAATTGTTAGTTTTCAAATACTAAAACTAAACTTAGCAAAAAGGAAAAAAACACGAATCTAAATAATCAGAATACGTTGGTTTGGTTTTAAACCAAACCAAAAGCATCGACACTTTGTGAATCTCAATTTCACTGGTGTTTGCCACAATTAGACGGCTTGTAGTAACGAGTATCATTGAGCGGATGTGGTGTTTGTCTCCGGCTCTGATCAAGGTGATTGTGAGGGGTTCTTGAGTCTTTCTCGTGGGAGTTCATGAAATACATCTCTAATAGATTGCTCATAGATTGTGAATCTCCATCTTATGTTGATTGTGCACCATCCGGTTGCGGGTTAGACGTGCTAAGCCTATTAGTGGTGAATCACAAAGTGGGTGTATCGCTACAACAAGGACGTAGCTTGTCGGCAAACAAGTGAACCTCAGAGAAAAATATTGTTGTTTCAATCTCTATTCTAAGGATTTCTATTGTGTGTTGATTGATTACTTGCCACAGTGGTATATCTCGTTCTATCACCTCTTGTATTTACTTTGATATTTGTTTAGTATACTAATAGCTATCTTGCTAGTTTTATTTAGCACTCTAGCTAGAAGTAGAAGTATTTGTTTATCTCTTGAGTGCTTAGTGATATTAGCTCACTAGAATTGTGGATAGATTGCTTGCAACATTCTTATAGTGCTAGCGCAAAATGTCACATTACGCCATTTGTTTATCTAACCACTTTGTTTGTGTTGTTCTATAATTTTTTTTATTTGGCTATTCACCCGTTTAGGCATTTAGTACCTTTCAACGTCTTAGTGGGACATTTCTCATGTCTATTTTGGGTCCCCTTCATCACCTCCTTGGCCCTAAGATCACCTCCACATTTGATGGTACTTTTCTCTCTCAGGAGAAGTACACTCAAGGACCTTCTTTCTCGTGTTGTTCTCATTGATCACTGCACTATTGATACTACTATGGATCTTGGTGTTCACCTTTGACCCATGGTGCACCACTTGCTTATCCCACTTGCTATCGTCAGCTAGTTGGGAGCCCTGTCTATATTTGGATCACCCGTCTGTCGACGAAATATCGTCGGCAGTCTACCGAGGGGTATGCCCACGGTAATAGATTAATTGGTGAAGGTGCGCAAGATAACAAACTCGATGGTGATGCAAGGCAAACACAAGGTTTATCCAGGTTTGGCCGCTAAGATTGACATAATAACTATGCCCTGCATCTTGGTGGATTGTATTGAGCTCGGAGGGCACGGTCACAGATCTTGGATCTAATCCCTAGCCAATTACCATGCCAGATTCGTATAAGATATGGTGAAGAATCATGGCCCTATTGATTTCGGTGATTAACGACACGTAAAAGATTATTATGGCTAATGTGTGTTTTGTAGAGGCTATGCGTAGCTTAGCCATAGTGATCAGTGTGAATGGGCATCAATGGTTATCACTTAGCCCCCAAGATGGATATCGTTTCGGATTTCAAAGAGACATGATGAAGATCCTAGAGTGATAGGTCTAAGTGTCATAAGGAGACGAAGGACACTTAGTATAGATATGGCTTTATTTGATCTTTGACCGCACTATTAAGAGGGGTTGAGACTAGTAGCTTGACTTAGGAGAGCTTCATGACTTAGGTGTGGTGCACACTTGACTTACTTAGCTCTAAGCAAGCCTATAGTGACCGTAAGATAGCATAGAACAACTTTCATATTCATCGCGACGAAAACCGAAGTTGAGAGAGCCCTTCTCTGGACGTTGGACGCTGAGTGTAGAGGCGACGGACGCTGTCCATTGAGCCAAACGCTGGCGTCGGACGCTAGGGTATGCACCCTGAGCGTCCGGCGTGCTAATAGAGAGTTCCAGAGAGGGCAGATTTGCGACAGACGCGTCTGTCGCAAGGGCGTCGGACGCTAGCGAGCGTCCGGGAATATTTTCCGAGAAACCCGAGAGCAGCCAGTTGGCGCCGGACGCTGCGGGGCAGCGTCCGTTGCCAAGCGACGGAGCGTCCGTCACCTGCTGACGTGAACATGAACTAGCCGTTGGGGCTCGCCTAGCGACGGAGCGTCCGTCGCCAACTTAAAATGTTTGTTTTCTCAGCCCGAGGGCTGAGTGTGGGGGAGTATAAATACTTCACCCCTTGTCTTCCCACCTTGCCTTTGCTCATTTAAGTTGCTGAGTTGCTTGAGAAGGTTGGGAAGAGAGCAAAAGCCCAAGAGAGAGAGTGTGATTTGCGAATCCATTCATCCATCCTATTCTCTAGTTCATCCAAGAGTTCAAGTGTGCATCCACTCTAGTTGTGAGGCTTGATTGAGTCAAGTGAAGATCAAGGCTTGTTACTCTTGGTGATCGACATCACCTAGACGGTCCGATGGTGCTTGGAGGAAGGTGATCGCCGGGAGGATTGTTGACGGCCCTTCTTCATCGACTTGTGATCGGTTGTGGGCGGTTCACCGAGCCGGAGTGGCGAAGAACCAGCCCGTCGAGAGCACTCATCCCTTGCGCGGGATTGAGGGGGAGCTATACCTTGCGAGGTGCTCCAACGAGGACTAGGGGGAGTGTCGACTCCTCGATACCTTGGCAAAACATCGCCGTGTCAAGAATCTCTATCCCTAACTCTTTCATATCGCATTACATTCCGCACTTGTTCTTCAATTCTTACTAGAATTGTGTAGGGTGTTTTCGCTTTCCTTGGCTTGCTATCGCTTTCATAGTCTAAGGCACATGAATCGTTAGGCACGGGGTGATTGGTACTTGATAGGTTTTCATATTTGCTTTAGAAATTTGAAATAAGCCCAATTAACCCCCCCTCTTGGGCATCTTGATCCTTTCATATGGTTAATTTCTTAACCCACTAAGTCTTCTTATATGGAAAGTCAATTTTGCTTCAATCACAAGGTACGTAGAACAGTCAAGCTCACCCTACAATTAGGCTTTGCGGCTTGGGCCGCCTCCTTTGGATCGGCCTAGGTCTAACTATGAGTGTATGGGAGATTTATCCCCCCACACCATTCTAACATCTCTCACTCTATTCATATATTGTGTCAGTTTGTCTCGGCTCCTACCTAGCTCCACTATGCTCACCTCCTTTGTGTTCTATACCTCCATGGAACTATCTCTTGTTGCCTTTTCTTTCCTCTAGCTCTCTCCAACTTCAAGCATACTCTGATGTGACCTGGGCGAGTGATCCCTCTGATAGCCACTCTCTCCACTTAGTGTATTTTCCTTGGCTGCTCCTTGATTGCCTAGAAAGCCAAGAAGCATACTGCAATTTCTCGTTCGACTGCTAAGGCTAAGTTGCATGTTATAGTGATTATGACTACAAAGGTGACATGTCTATGGTGTCTTCTTGAGGATTTTGGTGTGCCTGCCACTACACCCAATCCGCTCTCTTCTGACAGCACCGTTGCAATAAATATTGCTCAAGACATAGTCAAGCATGAGTTCACCAAACATATCGGTGTTCATGCTTCCTATATGAGATCGCATGTGCACGATTAAGTTGTGATGTTCCACCATGTTCCTTTAGAGGTTCAGCTAGCGGATTTCTTCACCAAGGCACATACATAGTCCCATCATAGATTTTTCTCTCTTTGTACTCAATGTTGAGTTTGATGAGGGTGTTAGATGTATAGGATTATATGTATTTCCCTCTACTTGGAGGCTTTCTTTGCATATGTACTTTGTGTGTGTATATATATATATGTCATGTTTGGGTCTAGCAATATAGTTGGTTGAACTCATTATGACAAATTTATGATAGTGTGAGTAATTAGTGAGCATGATCAAAATAAAAACAAAGAATAACCAAAGATAATTTAACTCCTAAAGCATAAATAGTAAAAGAATTATAACAATCGGCTCAGTAAGTTAATAACAAAGATGCTAGAAAACAAAAAATTTATCAATGAGCAGGATATCTCACTAGTGAAACAATTTTACCTCTGGTTATAAATAAGTAGAAATTGTATAAGAAATTAGATAAATAATGTAAACTAACTAGTTAATGTTTAGTAATGTTATTATATCTTAGCTTATTTCAAAGGCCTTTCACAATCTTTATCAATAAAAAATCCTACAGTTTCAAATATGCAAGAGGGCAGTACACACTCAAATTTTTCCTACCTTGTTTGGTATTCATTTTAAACTTCTTTAAATCAGATATTTTCCATCTGATTTTGGAATCAAATAGAACAAATAGGAGGAGTTTTCCCATTTTATAAATCTTCAAATATGATTGCATGGTTATTCAATTAATTACCTCAAGAGATACACCAACTGATTAGAGTTCTAACATATCTTTCTTTTTTAAAATATTTGATATTATTATCAATGTGTTCTTTTTAGGAGTATTTGATTTAGCCATTTGTTCTAAGTAGTTATAGTACAGATGTTCATGTTAGATATGTATATAGTTAGGGGTCTAATTGTAAATGTATTTAATGACTTGTGGCTATATATATATATATATATGAAAGTCACCTCTTTCAGAATGGGTGTTTGAAAGGTCTAGATATGGCTAGAGGAGGGGGTGAATAGCCTATTAAAAAATTCTACAACAACACTTAGGCAAACTTGTTAGAATAAAACACGGCGTAAAACAAATTTGCACTAGCACTACTAGGGTCGGCAAGCCACCTACCACAAGTCTAGTTACTAGCAAGATATATCCTATGTCGCACACAAGAGCTAGAAAACTAGAACTACTAGATTAAGCTACACAAGCTAAGCTAGAGGCTCTACTTTGCAAGAATGTAAAGAATATAATGCAAAGCTAGAGTTAGGATGATTATACCGCCGCGAAGAGGTGAGTCAATAGATAACCAATCACAATATGAATCCTCGGTAGAGACAAGTTGACACAATGATTTTTTACCGAGGTTCACTTGTTTGCCAACAAGCTAGTTCTCGTTGTAGCGATACACCCACTTGAAGCTTCACGCGCTAATTGGCAATCACAAGCCAAACCCGTCACCGGGTGCCGCACAACCAACACAAGATGGGGATCCCCAAGCTACGCGGAATCCACTAGAGATACCTTTTGCGAATCTCCCACGGGTAGGTTCAAGAACCCCTCACAATCCACCGATCGGAGTCGAAGACAATCACCTTCCTCCGCTCAACGATCCTCGTCGCACCAAGCCGTCTAGGAGATGGAAATCTCTAAGAATAACAAGAGCTCCACGATGACGACGATCACCAAGTGCCACTAGAATGTAATCAACAAAGCAATGCACTTGGTTCACTCAATCTCTCATGAAATGATCAATTATGTCAAGAGGATGAGTGGTGGAAGCTATCTCAAGCAAGCACAAATGTGTGAATGAAGTAGGAGTGCAAAGAGATGCCCCAAAGGGCCGGCCATATCACTTATATAGCCCTCACTCAACAACTAGCCGTTTTGCCCATAAAACAGAGCTTCTGCGCCACCTCCGGACGCAAGAAACAGTGTGGGGTCCGGACCATCAACAGCGTCCAGATGCCCCCACACAGAGAGACAGCTTCTCTGTTCACCACTCCGGACGTGACCTCCGGTCGCGCGCGCCGCGCTGTCCGGACTAACGACCATGCGTCCGGTCGCCTGCCGTTCAAACGGCTCTGTTTCCCGCTCGCGCCACAGCCTACCACGTGGCTCTGTACGACACTGTTCACAGGGTCCAGACCACCGTCCGGAAATATTTTCCCGAGTTCCCGAGCGCACCCGAGAGCAAACAACACCTCCGGACGCATGTCCGGATCCCAGTCCGGACCATCGCCTGCGTCCGGACTCATTTCCTCCAGAGACAACAGAGAGCGCCAGACTCCGGACCCTGCGTCCGGAGCTCTGCGTTCGAACTGCAAACAGCATCCGGATGCCTCTCCTCAGCTGAGCCGACCTAGGGTATGCCTCCGGACCCATAGCCGATGGTCCGGACAGCACCATACCCTAGCGTCCGGACCTCTGTCCGAAGCTCATACTAGCTTCCCAAACACTTCTTCAACTTCTCCAAGCTTCCAAGAGCTAACACTAAGTGATCTCAACACTTGTGCACGTGTGTTAGCTTTTACTTCACAATTATCTTGGATGTAGTTGGTTGTTTCACTAGTTCAAAAGATTTTAATGCAATACATATGAACCTAGTGGCACATGATAACCGTAATCATTAGCAAGAGCTCCCTCCTTGATAGTACGAATATCTACCCTAAATGTGATCACACCCTCTATGGTGTCTTGATCACCAAACCGAAAATGGTCCTATTATCACCTTTGCCTTGGCACCATTTCCCTTTCCATCTCCTTCACCATGCTAGAGCTTATGCAATCCACCCTTGATCCCTCTTGCTCCATCACATGACATGTACCAACCTATCTCATAATAATACTTAGAGATCCAAGGTTAGTACCTAAGTGGGTTTCATCAATTACTCAAAACCAAAACACATGGGAGACTCTCAGTGTTATCATTCAACTAGTTTCCTTATGGTTCTCTTCTTTGTCTTAACTCCTCACTGTGTCGCTGACTTCACGGCGGTGTGCTGATGCCACCGTCCGTCCTCTTTTGCACCACCGACTTTATCCTCTGTGTCATCCTACACCTTCACCACGTGCAGCCTCACTCCCCCAATCTCTTCGCTCCCTCTCTGCTAGCGTGACCCATCTCACACACGTAGTCTGCCTCCTATGTAGCCCTCTGCTTCACGACATTGTCCCTCTATGGGTCAACATGCTTATGTGGCTGCACATCCACCCCATATCATATCGCCCACCCACATGTGTGGTTCTCTTGTGTATGTTTTCCTCATTCCTAGTCACACGTGTTCCTTCTCTTCTCGCACTTGTCTTCACGGTTCGAGTCGTCCATGTGGATCGGTCCATGGGGACCATCCGTTTGTGTCACCCATGTTCGCGCTCCTCTGCTTCCATGTGGATGTTGTCGGGCTGGTCTCTTCTATCGGCCCATGATGCGCTAGTAACTCGTGCATTATGCGCGAACTCTATCTCTCATGCGTCCTCTAACCACCACTATACTCACTCTTGTCCGCCTGACTATTGTATGATCCAATACAAGTCTAACATGCAATGCAATACTGTTTGAATTGGTAATTATAGTACAATACTCCCTCCGTTATCATTTGTTAGGCGTAGAAAATAGTTTCACAGGTACCAAGAAAATTGAGATAGAGAATTGATGTATTAATAAAGAGCTGAGAACTGAGTTGTACTCCGTATTCCTGAATGCATGCATGCAGCTAATGTTTGTTTTGTAGCCCATTAAAATCAACCAAGCTTTCCTGCCATTGGTCCATCACTAAAGAAATGCTTCATATTTTCTGCATATGAGTAAATTGCCGATGTTTGCACATGGACTTTTGCCTCGTTATATCCCCCACGCCTAATATAATGTCAGAACTTAGAAATCAGCCTACGCCTAACAAATGATAACGGAAGGAGTACATGTCAAGGGGAAAGATAGTCAATTAGAAAATGACATTATCAATCATAAAAAAGTTGAAGTACATAAAGGGACATTTTGCTAGACCTTGCATTGGAGGGAGGAAGGGTGTTGGAGCAGGGATAGAAGTATGTTCTCCTCGGTTGGTGTTCGATCAACACCTCGGTAGTTGTGGCACAGATGGTGAGGGGAGATGCAATCGTGAAGTCGCATATATGGAGAGAGGTGTCGGCGCGTGAGAGCTCAGGCCTCACTGACTAAGTTGGGGGTAAGAGGGCGACGATCGCCACCGGTCTTAGTTCACCTACACACATGAGAGATCAATCTTGTTGTTTAGGCACCCATACTTGACGGGTGCCCATTTCTTTATCCACTAGTGACTTGGCAACCCATAGAGTTCTAGGCCTATTCTTGTTAGGTGGACCTAGGAACACTACTTGTGGCTTTCCCTTAGCATCCTTCTTAATGATGTAATGAGAATTGTAAGCAAAGGGTCTTGTATGCTTAGGCAAGGATTGAGGTGGTGGAGTAGTGCAATCATATGCAAGGTGACCAACTTATCCATACTCAAAGCATCTTCTAGTCTTTGGCTTTGCTTGATAGTAGTACTTGACTTGATAGGATTGTTTTGCCTTGATTTGGGACTTAGCTTTCTTCACTTGATTTTCTTTGTGACCAATTCTCATCTTGTTATTCTTCATGACCGTGTTCATGAGTTCATTTTAGAGATTGTGACCCTTGGTGAACTTCTCAAAACCAATGGCAAGGTGATTCTTCTCAATCTTCAACCTCTTGTTCTCTTCTCTAAGGAAATCAAGCTCAAGTGATGCATCATAGTCTTCATCTTGATGTTTTGCTAGAAAAATCACTGAGGCAGGATCTCTCTGTGTTTCGTGAGTCGTACTACTTAGTACTAGTAATATGCGGGCGTGCCAGTATACATTCGTATACAAAATTAAATAAATGTGAAATAAAATACAATGGACAAAAATTCAGGGAAACATCGCTTTATTCATTCATCGGTGAATTATAAAGTACAATTTCCCACTTATATATATTTGCGCCGAGCTCCATCTGACAATCAGAGGATTGTATAATTTCTGGTTCCCGGAGCCTCTAGAGGCCTCCAGTTAATTACATCCGCGGCTTTGGGCCGCAGAACACCTCCGATTAAACTATGCCGATGGTCGTCATTGTCGTCTCAATATATATAGAGTTATCTCCAAGTATATGCATAAGCACAAATAAATGAAAAAGATGGTGCCAGAGCCTTCGTCGGTCTCCGGCAAAGGTATCCGGCCTCGTCATGCGGATCCCATAATGAAGTCAAGGTGTTCGGCCTCGTCGGTCACGAACAAGTAATTCCGGCCTCGTTGGTCGCGGAAAAGGAAACGTCCCAGCCTCGTCGGTCAGGGGAAGAAAGATGACTTCATATGGATCACCGGGCCTTCACGGTGTGGAAAATGGTTGATGAATATATGAGACTTGTGCTCATACGATACTTAGGAGATTTCTCCATGTGAAAGCTTCGAGACGCGTATGCTCGACGCCATTTTAACAGCAAATAGACGAAGCCCACTTGGGTCGTGCATTGCGCCACGACACCAATTGACCGTGCGTTGCGCCACGGTTTTAATCGTTCAGCCGTGCACTGCGCCACGACATAGATATATATTTTCAAGGGGCTGAGCGTCAACGAGAAGACAAGCAGGCGATGACTCTGATTTACAGATGTATGTTGGCCATGCTGAATTTTATATTCTTTTGCACTTCTTGCTTCTTATCTTGTGGTGCTCTCCGTCTTGCGTTCACGACGATAACATGAAGGAGCTTGTACATCGAAGAGATTATACGCTGGACATGCTGAAATCACGGGCTATCAAAATAGCCGCTAACAATGAGCTGAAACATCTTCTAGCTTTGCTTCGCCAAACTGCCAATATTAGCCGTCAGCTACAAGTGCAGACGTACAACGTCGTCAAGCCGCCGGATCGTTGCTGGTGCATGGTTGATGTGCATCATCATCGGGACGAGTTGGACCGCCGCGGATTTGATTGTGCATGATCGCCGTCGGGCTGCTGCAAATCATCGTTCATGCCTTGCTTGTCTGTCACCGAAATTGCTCTGCCTCCTTGCCGGGCTGCTGCTAACACGTCGAATCGATGGGGCTGCATCTCTTGCTGGCATGTTGCATCTTGCTTGTCATGGTGCCCGTGTTGTTGCCTGACGCCGTTCTTGTGGTCGTCGTCGTCGATGTGCTTGCTGGAACGCCGCTGCTGGGCCACGAACAGACGTCGTCTCTTCTTTGTTGTTGTGCTGATCATTGTTCCGGGCTGCCGTCGTCTTGTTGCGCCGCGGATGGTCATGGTGTCCATCTAACCTACAACTATGCAAAAAATTAAACAGGTAAAGGATCTCACCGTAAGCGTGGGCGGCCATGGATATCGAGGTTGCCGAAGAAGCGCGACGATGTGTGTTGGTGACGAAGGGGACGACGACGATGGAGTGGTGGTGCAGGCGAGGCCGACGGCTGGTTCCCTCGGCGTCGATGTGGACAGCAGTTTGTTGGATGGATCTGCGTGCGGCGTGGAACAGATGCAGCAAGGTGACGGCGTCCTCCGGCGTATGTGCTTGATCTGCCTGTGTGCGTGCGTGATGCAGGCGTACGGCAAGGCAGCGTGAAGATCGTTTGCAGATACGTGCGTGGCGGCGTGTGCGTTGGTGCAGAGCCGGTGGAATAGACCTGTTGTTCTCTGATGATGCCGTCCCCCTGTTGAGGAGGAAGGGCTCTCCTCCTTTTATAGGCCACAGCTAGGGTACACGTAGCTTGGGTAGGGCAGGCTCAGCGCCGCCGTAATTCTGTTGGCGAGCACTCCGGAGCCGAGCCGTGCGGGAGACGTTTGATGGAGCTTATCTCTTCGTAAACCATCTGATGACCTGCACAGTTCAACAGGAACGTACGGCAAAGAAGCTAGCAATACTAATCCATACCATACGTAATAATACACGTATATGTTTGCATGGGCCACGCACAAATTATTTTTAAAGGCCCATAATTAAGATTAGTGATGGGTAATGGCTGATATTAATAATCATCTAAATAATTATCACGTGCTTAGCCTTGACGCAACCCGGGCAAAACAATATATAATTCTTATGCCACAGTGATTGTCCATTTTATACATGTGTGCCATTATTTGACTATATGTGCCATGTGCATGAGTCGACATGATGAGCTCATTTTGATTATTCAAACCTTGAGCTAATTAAATAGCCTCATATAGTCCCTAATATTTTCGATATAGCCCATATTCGCAGGCATCATGTCTTTACCAAATTATTTTATATAGGCCTCATTCAACTTGTGCAAAATAGGCTATGTAATATTACAATATGCCAAAAATTCATCTTACACTTGAGTTTCAATAACAATTGAATTCAAGGAGGATAACTTGGCAAGATCCAACTTGAGCTTCTCATTTTCATTCTTGATCTTGACATAGCCATCATAGTCTGCCACAACTACCTCCTTGCCCTTTCACTTGACTCTTTGCTGACAAGCCTCATCCAACAAGTCATCACATGAAGTTTCTATGTCACACTTAACAATGGGTTAGTAGCAACATGTGTATAATCATCAAGACATTCATTAGCAATTAGAAGAGTCTCATAGTTGATCTTAATGGCGGTGTACTCTTCTACTAGCAAATTGTGTATATTGCTAAGCTCTTAGGATGTCATCTCAAGCTTATCATGTTTCTCCCTTAGCTCTTTGAGAGAGGATTTGAGCTCCCTAGTGGTGGATGACATAGACTTGTTTTCAAGTTTTAGCTCATCACTAGCCTTAGATGCTAGTGATGCATGAATGAACAAAGGCAATAAACAAAGTTTTTTGTCTGGGAGAGAATGTTCTAGCATCACAAGAGAGAACAGAGAACGCTACACTCTTTGTAGTTTTTCATTTTTTAATCAAACTACACAGCAGCACAGGTCAGTACAACCTAGCAATGCGACACTTCAGATGCTACACACGTATCCTTTTATTTTTGGAAAGAATTTAAACTACGGATAATTATTATGAGACGAAGGGCGTAGTTTTGGATCCGCTTTTTTTTTGTTTCGGTTCACAAGTTAAGTTCTTTCCATTTGGTTTCTCCTATTTTTAGACCATTAGATCTAACGAAATGAAGGGCTTTCATTATTTTCAAGCATAGTATAAATCCTCTAATTTAAATAGGGACAAAGTTCACTTCACTCAATACATAGGGGAAACTTATTAAGTGGAGATGATACCAATCCAAAATGGAAGATCACAATAAATCATACCATAAATCTCATCCATTGCCCCATGATATGGGGTAGGACATGCCAAAAAAACCCTAGAGGATGGCAAAAAAAAAACTACAGGATGGCACCTATCCTCCAACTGAATATGTAGATGTAGACCTCCATTAGCTAGCTGTTTGATTGTTATAGTATAAATGTATAATCTAGTGTCTCTCACTATGTGTCAGCAATTTAGCATTCCGATGATGAGTCTCCCCTGGTGGCGGCCTTCTACGCTTAAACTTATCAACCATGATATAGTATATTTCTCACAACAAAACAACTAAAAATAGCATCAGTCGGTTTATTAGCCGCAGAAACAGCCAACCAAACAAGCCTCTAGGTGTTATATGTTTCCCTTTATGATGTTGTAGAGAGATGGCTAAAGTTTTTTGACGACTACGTGTGCATGACTTAAAGGTGAAGGTAACTTTGTGTTACAATGAGGGTTCTCTTTGTACCTACCTGTGACTTTGAAAGCATCTAGGCCCCAAAGGTTTCGGTGATTAACAACAATGTAAGATTATTATGACTAACGTGTGTTTTGCAGAGGTAATTTAAGTTAGGTGATTGAATGGGTAACCAATGGATTTCATGCCCCTAGCTATGGATATGGTTTCAGATTTCAAAGGAAGGCGACAAGACTTAGAATGATTTAGGTCTAAGTGTCATTGGAGTTGGGAGACACTTAGAGTAGATTAGGGTCTTTGTTTTTACCTTTGACCGCACTATTAAGGGGGGTTAGAATGAGTAGCTTGCCTTAGGTGAGTCTCATGTAGTATGTGTGGTGCACACTTGTCTAATATAGCTCTAAGTGACCCTAGGTTGACCCTAAGATGAGTTGGAACAACTTCCGTTTTCGACGAAACTCGATTTGGGGTCGTTTCGGGGGTTTAAGGGGCACCGGACGCTGGTGCAACTGACACCGAATGCGTCCGGTGTATTCAAAGTGCCAAGGTTTGGCATTGGCTCTGCACCCAGAGAGGCACCGGACGCTAGGTCCTCCAGTGGGATGCGTCCGGTGAGTAGAGTCCGATGCATTTTTAGTAAGGTTCCAGAGGCTATGGACGCATCCCGACGTCCGATGGCCTCTAAGTCTGGTTCTAGAGGCTGTCTTTGCTTAGTTTCATTCCTAGCTCATTTTCACACTTGTAGGCGCTAGGGGGTAATTGACATTTGATTAAGTTTTAAATTCCGCTTAGAAATTTAAGAGAAGTCCAATTCACCCTCTTTCTTGGACATCTCGATCCTTTCAGACTTCTTATTTTATATTTTAATAAATATACTATAAGGACTACGGTCCCTCTAGATCCTTAAAAAAATCGAGCGAGGGTTCCAAATAATGTGGTCAACGGATGCTAGAAGTGATGTGTTGTTGCGGTTGACGCTCGTGTAGAGTTTTGGTTTTTAGGGTTGGTGAGGCGTGTGTGTTGTTGCTTTATTGGCTAGTCGTACGGAGTTTTTTCTTTCTTGTAGGTAGTCTCTGCTCTGGGACTAAATACTTGTATATTTTTTCTACAACAATAAAAATAGACGTTGTCAGTGTCAATTTGTTAAAAAAAAGTAGCAAAATTTTTTTTTTTGCAGAAAATTTATGGTTATATGTGTAAGTTGTGTTTTATGTTGCAATCTCTTTTTTTTAATATAATTGTTCATTCTGCAATTTGTGGCTACTGCTAGCATCTTACCATTTGTCTTGTTTTGTCATGTCTCCAAATTCAGCATGAGATCTAGTTTTATAGGGTTGCCGTCAATGATGAGATCAAAACGACAAGAACAAAATTGATTCTCCAACACATTTGGGCTGCTTCAATAATTCAAGCACTCTTGTGTTATTACATATTTACATCATCTCCACCGAATGAATGACTCATATAAACAAGGGGCATGTTCAGTGGACCGTGGGACATATGACATATGTCTAAACGAAGTTGCCATGATTCATGGATAAATCCTAGGAGAACTGGTGCTGGATCGGACTCACTCAAGTAAAAAGCACCATGTATATAAAAAGTATAACACTAGGTTAGCACTCGCTAAAAAATATAACTTGACAAGATGGTCTGATCATATAGCACCCCTACAGCAAAGAACGCACAAAAGGCAACCACAAATACGACCTTTTCGTATGTTTGTTCTTTGGAGAGACTGGAAGTTGGCTGAGGCAGTGCTTCTGGTGAATTGCAGTGTTGGGCAAGCATAGGACCACATAGCTTTGGGTTCCCATCAAAGCTAGAATTTGTAAATGTTGCAAATTGGCCTCCAGTTGGGATTGGCCCTTCTAGGTCATTGTTGGAAACATCAAACACTGAAAGGAAATGTAGATTTTTCAGTGCAGGAGGAATTGTACCTACGAGATGGTTGCTAGACAAATCTAGCTCCTGAAGTCTCGTAAGGTTGCGTGCTGATTGTGGGATTTCTCCCTGTAACCAATTGGATCCCAAATTGAGCACTTGTAGTGCTTTGAGCTGACCAATCTTAGGAGGGATTCTGCCGGTGAGTTTATTGTTTCTAAGGTTTAGCTTAGTAGGGAAATCTCCAACCATCCGGTACGCATTTGTTGCGCTTAGATATATGGGCACGCTGGAGATCCTTTGTTTCAAGTAGTCTGGAACCTTATCAGATTGTAGCACTGGCATCTCCATTAGTGCTGTTGGGATCTCCCCCACAAGGCTGTTGTTTGACATGTCTATATAGTAGAGGGAGTTTAGGGTGTTGATCCACACTGGTACCGTTCCAGTGAGTTGATTGTTGGATAAATCTAAGATCCTTAATCTGGTTAGCTTTGATATCCACAGAGGTATATTCCCGGCCAGTTGACAATCTTCTATGGTTAGAATCTGCAGATTCTCAAATCCATCAATTGACACATGGTCCGGCATGACTTCACCGATGAAGTTCACTCCCATAAACAAAACGGTGAGGTTGCGCAAGTTCTGGAGTACCTGAAGCGCACCAGTGACATTCACAAAGCCATTGAAGGAAATTGACAGGAATAAGAGGGACTTTAGATTGCCTATTCTTGGTGACAACTGGCCACTGAATTTATTGCTAGACAGACGCAGTGTTTTGAGGTTGCTGCACGAGTAGAGACTCTCTGGAATTTCTCCTATAAACTCGTTGAGCAAAAGGTCTAGACTTTCTAGATTCGACAGGGTGGAGAAATCAACCTTCTGAAGCGTTCCACCGAGCCTGTTGCTCCTGAGATTGATGATCCTGAGATTCGTGCAGCTGCTTATAGCCGACGGCAGCTCCCCAGACATGTTGTTTCTGTTGAGATGAAGCTCCTCCAGATTTGTGCAGTTGCTTATAGCCGACTGTAGGGCTCCGCCGAGACGGTTGGCGCCGACGTCGAGGACCACGATGCTGCCGGAGGACATCAGCTCCGGCGGGAGGCTGCCGGTGAGGGAGTTGCCGGACAGGTTGAGGCGTAGCAGGCCGGTGAGGTCTCCAAGGGACGGTGAGATTCTCCCTTTGAGACCTCTAGATCCCAGTGAGACCTCAGTGATGCTCCCGTCGTTGGCGTTGCAGGTGATGCCTTCCCAGGTGCAGCAGCTCGTGCCGTTGTTCCGCCATGACGCGGCAAGGCCGCCGTCGTGTGACAGCCCGGCAAGGAACCGGAGGAGGGAGGCTTTCTCCTGGACGATGCATGGGGTGGCGGGAGATGCCACTAGGGAGAGCAGCAGTGCAAGAGCTAGAGCAACGAAAGGCATGGCAACCAGATCAGTTATTGGATGGATCCGTGGTGTTGGTTCATGAACAGTGTAACGATTATATGTACTTGTCTAGCAGTCCAGTTCGATGTGTATGTACGCGTGCATCGTCTGGATGTGCTTGACACACCTCTTTTTTTTTTGTCAACGTAGGCTAGCTACTTGAAACATGCACTTTGACCTTTTACGTTTGATCGTCCTCTTACCATCGACGTTTGCTGTCAGTGATCATGTGAATCCATGCTGTTATAATTGTAGTTGAAAAATTCCAACGGCTGACCATACCTATCCTGGTTTCGTGTATATGAATTTACTTCGAATCTAGAACTTGGAAACATGCATGCCAGCATTGGGTGGCTGCAGCCCGGCCCCTAGCCTCAATTATCCATTAATAGAAACTACACGTCCGGGGAGCTGCTATTAATTGAGCAGCTTGTTATCTCTTGGAATTCATTCAAGATTGCTACATATGTGAGAATGTGGAATTCCTTCTGCCGCTGGCAGATCACATCGGTGTCCAATGTCCATATATATATTAGAAATGCATGCGAACCTTCACGTGAACCTGAATTCAAAATTAAAAAAATCAAAAATAAAATCAAGCAGGGGCATCATGGCTCATCCACATAAGACCTTTTTTTTATGTCGTCAGATTCGTGTGTGTTGGAGTGGATTAGTCATTCTAATTCACCTAACATCCAAACAAGACCTAAATAGATCGAGTTGTCATCTTCCGCCTTAGCCAAATGAGAACTTCGCGTGATGCGTGATATGATATTGCCCTCTGAAAAAAAAACTATAAATATCATAATATCACAATGGGTTACCTCAAGCTATCGATGCTATTATCAATACTGGTTGTTTTTACTTTTTACCCTCATTACATGTTTCAAAATTGGTTTTGTCTTACATAGGACTTTTATGTGAAGCAGTTTTGATATTTGTAACGGATTTGTGATATTTGTTAAGGGAGTTGTCAGAACAAGTGATAGGAGCAAGAGGATTTGAGGGGACTTTTGTTTTGACAATTGTCTCGTGCTCAACGAAATCCCTAGTGCATTTAGATTGGTACATGAATAATCACTACTACAGAACATATTATTAGAGGCGGACGTTTTTAATTTATGGAGGTGGGCATTGCAACCCGCCTCCAATAAAAGTCATGGTTAATCCGTGATCTACGGAGGCGGTTGTTTTGCCCGCCTCCGAAAATCAAACAAGAAAAGAAAAAAAACGTGGATAGGCCCGCTGAGCCCATCCACGAGCCCGTCGATCCCATCCACGGCCGCGTCGCCTATGTATCCACCTCCGGACCACAACAATGTTGCCGGGCTCATCCACGGCCACGCCGCCTTTGCATCCACCGCCGGACCACAACGCTGTGCCGAGCCCACTCCTCGCTATAATTCCATCTGAATCTATTGTTTTAAGTACATTCGTACTTATATTTGTCAAAGCAATAGATTTATTGTCTTATCGGCTAATCTGTTGATCACGATTGTTACATATTGTGCGTTCGAGATATTTGACTAGTTGTTAAACCGTTTAATTTCTGAATAACCCCTAAACAAAATAGTTTGCCACCGTTTACCGTTTAGCGACCGTTTAAACGATCGTTTAGGCCGTTTAGGCGAACACTGACACTAACATAACCTGGTTTTGGGTTTTCTAATTGCAGTATTTTTTTGTCAAAATAATATTTGGATGATTTAAAAAAAAGATGAGTAAGTTCTGTAAAGTCTATTTAACTGCTTAAACTATCACAATATGATTGACATCTCACGAATGACGTAGCTGCCATGTAGGATAAAGTACTATCGAAACCAGCTAGCTAGATGTGTCATTTGTGTGGTTTTATTTAGACGGTCCGAGAAGTAGGATATCTGATTTTGTTACCTGGAGGGGGGGAAAAGGAAAAAGTCTAATTTTTTTCCTTCAACTTTGGACGATGTTTGTTTTTTTTCTTTCCGAACTATAAAATAAAAAATCTTTCCTTTTTCAACTTTAAAAATTATTCGTTTTACCTTTCTGGCGGTTTTGAACAGTGATTTTGCTACAATAACCGTGATTTTATCCTTTTTTATTTATTTTGGCTGAAACTTTAAAAAATCACGGTAAATCATAGAAAAAAATCATAAAATACAAAATCTGATTTTGTTGGACTTCACATAAGTAGATCTATATAGTAATTATATAATACAATATGTTTTAGTACAAAGTTTTTGTTGTAGCTTTAAATCTATAATTTTTTATAATTAATTAGAAAAACTATATACTACAACATACCAAATCAACTCATGTGGAGTCCAATGAAATTGGATTTTCTATTTTATGTTTTTTCTATAATTTACTATGATTTTTCAAAAATTTGGCCGAAATAAATAAAAAAGAGAAAAAACAAAACCACTATTAAAACCAGCCAGGGAGGTAAAACGAACGGTTTTTTAATTCAGAGGAAAGATTTCTGGTTTGATAGTTTGAGGAGTAAAAATGACTCATGCCAAAGTTGATGGAGGAAAATTAGACCTTTTTCAATAAAAAAAAGGACGATATCTGAAAGAGGTCCGGTAGACTTTTGCCTTTAGTTACTCATCATACTCCATTTTGGCCCGGCCCATAACAGCACAGAGTCCCGGTCCATATTTCTACGAAACCCTAACACTTCCTATATAAGTTCTCAATCGTGCCTCTTCGCCTCTTTCTCGAGCCCTCACGCACGCAAGCCGCCGCCGCCGCCGCCGCAACGCCCCGCTCCTCGCTTGCTTTCCCGGCGCCAAGATGGTACGTCGCTTCACCTCTTCCTCCCATTCTTCCTGTGACCAAGGTTTCCACCTCCTGTTGTTTGTCGTACGGTGGATGCCTAGTTCTTTCTGGCCGCTTGTTAGGATGTTGCGCGAGATCTAGTGTTCGACTTCGTAGTCCAGCTCCAGTTCGATATGTATTCGGCTAGGCTCCATAGTTTAGTTTTCGGGATAGGAGCATGTCCAGCAATCCTACTTTGGATCAGTCGCTGTGTTTTGATTTAAGTTGAAGGTCGTTGCTCGTAACACTGGAAATCTAGAATAGCTTGTGCTTAAAGTACAATTTAGTGCTAGCCTGCCGGTAGGGTCGTGCGAGTGGCTGGATTGTGCTAGCTGGATTGTGCAATTTAGGGTGGCACACTGCCTTTTGTGCAGTGTATCCTTGGAGAAGTTGCTACCTCAGGTTTACCAGGGTGAGGTGCGAACTGTAGCAAGGCCACAACGCATCAGTATGGTTTTGATCCTGAGTGCTTCTGCAAGTTCCAGCAGATTGGAAAGTTTCGGCATTGGATTATTGCATTGAACAATTTTAGTGAGCAGCTGTGTAATTTATTTTGTTTACAATGCCTATGCAGACGAAGCGCACCAAGAAGGCCGGAATTGTTGGCAAATATGGTACATGCTCAAAAAATATGACATAGTTCACAATTTGTGCGTCTGGGATTTGAAGTTAAGCCTCCAAATTATAATGTTATATAGGAACCAGGTATGGTGCTAGCTTACGTAAGCAAATCAAGAAGATGGAGGTTTCTCAGCATTCCAAGTACTTCTGCGAGTTCTGTGGGAAGGTAGATCTTCTGTTAGTTAGCCTGCTTCTTCATCTGAGTTTGCTATTTTTTGATCCGTTACACTGCAAGCTGTCTTTGTGTACTCGTTATCACCACTACTAGACTGTCATGAACTGTAGGCTGCAGACTGATTTTGAGCACATGAAAAAGCAATCAGTCTTAAATATATTTATTTGTCTATTTTCTTATTTGAATGGTTTATTATAAGATGTTTAGGCATGTTGAGCAATTTGTTTCTAATGTGTCCCACTTTTGCTGTGTTGTTGTTCCAGTTTGCTGTGAAGAGGAAAGCAGTTGGAATTTGGGGATGCAAGGACTGTGGGAAGGTCAAGGCTGGCGGTGCTTACACCATGAAGTAATTCTTTGCTGACTCTCATCTCGTGTTCCAAAACCTTAATTTGTTAAGCATGGCTAAATTCTATTATGTGTATTTGCAGCACTGCTAGTGCAGTCACTGTCAGGAGCACGATCCGTCGCTTGAGGGAGCAGACTGAAGCATGATTTAGCTTGTTATATCGAGGTTCTCCTAGTTGCTCTTGTCAGGCATGCTGTTGTCAGAAATGTTGGGGTTCTCTAGTTGAATCATGAGACTGGCTGTTTGGCCGAGATAATGCTCTAGCATTTTTGGTTTATGCTCTAGGATCTCTAAAAGTTGGGTGCTAAGATTTGTACTTGGTTACCGTTATGAATTTAACAAGTGATATTTGATCCTTTGCCCATCTTAATGATGTCAAATTTGGTTGTGGTTCCTACTCTTTTTGCCGTGTTGATGGTTTGCTATTCTTTTCTTGTTGAAATTCTGCTGATAATGCTGTGTCTCTTCATAATAGAAGATTTCTTCATAGGTTTGGTGGTTGAGTCTGGTTTAGATAACAAGGCAGCTTGTCAATGCAGAATGCACTGGCGCAAGTCAATCGAACCAATTTGACTCTATGCTCATCTGCACTGAACTCTGGGATGAAAACGGATTGGATTGGAGCAAATAATGGCTCCCTCATAACCAAGGCCTTGCAAACAAGAGCTGCCTTATGGAGTTATTATGGTTTCATCTGTAATCTGTTCGATTCCCTTGCTTATTGAGAATTAAAAGTTTGTGTCTAGAGATATATATATAAAAGTTTGTGTCTATGCTGCTTCCAAGATCATGTTAATTCGAAGAGCAGGTCGTTATTTCGTTCTGACTTAATTGGCGTCCTCGCTGAAACACCGAGACAGTAGCTGTTCACTTAAAGGTTAAGCTTGATTTTGGACCTCCTTTTTCCATGTATCTGAATATTGTTTCTGCAAGTGTTGGAAACATTAGTTAACTCAATTTTTTTAACTGAAAAAGGCCAAAACCGTCTTTAAAACTACTCCAAACCAGGGCAGTGAGGTGATTTGAACAGTTTTTAGAGCTCAAGAGATGTCTGGTTTTAAGTTGGAGGAGGGAAATAAGATTTTTCGAAATAGCATTCACGGCAAAACTGACACTGGCCTAGCCCAGCCAATGAGAAGTGCTGGCTCGTTATGTATGTCCTTATGGCCCGGAAATATCAACCAATGCAACTCGATCCACCGGGCCATGCCCAAATGGCCCAATTGTTGACAACCCTTGGGCCTTGTCCCTTTGGTTTGCGAACAGCGCGGCACCTGTGCGCATGCGGCGAGGCGGCGCGACCGCGCGACCCTGAGCGCCGGCGGGCGGTGGCACCGTGCACCTCTGCGCCCTCGCGCTCTGGGGTGTGGTGGTGGCCGGAGGATAGGGGATCTTACGTCCAATGCCCATCAAAGGTAGGTGCTGCCGAGGTTTTGTGATAACCAAGGCCTTTCAAATAAGAGCTGCCTTATAGTCTCATCTGTAATCTGTTCTGTTCGATTCACTTGCTTATTGAGAATTAAAAGTTTGTGTCTATGCTGCTTCTAAGATCATGGTAATTCGAAGCGCACGTCGTTATTTTGTTCTGACTTAATTGGCGTGCTCGCTAAAGCACCGAGACAATAGCTTTTCACTTAAAGGTTAAGCTTGATTTTGGACCTTCTTTTTCCATGTATCTGAATATTGTTCCTGCAAGTGTTGGAAATATTAGGTAACTTGATTTGCAAAGCATCCAAACAAGCTCGTACATTCAATATAATATTTTGCAGAAATTTTTATGTACAATCACTATAATTTGTTTTTGTGTATAGGGATCTGGGCCTCTTTTCAAGAAGTATCTGTATTTTGTTGGCGTATAACAGTATATCTTAAGACCATATCACAGCTAAATCCTAGGTAACACAACCTGATCTAACATCACTCCAACCCCAAAGAACACACTGAATCCAATGACAAATGTGACCTTGTAACTGCATTTGTTTCTGGAGAACCTGGAGAGAGGAGGAACTGCTTCTGATGAATTGCAGTCGTGACCGAGCAAAGATCCGCACAGCTTTGTGTTACCAGCATAGCTAGAACTGTCAAATGTATCAAATTGGCCCCCAGTTGGAATAGGCCCTTCCAGGTCATTTCTCGAAACGTTGAATGCAGAAAGAAAGTGCAGTTTGTTCAGTGAGGCAGGAATTGCACCAGTGAAACTGTTGGCAGACAAGTCTAGTGTCTGCAGGCCTTTAAGGTTGCATATTAATTGTGGAATCTCTCCATATAACTTGTTGGAGCTCAAATCGATCAAAGTGAGCCCTTTCAACTCACCAATCTTTGGGGGGATTGCACCAGTGAGGTTGTTGCTGCCTAGTTTCGGTGCTTTAGGGAAAGCACCTGGCATTCTATACTGAAGTTTTCTATTGTAAATAGAGAGCTCAAAGACATTTGGTGCCTTTTTTTTTTTCTGTTTTTAGCATTGGCATCTCCATTAAGGCTGCTGGAATTTCCCCTGTTATGCTATTGTTTGTTATGTCCATATGGAAGAGGAAGTTCAAGCTGCTGATCCAATCTGGTATTGGCCCATTTAGTTGATTGTTGGGTAAAAATAACATCTCTAGATTTGTGAGTTTCAACAACCATTGAGGTATTTCTCCAGACAATGAACAATCATTTAAGGCAAGAACCTGAAGATTCTCAAACCCATCAATTCTATCATCCGGCATGGCCTCGTACATGAAATTTTTTCCCATTAGCAAGGTGGTCAGGTTCCTGCAACTCCCAAGAATTTCAAGTGCTCTGGTGATATTTGTAAGGGAGCTCATTCCAAGTGATAGGAATGAGAGGGACTTCATATTGCGGATTCTTTCTGACAACTGACCATGGAACTTATTTTTCCCTAGCCGCAGTGCAATTAGCTTGCTGCAT
This sequence comes from Microstegium vimineum, assembly GCA_022036555.1. Lineage (NCBI taxonomy): Eukaryota > Viridiplantae > Streptophyta > Magnoliopsida > Poales > Poaceae > Microstegium > Microstegium vimineum. The sequence goes on along the minus strand of CM039121.1, from coordinate 44,271,028 downwards.
GAATAGATGCTTTCTGGAAAATTTCCTGAAAAGTTGTTCCATACAAGGTCCAAAGTTATTAGATTGGGCAGCATGGAGAAGTTGACCCTTGTAAGCTCTCCACTGAACCTATTGCTTCTGAGATGGATGTTTTTGAGGTTTGTGCAGCTCCACAGAGTCGGCGGCAGCTCCCCAGACATGTTGTTTTCATCCAAATGGATTTCCTGTAACCTCTTGAGATCACCAATAGAATCTGGGATATTACCATGTAATTCGTTCTCTCTAAAATCAAGAGTGACCAGATTTTTGAGCTTGCTGATGCCACAGAGTGACCCTTCTAACAGATTATTAGGAAAAGAGAGGTGCTCCAACAAGGTAATATTGAAGAGCTCATCTGGTAGAGTCCCACTGAGGTAGTTGTATCCAGCGCTGAGATATTTCAGCATGGAGCAGTTGCCTAGTCTTGGTGGGATACTTCCACTGAATTCATTGTAGCTTAGTTCAAGCACAGCTAAGTATGTCGTGCTGACACAAAAGGAACTTGGCATCTGCCCCATAAAGCTGTTGTTGCTTGCATTCAGCACAGCCAAACTCTTCATCATAAGCGCCCGGAAAACAATTTGCTCGAGATATTCAGTATCTTGAGAGGCCGGTGACTGATTGAAGATGTCAGCTCTTGCAGTCCTCCATTGAGTTGGTTGAAGCTAACATCAAGGATGATGATGCTATTGGACGACAACAATTCCACAGGAAGGTCACCTGACAGCAAATTGTGGGATAGGTTGAGGCGTAACAGGCCAGTAAGATTGCCAAGGATTGGTGAGATGAACCCTTGAAGGCTCCTAGAAGCCAAGAAAATATCGGTGATCGTCTTGTCTCGACTGCAGCCTATCCCTTCCCATGTGCAGCAATCTGTGCCGTTCTGCCATGACTTGCTAAGGTCACTGTCCTGGGTAAGCCCTGTGAGGAACTGGAGGAGGGAGTTGCTCTCATGCTCGGTGCATGAGATGGCTAGAGAGGCTAAGGAGAGAAGCATCACCAGGGTAGGACCAAATGGTGGCATGGCTAACCTGCCGGTTTTGCTGGTACACAAAGAGTGGGGTATTGCCTTCATGATCTCTCTTGCTGGCACTATTGACACTTTTCTCAAAGGGCACAATTTCTATCAAGTATCAACACTTGCCTACTCTATGTCCTCCAAGGTGTTTGCGCTGATGAGAGCTGGGAAACCACATGGAGATTTTTCATGGTCTTCGAAAAGACACTGCTGACCACTGTTATTCAACCGTCGTGGTCCATCTATTGCGGCTGAGACATATTGTCATGTTGACTAACTTGGATGGGCCTGCCAATTGCTATTATTCAAGAGTTAGAAAAAAGTATGTTTTTGAAATAAATATTTCTGGAAGTTTGTGGATAACTGTGCTATGCATATTTTCAAGCCGATGAGACCTCTGTTTCAAAGTAGGAAAATGATTTTCCATGGAAAGGCTCTTTAGTTACATAGGCTGAGGGTTCTTTTTATTGGGACTCTTTTTTTCAGCTTGGCTGAGTTGTTTTAAAGGAGTTAGGAGGGGGATTACCCTTTTGTGAATATATAAATATAAATAAAACAAAAATTTACAAATAAAAAAACTACAAAAGGAACTGCCTCTTTTTTAGTCTGAGCTTCTTGTTTCTTCTTTTTTTTTAATTTGATCTTCCATGTAGAAAGGTATGGGAATTAAGGAAGCTAGGCTATAATTGATCCTGATGGATCCTATCCTAATATACAAATGAACCTGATGGATCCTTTCCTAGTATAAATGATCCTAATGGATCCTTTCCTAATAGTTTTTCGGCCCCCCTACTGTTTGCGCTAATAGAAACAATTGTGTGATGCACATACAGGTCTGATCTGCTGAAGGATGATATGACCAATGAGTTTTTAGGGAGACATCCAACCTTGACCCAGTCAATGAAGTGAGTGATTCTGGAACTTCGCGTTGAGTGATTCTGGCATTTGTAAGAGAGTTTGTCAAACAAGTGATATGAGCGAGAGGACTTTAAAATGGACTATTCATTCTGACAAATGGCTATATGATTTATTCAACCAAAGTGAATACATCAAACTGAAGGATGATGTGGCTAATGTTTTTGACTTTTTGAGGCAGAAACCCAGACTTTTTGACCCAGCCAATGGAGTGAAAACTGAAAACACCATCCTGGCCTGACGGGTTTACTGGCTGAGGCTCTCATTCAGTGGCTCTGAAGAGTGTGCAGGATTCGAGCCTTCGAGGGGTGAGAATAGATTTGTGACTTTCCTGCCCACTACTGTTGCTGTCTTTGTATTAGCATTCGGCAACATAGGCATCCATGGATGAGGTCACTTTGCTTTAGTTTTAGACATTACGTGAACCATTCTTGGTCAAGTCACTATACTTGATTTTTACTAGAGGAAACTCGCAGAGTCAGTACTCTGCCTAGCCTGTCACTCGCGGGCTACAAGCCTACAGTATTTGCTTGAATTTATTAGATATGGTGTAATGTTTTCTCTCATAACAAAATACAGCTGAATATCTCTATCCTTAATATTTTTTAACACTCCCGGCTGCTTAATAAAAAAACAGGCAACCCCGATCGTGAAAAAAAGTACTCTGTAGAACTTGCAGCTTGTCACTACTTAGTAGTACCTGTCAAGTCTCATAGCCGCTTTTATGGAACTGATGACTTGAGCTCTTCCAGATAATTCATTCACGCCACAGATTGGTTAACTGATGGAGATACAAGGGGGCATATCCTCATATGCTTGACTTATAAGATAGGATCAAAGAGAGGAAACACTACCGACACAACTACGGATACGGACCAAACCAATCAAGAATGTCCAGTTACTGATTCGTTTTCACTTATATATATAGTCCAAAAAAGAAGCAGCAAGTATGAAAGACTGGCTGTTAATCCTTAACTGTTGTTGAAAACGCTTGCTCAGGAAAAAAAAAGGTATTGTATTCTTTCACTATTGACTGATGACAATCTTTGTAAATTGGAAATGGAAAAACTTGAATTGAGAGCGGACCGAAATTTCACTTTATCTATTTGTACCGGATAGTGATATTAGCAATGCAAATATTAGCCATTTACCCTGCGGGAAAGAAAAGAAATGTAAATACTACTTGTGCATTATTTATACTGTTCCTGCTGAGCTGCGGTCGTGCATGTCTGTGAGGTCCGATAATACGTCTGACAGCTATGTTTCGCTTACTCCAATATTCACGGTTCGATTTCCTCCTTCGATGGCTTGATTTTCATCAACACTGAATGGAGCTGTTCTTTTTTTAAGAGGAGGATGGAGCTGCTCTTAGTAGTTACTAGTTTTTTTCTTAGCAAATCTTTGTAGTTAATTTAGTACTGTACTACTGCCTGGCGTTCTGGGCCCAAAAACTTTCGCGGCCCAGCTCACCTCCAGTGGACCCGTCTCGCAGTTTTCTACTCTCGCGGGTTAGTGGGCCAGGCAGCAGCAGCACAGCCGCAATGTGGGGCAACCCGGCGCAGCAGCAGCGGTGGCCGCTGGCCGGGCAAGCGGCCAGGTTCCTCGTAATGCGCTAAACGCGGCGGCGAAAGGAGCCCGGAGCCTGGGCGCGCGGGACGGCGGGAGCTCCTGCACAATGCGTCCCCAACTCCGAGGTACATCCTAGGTTTTGCGAAACCCTTTTTGTGTGTGTTGTGTGTGTGTGTGTGGGGGGGGGGGGGGGGGGGGGGGGGGAGGGGGGTATTTCGTGGGATACTCTTTTTACTTTGGTTCGCGCTGATTGCTGCAGCATGTGGCTCTGGCACATCTCATCTTGTTTACTAGGAGTTATATATATAATACTGAATTTAGCATATTTTTGTAAGCAAAAGATATTGTCGAGATTAAAAGTTGCAGATTATGGCAACCGAGTAGGACAAGTTTAGATTGGTTCAGTTGAAATCGTGTCACTCTCATGTAGTTGCACGATGCTCTTGAAAATAATAATCGGAGTATAAGCTAAGGATGGTTAAAGTTAAACAACCAGATGAAGCTTTCAGACTCAAGAATGGCTGCTTATCCTAACAGCCAAAAACATCAGACATATATGTAAACTAAAGTAGGTCTACCCAAAATACCTTGATAACACCATCTGATCATACAACACTCCCAGAACAAAGAATGCACCAAAGGCTATCGCGAAGATAACCTTTTCAACATTATTGATACTTTGTTTTATGGAGAAAACTGTCTCTGCTGAAGCACAGCAGTGAACGAGCATAGGGCCACACAACTTTGGGTTTCCTTCAAAGCTTGAGCTTGGAAATGTGCTAAGCTGGCCGGTGAACGGAACTGTCCCTTCCAGATCATTGTTAGAGACGTTGAACTGGGAAAGAAAGTGCAGGTTGTTTAATGAGGTTGGAAATGCTCCTGTTAAACGGTTGCCAGACAAGTCAAGTGTCTCAAGGCTTGTGAGCTTGCAGATCGACTGTGGGATCGCTCCAGTTAATTTGTTGGCGCTCAAATTGAGCGAAATGAGTGCTTTCAACTGACCGATGTCTTTGGGGATCATGCCAGTCAAGTTATTGTTGCCTAGATTCAGCGCTTTAGGAAAAGTGCTGAGTAATCGGTATCGATGTGATCCATACATATAAACAGTGACCTTGAGTATGTTTGCTGCATCCGTGTCTGTCCTTAGCATTGGCATCCCAATTAAGGCTCTCGGAATTTCTCCTGTAAGGTTGTTGTTTGATATGTCTATAAAAAAGGAGCCCTAGGGTGCTCATCCAGTCAGGTATTGGCCCAGTTAGTTGATTGTTACGTAGTGATAAAATCTCCAAATTTGTGAGCTTTGACAGCCAACGAGATATTTTTCCAGACAATGAACAATTACTTAATGAAAGAACACGAAGACTCTCCAAACCATGAGCTATGTCATCCTCTGGCATGGCCTTATGCATAAAGTTCTTCCCAATTAGCAAAATGGTCAGGTTCCTACAACTCGTAAGGATCTGAAGTGTACTTTTGATATTTGTAAGGGAGTTATTGACAAGTGATAGGAATGAGAGGGACTTCAGATTGCCGATTCTTTCTGACAACTGCCATGGAACTGATTATTGGATAGCCGCAGTGTAACTAAATTGCTGCATGAATATATGCTTTCTCGAACAGTTCCAGTGAAATTGTTCCACATGACATCTAATGTTTTTAGATTGAACAATGTAGAGGAATTAACCTTGGCTAGCTGTCCGCTGAAATTGTTTTCCTTGACATCGATGGTTATTAGATTTGTGCAGTTGCCCAGGGTTGATGGAAGCTCTCCAGATATGCTGTTGCCTCTCAAATAGAGCGCCTCCAATCTCTTGAGGTCACCAATGGAGTTCGGGATATTTCCACTTAGACCATTCCCTCCAAGATCAAGTGTGACCAGATTTGTGAGCCTGCTGATGCTGCTGAATGACCCTTCAAACTGATTATCATGAAGAGAGAGGTGCTCTAACAAGTTAATATTGAAGAGCTCATCTGGAAGAGTCCCTCCGAGATTGTTGTGCCCAGCATAGAAAGATCTCAGCATGGAGTAATTGCCAAGCTCTGGTGGAATTCTTCCACTAAATTGGTTGTAATTGAGTTCAAGCACGGCAAAGGATGGTGTGCTGACACAGAATGTAGTCGGTATCTTGCCAGTAAAGCTGTTATTGCTGGCATTCAGCACAACAAGACTCTTCATGTCCTCCCAAGTGGTAGATGGAAACTGCCCCGTAAACAAGTTGCTTGATATGTTCAATACCTGCAGAGACCAGACAGGGGCTGAAGATTGCAGCTCCTGCATATCTCCAGTGAGTTTATTGAAGCTAATGTCAAGGACAACAATACTGTTGGAGGACATCAACTCCAGTGGTAGGCTTCCTGATAAGAAGTTGTGGGACAGATTCAAGCGTAGCAGGCTGGTGAGATTGCCAAGGGATGCTGAGATGTGCCCCTGAAGGCTCTTAGAAGCCAGCATGATGTTGGTGACTGACATGTCTGAACTGCAAGTGATTCCTTCCCATTTGCAGCAGTCTCTGGCATTCTTCCATGAACTGGTGAGGCCGCCGTCGTAGGAAAGCTCAGCGATGAACTGGAGCAAGGAGCTCTTTTCCTTTTCAATGCATGAGGTGGCAACAGAGGCCAAGGAGAGAAGAATCACAAGAGCAGAGAAGAAACCAAACGGTGGCATGACTAACCTTCTGGTGGTGCATGAAGAATGAGGTAGTTGCTTCATGATTTTTCGTGTGGCACTGTATGCAATTGAAGGGTATAATTTGGAGTAATAATTGTCATATGTGTAGATGCAAAGATGCTTGCTCAGAGCAAATGCTCAAAGTCTTGGTCATTTGTGTGTTGTTTCGATTTGAAGTAATCAGAGCAAGTCTTGATCATTTGTGTAGTCCATGAAAGACACCATACATGCTATCTTCCTAGCCAGGACCATCCATGGTCACAGGCCCATAGCCAGCAGCACAATTAAACATGTCTCTTAATTACTAGGCTCAAAAATAGGAAAGGATGGTCCATTGTCATTTCATTCTACCCCTGAGCCAAGCACTTCCCCTTTCTATGTTTTTTCCTCACCTCTTTGTACTTACCTTTTCTTTTTTATTTATTATGTATATAATATAACACTACATAAAAGAAAGTACAAGCCTTATTTTTCCTTAAAAAGATCGGTGTAGCCATAAATAAAAGTTGCTTGAATTATTATCATATGCTTGTTCTCTTATTCACTGATCATTGTCAAAGAAGGACAACTTGCTGACCGACACATTTGATCTGTCACAGAATACTGACCAATGAGTGTGTTTGCATTGGATCACAACTACTCGCTGAAAAGAAGTAGTTGCATCTGTAAAAATTCTGTGAACGTTAAAGGTCAATGTACATTTCCCTAATGAATAGTCACTATAACCATAAAAGGAAGTTGGTCTACATATCATGTATATGGCTGTTGGAAACTTCACTTATTGACTAACCTTACTGTCACATGAGAACGACTTGTTTATCATACTATGATACTAGTTGATCTGTCAATTGCTATTACTGAAGAAGAATGAACATAGAGTACTTGCATTGTATTACTACTACTCATGCAAAATAATAGGACACATCTGTAAATACTCTATAAACTCTACCATTGTCTATGTACTCACCAAAAAGTTGGTGCTAGTCTGTACTCTTTGCAAGAGCATTATTCTGGAAGTTGTCAATTTTGTGAAATAACTGTGCTATTTATATATATTACAGGGCTGGTTGGCTGAAGGACAGTGAGGTCAGCGATCTTGAATTATTCATGAGTTTCAAGTTATGAAAATGTATGGAAGATGAGTAAGCTTCAACTGTCATAGCACGAACGAAGAGTCAAACCATCGAGTTTATGATACTGGAGTGGCCATGGGGCATGTATTTGTGGACTGGGCACCACCAAGCGGGGGACTGATGGAGGCGGAGGTTGCAGTTGCCCTGAGCTCAGCCGTCTGCATTGCAATCCTCTACCAAATTAATCAGTGCCAATCCAGCTGCAACGAAATCTCTATGACGGGATGGCGACTATTTGCGGTCCCTTGCATAAGTCTACTGTGCAGGTGATCCTTCCATCCGCAGCAATTCGTGCCATTCTTCCATGAACTAGTGAGCTAGGCCACCTGTTCATGGGAGAGCTCAGTAATGAGCTGGAGCAAGGATCTCTTCTACTTGGTGCATGAGGTGGCAAGAGAGACTAAGGAGAGAGAAGAATAACAAGAGCAGTACTAAAGGGTATTGCTAAGGTACCCCCATTACCTCATAGGAGGTAAGATCTCAAATGAATCTTAGCCCTTGATTTTTGAAGTGCATACAATAATTAACTAATTATTAATTAATTAAAATATTTAGAAAATAGAAATAGAAAAAGCAACAAACCAAGAAATATATAAAGAAATCTGCTAGTCAAGAACAGTTTATTTTCTTGCCAAATACGGCCATACGGGTGACCGTGTACAGCATGCAACAACGCATATATGTGGGTGCGGCATACTTTGATTGTAAAAATAAATAAATAAATTATTCAAATGCCAATATATTCAAGACTTATGTTCTCATTATCAACACTTTCATGTTCCAAATTGAATAAATAGCTAAAAGACACATCTACTTTTGTCACATTTGTAGAAAAAAAATATAGCTCACGTGTAAATACAAAACTAACCTTGTCATAAATTACATATGCACATAGATCAATTAATTAATTATAAAAAATCACATATCACGTTAGGAATCAAAACCATATATTACTTTAAAAAAAACAACCATACAAACGCAGGCCACATGCAACCTGCATGCATGTTAGATCCAATCAATAGATATTTTACCTAAAATTTTGCTTACTTTCATGTTTCTCAAAATAAAAAAAATACATTTATTCTATTACCTCTTAAGAGGTAATATGTGATTATAACCATATAAATCGACAGTCCACAGTTATTTGAACTTACCATAGCAAAGCCCAGTACTAAATGGTGGCATGGGTAACCTGCTGCTGCTGCTGCGCGAGTGTCATATTTGCTCCATGATTTGTCGTGTAATGCTATCGGCATTTGATGGGTAGTACACTTATGAAGCAATAATTGCCCAACGTGTGGATTAAAATTAAAGTAATAGAGCGAATGTTTTGGAGTTTTGGTCCTTTGTGTTGTCAGTGTTTCCATTTAAGTAATGAGAGCGGTGCTTGGAGTCTTGGTCGTTTGTAAAGTCCTTGACGGACACTGTAGTCTGTACATGCTACGTTCAAGTTCCTAGCCAGAACACCCACAGCCATAGCCGGTAGCCAGCAGAGCAGTGCTCAGACGTTCTTCTTGAGTCAGTCTATTTGACATTCGGGTATTTTGCTCTAGTCCCATATATGATTTTTTTGGCACTGTTCATCTTCTACCTCCAGCTGCCCACCACCCCTCACTGTCCCACCATGGCAGGGTAGGGTCTTGCCGGAGCTCCGCGGGTGAGACCCTACCGTGCCTGTGACGGACTCCCTCTTCCCCTTTCCCTCCCGCTACCGCTGCCATCTTCTCCAACTCCGACGAGACTCCCGCAGAGCTCCTATAAGACCCTACCACACCCGTGACGGTCTCCCTCTTCCCCTCCCCTTCCCGCTACCGTTGTCATCTTCTCCAACTCCGGCGAGACTCCCCCGCTTCGACCTGGTTCGGTCGCCGCTACCACCGCCAGACCCCCTAACCCGCCCAACTATCATCCCCACTGTCTGACTTGCCTGTCCCGGGGGCCGGGCCCTTCTATAACTGTCGGAGTTGAAGAAGAAAGAGGGTAATAGGATCGCTGAAACCCTAGCCACCGTTGTCGTCTTCTTCGTCTCCTGTGGGCACAAATCCATTGGTTATTTGGATCTAACATTTGTTTGTTTTGCTAGTGTTTTTATTGTTCATAGCCGGTTGTATAAATTGATTGAAACGTTGTGTAAGTTTTTTTTTTTTGTATCCCATTGACCCACCAGCGCACTGAAAGGTGGGAACTATCCAAGCCAGCCTGTGGTCGGTCTACTGGTGTCACATCTGCCATCTGGTCTGATACGCGGAGTGGGGCCCTTGGTGTGCATGAAAAAAGAACGGGAAGGAATCTGGAAGCCGGGCATTGCCATGGACTCAGTTCAAGTCAGCCGGTCAGGTCAACCATCTCTCATCTGAGATGAGCCATGCCGCTGAACATTGAAACAAAAGAAAATAAAGTAACAGAATGCATGCCTGCCTGCTCTTCTGGCAGTATTTACAGGATTTAATGTTCCCCTGTGTTTTCCAATCCTAAACTCTTCTTGATAAGAAAAAAAGAGGCATCCTAAGTTGGAGATGATGCTATGCGCATGAATAGGCAGATTTGTTAAAAATATATAAAAGGATGAACATCTATATTGCATTTTACGTTGTCATAAAAGTTGTGTTGCAAACTCGTTATGTAAAAAACATCATATAAAAAACCCTTTGCAGTAGAAGATAAAAGTTCTTGGTACCTGAAGTTTATCATTTGCATATATATAATCTTTTGCTAGATGGATTTTCCATCTCAGTTTTTGCAACAATGTTTCGTAATCCATATATGGATGGACGATGCGCACGTTTCGTATTTTTGAGAGCTTGTGTAACTATGTTTTTTAAGAGTTTTCATGATTTCATGGAAAAGGAGTTTTCACTGAATACTTTCATGTTCGTTATAAGTACGAGAAGCATATATGGACAATGCAGAACACGATTAGCAAACCTGCATTTGCCATCAATCGCTTCATCAGCCTGTGACATTACCTCATTACCGGTTAATTTCGTGTAAGGAAAAGTAGATTATTTAATTGTCATTCTTGGCTCCGAGAATTTTTTACCTGTTGTGTGTTTTTTTTTCTGCTACAGTTTTTAACGAACTAATAATCCTTTTTTTTTTACAAACTACTAACGATACCCTTTATATGTTCATAGTTTTCTTTGCTCAATTATTTTAAAAAACTAGGCCAGCCGGGATAAGATCTCCAAGGGCATTGTAATTAGAGATCTCTTGTAATTAAGATATATAGAAGATCTCAACAATGCTTGCCGATAAAATCCATGAACCCCAGCTTTTGCAGGTGAGATTTTTTAATAACGTGCCATGACCTACCAACTCATAGGCCCCGGTGGTGCCGTTCCTAGCAGTGGGACCGCTAGGCACCAGACGTGCCCGGCGTGGCATCCGAAGCTGGCTGAGTAAAGGCGTCATCTAGATGGTTAGAGCTTTGATGATTGGTGAGGCAAATTTATGATTATTTCTGCCCCCAATAGTGCTGATTGTGAACAGGCCCGTTCCCGTCTCATGGAGTGCAAAGGAAAAACTCTAGTACATTGTGCGTCGCTAGAAAGAGGGCTTTTGTGGGAGTGATTCTTGAGACGCCAAAATTGTGGGTCTAGCATGTGATGCTAGTTGGTGAGTGAATCACTCTGCCTCAGGTGGCTGGCTTGGATGATCTGAACTAGATAGGATAATCTAGAACAAGAATTATTCTAAAGGTACTGTTTGGTTGACATACAAGGTTTAAATATTGAGACCTCTTCAACACAACATATTATATACCCCCACATCCTCTCCCTCACTTATTTTTGCTTCCTAAAACAAGGTAATTTTTATGATTTGTTTGAGAAGATGGTATGGCTAGAGAAGCTCAATCTTTATGAAGGTTGAGAAGGTGGTTGGATTTGTTTGAGAAGATTTTTATGATTTTTATCAACTTTGATTCTAGTAAGAAACCTAAAATTCAATCTTTATGATTTGTTTGACAAGATGGTATGGCCGGAAGAAACCCTGAGATCTTTATGACATAACATTATGATATGCAGCTCCTAATTTCACCATTTCAAAACCAATTAGCTCATTTATTATGCAAATCATTGCCTATACATGTTGTATGCTGAAATTGGGTTTGTTTGCGTGAAAGTTTCGAGCTCTAGGGGGGCATTATGATCTTTGCCATTATAAGCCTTCATCTTCCCCAATTGGAGAATATACAAAGAATTCAGTTCTTGGCCTTGGGAGAGAGTTACGTTTTAGGAGAGGAGAGGATAGGAGAGGCTTTGATATACCAAATCCAGGAGGGAGGGAGGGAGCTAATTAATGCAAGTATATTGTTGCTGGAAGATGGGACAACTAGTTGTTTGATTGATTTAGATTTAGGTGTTGTTTAAATTCATGCACACAAGGTGCTCGGTGATATGTTTATGACAAGCTTTAAAAAAATGTTTATGACAAGTTAGTTTGCTAATTTTGATTATTCTGTTGCCTCTCTACTGTCCACACACATCTTTCTAGTGAGGATGAACCTGGCTCAGCAGCAAGGACATAGGCAGTACATGTTTGTAGTGCGGTTGGACCATGGTGGGGTTAAATCTTGTGTCACTATGAAAACACATAGTTCACAATAACGAATTCATTTCATTGCAAGGTCACATTCACTATAGCAAGTTATCCAATCCTTTCATAAATTTGAAGCATGCTTGCTAGAACAAATGAATAATACACGTTTCAGTAAACCAACCACTCATGTTTTTTTAAAACACTTTGCAGGTGGGATCAAATCCCTGAAACCTAACGAGGATAATAATGAGCAAGGATGACATTGTATCAAGACAGGAATCTGATTGAGAACAAGCTATTGATATAGAAGGTGCCAAGCCATTATTAGAGGTGGGCATGGGTATGAACATGTGTCTAGCTGGTTCTTAACTTTGCTGGGTTCAGCTCAACCTGTTCCACTACAAGGTAGCACGAATTACGACAGAAAGCAGCAGTGAAATGTGGAGAGAACTAACTGCTCGTATAGCACTCCTAGTCCAAAGGATACAACAAAGGCGACGGCGAAAATGATCTTCTCACTGTAGTCCCTTGTGATCATAATGGATCTCGGAGCTGCTTCTATAGGATAATTAGGATTACACTGATGAGTAAGCATAGAGCCACAGAGCTTTGGGTTCCCATCAAAACTAGAATTTAGAAATGTACTCAGTTGTCCTTCTGTTGGAACAGGCCCTTCCAGGTCATTGTTAGAGACGTTGAACTTGGAAAGAAAGTGCAGATTTTTCAGAGCCGCTGGGATCTCACCGGTTAGAAGATTGCTGGACAAATCTAGAAACTGCAGGTTCATGAGGTTACAGATAGAATGTGGGATTTCTCCATCCAATCTGTTGAAGCTTAGGTTGAGTGTATTGAGAGCTTTCAACTGACCAATGCCTCCAGGGATCCTCCCAGTGAAGTTATTGTTGCTTAAGTCCAGCACTTTAGGGAAGGCACTAACCTGGCGGTATTGATGCCCAAAAGCTATATAAATAGGCAGGGCAAAATAACTTGGATCCAAGTGAGCTGCAGGCTTGATTGATTTAAGCATTGTCATATCCAATAGTTCTGTTGGAAGCTCCCCAGAAAGTCTGTTATTTGATAGGTCCAGATATAAGAGATGGTTTAGGTCATTGATCCAGCTTGGTATCTGTCCTTTCAATCGATTGTTGCTGAGATCTAATGCCTGCAGGTTTTTGAGTTTTGACACCCATGTTGGTATCTCCCCAGTTAATGAGCAGTGATGTATTCCAAGAGTTTGCAGATTTCCAAAACCATCCATGGTTTCGTCCTGTGGCATGGCTTCACGCATGAAATTCTTGCCCACGAGCAAGGTCCTGAGACTACTGAATCTCTTTAGGATCTGAAATGCCTTTGTGATGTTTGTGAAGGGGTTGCAATAAAGTGATAGGAAGGTGAGGGACTTGAGGTTTAGTATCCTTGGAGAGAGCTCACCATGGAAATTGTTTTCAGATACTCGCAGCGCCATCAAATTTGTGCAGGAGTAGATGCTTTCCGGAATCGTACCGGTGAAGTTGTTTACTGAAACATCTAATCGTTTTAGATTTTGCAGCGTGGCAAAGTTGACACTGCTGAGCTCTCCACCAAACTTGTTGTTCCTGAGGTAAATGTCTGTGAGGCTTGTACAGTTGCACAGACTGGCTGGCAGCTCCCCAGACATCTGGTTGTAGTCCAAAAGGAGCTCCTCCAGTCTCCTGAGCTGGCCTATGGATTCTGGAACCTTGCCACTGAAATTGTTCTCTCCAAGGTCTAGAGAAACCATTTGAGTGAGCTTGGCCACATGTGCACCATCAAGTGTTCCTCGTAGCCCAGCGTTGCGAAAGGAGAGGCGCTGCAGCATGGAGGTAGAGCTGAAGAGTTCATCTGGGATAGTCCCGGATAGGTTGTTATGACCAATCCTGAGCACCCTGAGCATGGAGCAATTGCCAAGCGCCGGCGGGATGGCGCCACTGAACTTGTTGTACTGGAGGTCAAGCACAGCAAAAGATGGTGATGCAATGCAGAAAGAACACGGCACCTGCCCACTAAAGCTGTTGTTGCTCGCGTTGAGCACCACCAGATTTGGCGTCAGCTTCCACGATCTCGATGGGAAATCTCCGGTGAACATGTTGCTGGAGACGTTCAGCGTCTGCAGCGGCAGCGGGGTGGCCGAAGAAGATGCTGCTGGCAGCTCGTCTAGCTCTCCGCTGAGGCGGTTGAAGCTGACGTCGACGACGACGACGACCCTGCCAGCGGACACGAGCCGCTCGAGTGGCAGGTCACCGGACAGCGAGTTGTGGGAGAGGTTGAGGCGCCGCAGTCCGGTGAGGTCACCAAGGGCCGGCGAGATATGCCCTTCGAGGCCTCTGTCGGCCAGCGAAACCTCCACGACCGTCCCGTTCGTGTCGCAGGTGACGCCGTCCCATGAACAGCAGTCTGCCATGCCGTTGTGCCACGACACGGCAAGGCCTCTGTCCAACGTCAGGCCGGCGAGAAACTGGAGAAGGGAGCCTTTCTCTTGCTCCACGCACGGTCTGCTGGCGTGAGAGAACAGGGAGAACGAGAGCAGCAGCACGGCGAAAATGAGGCCAGAGATTGCCATGGCCACTGCAGTGTTGCATCCGGTGCTTGCTGTGCGCATGAATCTATACAAATGAGTGAAATCTACCTCGGGTCTCTAAAATTGTCAGAATGCATTTTGGTCTCCCAATTTAGTTTGGGTCTTATTCAGGTTCAAATGTGTATTTATCTAATCTTGACATGGCAAGCTGACTCAATGCTTCGTGATCTAAGAGATGGGATCCACGTGCCAAGCGGCAAAAAATATTTTTTTAAAAAAAAATCATATCGTTTTCATATGCCTTCAGATAAATATGATTTTTACATTAAAAGTTATAGCTCTCAACGAGATTCGTAACTTTCTAGTTTTAAGTTTTTACATTTAAGATTATTACAAAATGTTTAAAGACAAGTTATAAAGTTTTAGTAATCATGTACCGAATTTATCACCTTAGAAAAACTCATATCTTTCTTGTATGTTATAAAGCATAAGAATATCGTAGCTCTTGTTAAGATCTACATATTCACAATTTTAAGTTTTTTTTCCATTTAAGATCATTAAGATGCTAAAAAAATATTATAAGTTTCAATTTTATGTTAATCGCACATATTATAAGTTTCAATTTTATGTTAATCGCACACCAGACTTGCTGCGTTAGAAAAAAATCATATATTTTTTATATAGCGTTCGAAAAAGATACTTTGTATATACAAATAATAGTGCTCCATGAGATCTAAAAGTTTCTAGTTTTGAGTTTTTTATTTGGATTTGATTAGATATTTTAAATTTCAAATAAAAAACTAAACAACTTCAAATAAAAAACTAAAAACTGGAGTGGTAGATCATACGCCTCCACTGCTACCTCCCTCCAGAAAAACGTGTAACTGTGAGTTGCATGTTAGAAAAAATAGTTCACGTTTGTTCATGTTTCTAGTGAATGGTATTCATAATTATAGCTCCAAGATTTATTATGAAAATATATTTCATAATTAATCTAATAATATTTATTTGATATCATAAATATTAATATTTTTTTATTTATAATTGACCAAACTTAAGATACTAAAACATGACACCGTGCTAGAATTACATATTTTTTTGATGGAGGGAGTATGTTCTAGCTGTAGATGGCAAGAGTGGCAATCGTACGGGTTCTATGCATCTTGTTTTGTGTGTACTGTCCCCGTCCCCAAAAGAATAAAATTCTAAAAGAATGTTATGGTTTAGTATATCAAATTTGATCAATTTTAGATTAAAAAGTATAATATTTTTTATATTAAATAAACATCATTAGATTAACTACAAAATGATTTTTTAGAATAAATTGATTTGGAGCCATAAATGTGAATACTATTTATTAGAAATCTGGTCAAATATAAAATTCTTTAACTAACGCTCATACCATAATTATATTCTTTTCATGACAGATAGATAGTATGTTCCTTCAAATGTTGTATGTTGTTGCGGTATCCCATTGCATTTGTTCAGTATTATTTCATCCCAAATTATAAGACATTTGACTTTTTTAG
Organism: Microstegium vimineum; assembly: GCA_022036555.1. Taxonomy (NCBI): domain Eukaryota; kingdom Viridiplantae; phylum Streptophyta; class Magnoliopsida; order Poales; family Poaceae; genus Microstegium; species Microstegium vimineum. The sequence goes on along the minus strand of CM039121.1, from coordinate 44,255,103 downwards.
CACTAAGTTTTAACCAGTCATCTTATTAAAAAAATTATGCAAACATAGTTACATTTAAGTCATTTTTAAATAACTTTCATTAATAAAGCAGATCACAACAACAAAAGAAGTTATATTTTATACTCTGTCCATCCTAAATTATAAAACATTCCAAGAATATTGAAGAGTCAAAGCATCTTAAGTTTGACCAATAATTATAGAGAGAACTATAAAGATATATGACATCAAATAGGTATACTACAAAAATATAATTAATAACGGATCTAATGATATTTAGTTGACATAATAAATATTATTATATTATCATATAAGTTTGGTCAAACTTAAGATATTTTGACTCTCCAAAATTTTTGTGATGTCTTAAAATTTGGAATGGAGGGAATATTTTTTTAATAAGACGAGTGGTTAAAGTTGAGATAAAAAAAATTTAAATCCTTTATAATTTAGGATGGAGGAAGTAGCACTTAATTGCACCAGGCTGTTCCATTATAGTATCTCCAGGTCGTTGGAGACTGGAGACCAGACAACGAACACGTTACACGTACGGGGGCGCTTGACTTGACCATCCTGTGGTCGCAGTGTATTGCGGCCGTACAGCCGTACTGCGCGACCGCAGAGGCTCATAACAATGGCTCGTATAATGGAAACGGGTACGTATAAACGCATGACACAAGCTAAGCTCAGGATCAGGAAGGGATGATGATGTGCAAAGCGCCACTGCCATATGGGGACCGAAGCAAGGTCCGTCAAACACTCAAACCTATCCTCATGATAGGCTGGGGTAGAGATTTTGTAGGGGTAAATGTGCATGACATAGAAAGTGTCCCAAGCAAAATAGCTGCTATATATTTTGCAAAGTTCGGTAAGAAAATAAATTCACGGCACGTAGATTGACAACGTGTGACTACGAACCAAACATCATATCGGAGTGCGAAAAAAAAAAGGTGAAATGAGGCCGTTTTTTTTTTTGATATAAATGAGGCCGAATTTGGGCCACCATCGATTGGTCAGGCGTTTTTTTTATTGAGTGGTTAGGCTTTCTAGATCTTTCATTCAGTTGATCGGTACGGCCCATTCACCTCTCCCAAGGCCCATCCTTCCTCCGGCACGCCACAGCGAACCCCCGCCAGCTCGGCCGCCGTAGCGCGCCGCACGGAGTTCCCCGGAGTCGAGTCATGAGCAGAAGGTCTAGCGACAGTGAGGCGTGCTTCCAAGGTACACATCCTGCACAAGTCATGTTGCTCGAAATTTCGCACGTCACAACTTGTCAAGCAAGGGTATTTCTAGTGTGCTTAAGTCAGCATTACATGCAGGTACTCCGTATTTCTTTATTACACTTGCATGCTAGAGAAGAAATGTGACGCAGATTGTTAGGATAGTCATATCTAATAATGAGTTACTGAAAACATTAATAACTCAACACATGTCTTGCCAATCTGGTATGAAACAGATAATCTAACAAAAAGCACAGTTGATTGTTAGGTGCTGCGGCAGAATATAAGATGATCATGGAGTCAGCTCATTCTGCCTGGAGCAATGTGATCCCAAAACATCAGAACGAATAGTATTGTCGGGTATCAGCAAAGTGCCCGGCGACGTAGCACGACCCTTTTGGGTGTTTAAATCTTGGAATACATGCGTAACAATGCTCGTAATCCATACCCACTGTATCCCAATTTGGGTACACATGCTTCAGCGCTTCCTCGATTATTCGGATGCTTCTCCCACCTATAATCAGATAAGATACTCCATAAACAATTAGACTTCCAGATACTTCCGCCATAAAAATACTGCATCTATTTATCATTACAGTGCTTAATTGCCCGATCTACGTTTTTCTATAATTGTGTTTAATTCTTCTTCAAGCAGTTGAAAGAAAAAGTGAAACTACTGATTCAACCATCCATCAATGACAGTGGAGGTAAGACGTAGAACACAAAAAAAAAGTTTAAATAAAATTACCTTACATAGGAGCAAATTAAAAAGAACATAACAAACCAATATAAGCATTTATAAACTATCAAAACTAATTACCTAACAGTAGGATAACCCCTAGACAGATAATACAACAACATAGCAGATTGCTACTTTCCATAACAATGATAGAATAAAATTTAAATAGTTATTTTGTAGACAATCAATAAGTGATTTTTCTTTTGCATCAAGGCCAAACCAAGCCGTGCAGGCAGTCTCAGACAGTGGTTGGAGAATATCGCCTAATATCACCTAATGTACATCCCTTTTTTCTTTTTGAGCTTTGCAAGCTCCTTTGAAATGCACTGATCGTGCAATTGTAATTTTGTTTCTTTTACCATTCAACAATAAAGGGAAAAAAAAATAGGTGGGGGGTTTCTCCCCGCTAAGCCCTCAAAAAAAAAGTGTTTTTTCTCAAAAAAAACATTTGTCTAAGCAATATCGAAGATGGTAGCATTGGGTATATTGCTGCACATAGTATGATTTATCTACTGTGCAATCAAGCCATGACAAAAGTGTATGCAGAAAAAAAAAAACAATTCATGCTGAATTGCATTTTATGATGGTAGCATTAATTTATGATGTTTTGAGGTATTAGTGACAAGTTAGTAGCACAGATCACAGATGCTACAAAACAAAATCATTAAGCTAAACCATGAAGATTGATCTATAGTGCCAAATACTCATGAATCAAGTGGGGGCAGCACAATAGTAAAATACCTGCATCAGAAGGCGAAACTGCGGAACAGCAAGTGACATTCTCCACCTTTGGGTGAGTGCATATCTCAATCTCACCAAAGAAGAGCTGGGAGTGCCCGCTCTTGTCCTTAGCATAAAAATTAAGGTGGTAGTAGTTCTTGCAATTTTGCTCACCAACCTTAAAGAACCCATTATCAGGCGAATGCTTGTACACAAAGTTGGCCTGCAAGTTAGACTGTTAGAGAGGAAAGTAGAGATTTTTAATTATTTATTATCGGTGTCACAACAGGTAACATTATAATAATGAGGTAACCAACTAGCCAATTAAGTACTGAGATGAATAAGGTTGCCTGATTTTTCTGGTTGTAGTGGTCGATGCAAAGCTTTGCGTCTGTGACAAAACGAGCCCACATGGCAGCTGCAGCTTTCGGTGGTAGTTCAGGAAACAGTTTAGCGCCTAGCTCTGCATCTGATGCGTCCCCATTGTCCCACCACCACATAGCAGATGCGTCCCTCTGATGGTTGACCTGAGAAGCCATAGATAGATTCAGCAGAACCTCTTCTCCGATTTCTTGGGCCTCAGATTGGTACAGATCGACGGCCATCTGCTTGGACGGCGACCTGCATAGCCACAGGGGTTGGATTGGATTAAGGCGTTAGGCATACGCGACGAAGAATCGAAGGCGGCTGCGAGGGAGAAAATTAGGAATCTGCCATGGTACGTACGGCGGCGGCGATTTGCTCTCAACTTTGCGATATTGTGCAGCCTCGCCGTCGCCGTCGCCGGAGGATTTCCGCTTGAGGGGGAGAAGACGATCCGCCGAGCCAGATGATCCACTCATGGGACGGCTTGGCCCGGCGAGGGCACTCCCGGATCGGAGCAACGTCTTGATCGCTTCCGGAGGAGCGCGGGCTAGGGTTCGGGTACGAACCAAACATCATCATATCGGAGTGCAAAAAGAAGAAAAAGTGAAATGAGGCCGAATTTGGGCTATCATCGAGTGGTCAAGCTTTCTAGATCTTTCATTCAGTTGATGGCCCAGCCCCGTATCGAAACGGCCCATTAACTCTCTCCCAGTCCCAGTCCAAGGCCCATCCTACCTCCGGCACGCTACAGCCAACCCCGCGGCGGCGACACAATCGTCGCAACGGCGCCGCACGCGCCGGCGGGAGCTCCCCGGAGTTGAGTCATGGGAGGAAGGTCTAGCGACAGTGAGGCGTGCTTCCAAGGTAGTACACATCCTGCAGAAGTCATGTAGCTCGAAATTTTGGAAACGACCTAGTAGCGTCTGTTACTGTTTGGTATAGCGGCCCTAAACAAAATTAGAGATGAAGCGATGCTTTTGACAGCTGCAGGAGCAAAACATCTTGCAGTTCTTCTTGAAATTTCTTGATCTCATCACTTGAATAGTATAGTTTCTTTGAGGTGTTGCCATCCGTTTTTGTTGCTCTGGAGGTGAGATTCCCCATACAGTGGTGTTTGTGGCCAGGTTGGGCCTTCCCCTTACTCCCTCCATCTCAAATTATAAGACATTCTATGAATTTTTGTAGTGTCAAAACATCTTAAATTTGATCAAAGAGTATAGAGAAAATTATAAAGATTTATGACATCAAATTGACATATTATGAAAATATAATTGATAAAGAATCTAATGATACTTAGTTGACATCATAAATGTTATTATATTGCCATATAAGTTTAGTCAAACTTAGTTTGACTCTCCAAGATTCTTAGGATGTCTTGTAATTTGGGATGGAGGGAGTACAACAAAAAGAATACTCCGAATAACGCAATCCTGTACCCGTTCATTTTTAAAAAAGGGTAATGATATCACTGAACTTGAGTAGGATACCGTCATTAGCAAGATCAAAGATCATCATAACCTCACATGTAAACCGAGACTAACCAAAATACCTTGATAAAACTATTTGATCATACAACACCCCAACACCAAAGAAAGGCCCAAAAGCAATAAAAAAGGCGACCCTTTTGTCCATTTTTTTTGTGGAGTGGACAGAGACTGTAGGTGATTCAACTGAGCCACAGAGTTTAGCAACTATAATCCCGCACAACTTTTGGTTCCCATCAAAGCTAGAACTTGGAAACGTACTAAGCTGGCCTCCACTCGGGATAGGTCCTTCCAGGTCATTATGAGAAACATTGAATTCAGAGAGGAAGTGCAGGTTGCTCACTGCTGATGGGATTTCACCTGTCAAATGGTTGCTAGACAAGTCTAGCACTTGCAGATTTGTAAGCTTGCTGAGCTGCTGTGGAATCTCTCCTGAGAAGCCATTGAAGCTGAAATTGAGCTTCTCAAGCGATTTCAACTGGACAATCTCCTGCGGTATGACACCGGTTAAGTTATTGTGACCAAGATCCAGTGTTGTTTTGAAAGTACTGGCTATCCGGTATTGAAATGATTGCGCTAAATAAAGAGGAAGCTCAAACTTAAATGCCCTCGAATCCATATAGGTTGTAGTCGTTTCTGTTCTTAGCATTGGCATCTCTGTCAAAGCTTTTGGTAACTCCCCTGTAAGGTTATTACGTGATAAGTCCAGGTGAAAAAGTGAATTTAAGTTTTTGATCCAGGCTGGTATTGACCCACTGAGCTGATTCCTGTTCAAAAATAACATCTCCATATTCTTGAGCTTTGATAGCCAGAGAGGTATATTCCCTGACAACGAGCAATCAGTTAAGGAAAGAACCCGAAGATTCTGAAAACCATCAATTATTTCATCTTGTGGCATGGCCTCACCCTTGAAGCTGGTCCCAATAAGTAGGGTGGTGAGATTCCTCAAGTCCTTCAGGATATGAAGCGTATTAGTAATATTTGTAAAATTGTTGGCACCAAGTGACAGGAAAACGAGAGATTTCAGATTGCTTATTCTCGGTGAAAGCTGTCCATGTAAGTTGTTACCAGATAGCCGCAATGCAATTAGGTTGCTGCATGAGTATATGCTTTCTGCAATTGTGCCAGTGAAGTTGTTGTACAGAAGATCTAATGCTTGTAGATTGGGCAAGTTGAAGAAGTTAATTTTCTGAAGCTCTCCACTAAAGTTGTTGCTCTTGAGGTCAATAATTATGATATTTGTGCAATTGCTTAAAGCTGATGGCAGCGTCCCAGACATGTTATTGTTGTTCAAATGGAGCTCCAACAGCCTCTTGAGCTGGCCTATAGACTCCGGAATCTTGCCATTTAGCATATTACCTCCAAGATCAAGGTTAGCCAGATTTCTAAGCTTCATTATGTGTGCACCATTAAGTAATCCATGCAAACCATTGTTTGGGAAAGAGAGGTGCTCTAATGATGTAGCATTGAAGAGCCCTTCTGAGAGGGATCCACTAAGGCGGTTGTGACCAGCCTTGACTATTCTAAGTTCAGAGCATTTACCTAAACCAGCTGGAATGCTGCCACTGAATTGGTTGAAGGAAAGGTCAAGCACTGCAAAGGATGATGAGCTGATGCAGAAAGAAGATGGTATCCATCCTTCAAAACTATTGTTGCTTGCATTGATGGCAATAAGATTTCTTGTTTTCTGCCAAATTGTGGATGGAAACTCTCCTGTAAACATGTTGCTTGAGATGTTGAATACTTGCAATGGATGCTCAGTGATTGACAGAAGAGGCTCTTGCAGGTTGCCACTGAGACGGTTGAAACTCACATCAAGAACAGTGATGTTACCAGATGACATTAGTCCTGATGGCAGGCTACCAGACAGTGAGTTGTATGACAGATTGAGCCGCAACAAGTCAGTGAGCTTGCTAAGGGACGGTGAGATGCGTCCTTCTAGGTTTCTAGATGCCAGAGACATCTCAATAACTGCTCCACTTTCATTGCAGGTGATGCCTTCCCACTCGCAGCAGTCCGTGCCATCCCGCCAGGACATGGCGACACCATCTTCGTGTGATAGTTCAGCAAGGAACTGGAGTAGGGAGCTCTTGTCCTGTTCATTGCATGATGCCGCAGGATAGGCCATGGCGAATAGCAGCATAATACCAAAGAAAGGCATGGTAAGCCTACTGACCTTACTTTTGCATGAAGAATGATGTTCTCTCTGCATGTTTTTTTTTTTTTTTTTTTTTTTTTGTGGTGAGTTTTGGTCTGAGTAGCAAATGTAGTTGCAAAAGACCCTGTTTGCAAAAGGTGGCTAGCTTGAAGAATGATAAGTGAACTAAGGAGCAGGTAGGAAAATAAGAACTATGACAAGTCAATTGACCAATCTCTGCATTTGGAGTATACTAGAAGCCATATATAGTAATTCAGATACTTAAATTGGCCCTTGGATAATGTTTGATCTTGAACGGCACAGGATGCTCATTGCTTTACTGTCACATCACTGCTTTTGAGATGTAAGGGGCTGGCTGAGGGAGACGTGCTGTTGGTGACCCCAAACAATGTGTGGTTTTGTAATGCAATTAGTTTGCTTACCACAACACTGTTTAGCTAATAGAACTACTGCTAAATTTTGCTCTGGAGTTCCATGCCGACAATTCACTTAAGCTGCCTGCCTTGCATTTTGTGCATTAATCTAATAGAACTATAGAAGTTCCATCGTTTATATCGAGCATATTTGGTTGATCAACCTAGATGTTACTCTATACGAGTGTCTTGTTAAAATTACCTTGTTATTTTATACTTTTATATAGAAAATAAAAAATGATATTAGACTAATTTACCAGTGTATGTCTGTTGGACTGTTGTGTTTAAAAAATCTGTTGGACTGGAAAAAGGACCATTCCGTTGTTGATTAGACAAGGTCTGTGCTCTTTATTGTATTCATGTGCTCTATGCAGTCGTTTCAATTTAATCAAGGTTTTCTAATAATGATCGAATGTCTTTTTTTGATGTCTGCACAATAAATCTGCACTCGGCACCTACTAAATTATTTGAAAGATTGCCACTGACGACCTATATTCATTGTCCATTCATTAAATTAATAGTGATTATTGTTATGGGTGAGATTAGCACTTGGACGCTAGACTT
>CM039121.1:44234271-44247345 GCA_022036555.1 Microstegium vimineum | reverse complement strand
GTGAACCTCGGGAAAAAAAATCACCGGGGTCAACCTTGTACATCTTCTCGGGGGTTTTTGTTTTCCCAAATCACTAGTTTGGTTTTTACTTTTTTCATATTTTTGGTGCTAGTGATAGTTTTTTTTTTCTTATAACAGATTTGCTTGTTTTGCTTGTTTAGTTCCCTTCTAGCTTGTGTAGTTTTTAAAAGTAGCTTTTTGCGTGGCTAATTGGCTTGTGTAGCCTTGTTAGTCACACTTGCTTAGTTTGTGTAGGTAAGCAATTTGGGAGCTCTTAGTTGACTTGTGTAGTCTTGCTAGAGAGCATTGTAGTGAGCTTATGTGCTTTGTGTTTTGCTTACTAGTATGTGTAGGAGCTCCTTTTGTGCAAAAGTACTAGTTGCTTAGGTTTGTGTGCCCTTGAAACCTGGATTTTTTTAGGTGAGCTTTTCCCTAGGTTGGCACCTTAGTTACCCCAAACCCTTATTTATAATTTGCTAGGTGCAAAAGTTATAGTTTGGGGGGTTTGTAGCCCTTGGCTAGACCGATAGTTTTAATTTGCTTTTTTTTCCCGGTTTTTTTCGCTGCGGAAAAGGTTTTTAAAAAAGGGACTTTTCCCCCCCCTCTAGTCCGTTATCTCGACGTTTCAAGTAGTATCAGTGCTTGGTCTCTCATTTGTGGTCTAAATTTTCACTCCGTCCAAAAACCAAACCCAAAGCAGCCATTTCTAATGTTTTTTTAGTTTATTTATTTTTTCTTTATAAAATCTGCCCCCCCCCCCCTCTACCTTTTTTTTCCCCCCTTCCCCCACTCGGTGGAGGCAGACATGCTCCCCAATGGCGCGCGTCCCCGAGCTGCAGATCGAGCGCCGGCGGCGCAGCGGTCCGCGATTTTGGGGTCAAAAGAAATTTGATCGAAACAAATTACATAGAAAAAAATATATAGTTGTGTACTATTTTAAAAAGATTTTTGGACAACAATAAACTTTATTATTGTATAATTATGAATTATGTAAAGTTATGTTGATAAATTGTTATAAATAAGTTTGCTCACTTATAGGTATGAACAAAAGTTAGGTTTTAAAAGTTGCGTAAAAAAGTTATCATGATAAATCGTATATAAAATATTGTTTAAAACTTATATTGACAAAGTTATGTGCATAACTATGTAACTTTCTAAAATATTGTTGTGATATGTTTTGTTCGGTACGTAAAAGTTATGCATATAACCTTATCATATAGTAAGTTTAATATGTATAACTTTGTAACATTTAAAAAACGAAAATTGAGGAAATGTTTTTTGGCTAAAAATAAAAGTCGCGAGGGTGTAGGATCGACCTGCCGGTTAACTTTGTAACTTTTCAGAAAAGAAAAGTTGAAAATATTAATTTGTTAAAAATGGAAAGTTGCGGGATTAATTTGTTGAATTCAGTGAACGCGTGGTTTATTAGCTGGGTCGCATCATTCATCATTCCGTTGCTTACTTGCTTTGGTAAATTGGGCCATCTAGGTGGGTCGGGCTATGGATGTAGCTCGCAGGATTTCCAACTTAGTCCTGAAATCAGCTAACTTCATCATTTCTGAAATCAGAATGATTTTAATGGTATTTGCAACGTGCTAACCAAATTAAGACCAAACACAGGGTGTAAATTTGGGCTTAATTTGGTTAGCACGTTGAAAATACTGTACCATTTAAATCATTCTGATTTCAGAAATGTTTGCTAACATAATGGCAGATGCAGTCATGCAGGGGGTTCATCTTTTCTTGCAACAACGCCAAGTTTCAAGATTCAAATCCATCGTAGCTGATCTTGAACTGTCTGTTACTTATTTGGTTGTGGTGTTTCTTTGAAATATACGCTAAAAACATTTAAGACAGTACGCAGGGAGAAAAATTGCAAACCAAATAAGTAACCTCGACGCTCAAGATCAGCTGGTGCAAGTACACTCATCAGGCAAAAAATGTCCTCGCTCTCATTATACATAGTTATACGCATATAGCACAATAGTTATGTAAATTTTTCTGTCAAAAAATAGTTATGTAAACTCAGACTTAGCCAAAATACTTTGACAAGACTATTTGATCATACAACACCCCTACACCAAAGAAAGCACAAAAGGCAACCACAAAGGCGATCCTTCTGTCTCTTTGTTCAGTGGTGAGAGCAGAGACCAGAGGCGCTTGAGCCGAACCACAAGGCCGATCAATAGTACTTCCACACAACTTTGGGTTGCCTTCAAAGCTTGAATTTGTGAATGTACTGAACTGGCCTCCTCTTGGAATTGGCCCTTCTAAATCATTGTTAGAAACATTGATTGTTGAGAGGAAATAAAGGTTGTTAAGATCTGTTGGGATTGCACCTGTGAGAACGTTGTTTGACAAGTCTAGCACTTGCAGATTCTTCAGGCGGCAGAGCTGCACCGGAATCTCTCCGGACAAGCTGTTAGAGCTGAAATTGAGTATAGTGAGCGATTTCAACTGACCAATCTCTTTAGGGATCGCTCCAGTGAAGTTGTTATAGCCAAGATTCAACATGTATGGGAAACCACTGATTGCCCGGTACTCAAATGATGTACCTCTGTAAAAAACCAGCAGAAATATACTTTGATCCCAATGGATCGCCGTGTTTTCTGCTGTTAGCATTGGATCTCCATTAACGCTGTCGGTATTTCCCCTGAAAGTTTGTTGTATGATATGTCCAGATGGAAAAGTGACTTTAAGCTCTTTATCCATGCAGGTATTGGTCCACTGAGTTGATTATTGTGCAAAAACAGCACATTCAGATTTTTGAGCTTTGATAGCCAAAGTGGTATCTTCCCTGAGAATGAGCACCTAGTTAGGGAGAGAATCTGAAGATTCTGAAATCCTTCAATAGCTTCATCTTCTGGCATGGCTTCACCCTTGTAGTTACTGTTAGTAAGCAGGATGGTGAGGTTCTGACAATCCTTGAGGACATGGAGCGTGTTGGTGACGTTTGGAAAATTGTTGAAAGCAAGTGATAGGAAAACAAGAGACTTGAGATTGACTCTTCTTGGTGAAATCTGCCCATGTAGTTTGTTGTCAGCGAGCTGCAGCGCTCTCAGATTGCCGCACGAGAAGAGGCTTTCCGGAATTGTGCCAGTGAAGCCGTTGAACAGAAGATCCAGCGTCTTCAGGTTGACCAGGGCAGAGAATTCAATCCTGGTAAGCTCTCCGCTGAAATAGTTGTTCTTGAGGTCAACCGCCATGAGATTTGTGCAGTTGCTCAACGCCGGTGGCAGCTCTCCAGACAAGTTGTTATGGTCCAGACGAAGCACCTCGAGCCTCTTGAGCTCACCTATGGAGTCCGGGATCTTTCCATCTAGCCCATTGCCTCCGAGATCAAGATGGACCAGATTTCTGAGGTTGGCTATACGTGCAGCACCAAGTTTTCCATGGAAGCCATTGTTGGGAAGAGAGAGGTGCTCCAACGAGGAAGCATTGAAGAGTTCATCCGGGAGAGCCCCACTGAATCTGTTCTGCCCAGCCCTGAGTACTCTGAGCGCAGAGCAGTTACCTAGACCAGCCGGGATGCGTCCGCTGAACTGGTTGTAGCAGAGGTCAAGCACGGCGAAGGACGACGATGAGCTGATGCAGAAGGAAGAAGGCATCCTTCCATGGAAGCTGTTGTTGCTGGCATTGAGCACAACCAGATCACCCATGGCCCTCCCATGTGGCCGACGGGAACTCCCCGGTAAATCGGTTGCTGGAGATGTTGAGCACCTGCAACGGCCAGCCTGAATTAGATGATCGCAGCTCATGCAGCTCTCCCTCGAGGCGGTTGAAGCTGACGTCGATGGCGACTAAGCCACCGTGAGAGGATGGCATCAGGAGCCGCTCCAGTGGCAGCTCGCCAGACAACAAGTTGTGGGAGAGGTTGAGGCGCCGCAGGCCAGCGAGGTCACCGAGGGCCGGTGAGATGGGCCCCTGGAGTCCTCTACCGGGCAAGGAGACCTCAGTGACCACCCTGCCACCTCCACTGCAGGTGATGCCTTCCCACGAGCAGCAGTTGGCCACCGTGCCGTTATTATTCCACCACGACAAAGTGGCAAGGCCGCCGTCCCATGAGAGCCCTGCGACGAAGCGGAGGAGGGAGCTCTTCTCCTGGTCAGTGCATGGCTTAGCACAAGAAGCCATGGAGAGCAGCAGCAAGACGACGAGCGCGAGGGCGGAGCTGGACAATGGCATGGCTGACTGTGACTGTGAGCTGCTGGCCTGCTGCTGCACGTTTTTCTCTTGATGAGGCTTTTACTGTCACGGAGGGTGCTGTAATAATGTGGTAGTACCCTGGAATGTATGCAGTACGTGATGAAGGGTATGGAGAGCATAAACAGGCCTCTGTTGCAACAGCACCTCATATGATCTGATCTGATCTGATCTGATCGGACACCTGCACGTTCACACGAAATGGTGAGCCCCGATAGCTAGGAATGTAGGTCAGACTTGTGTGTAAATTCCCTTCACTTCAATGACGTAGAAAAGTGGAAATTGCTGTGTTTCTCGACTACCAGAATTGTGTGTAAATTCCCTTCATCGTTCCTAATCCTGAATCATGAGCCATGAGTCATGACAGTGAGTGGAGTGTGGACGGGTGGATTTTTTTTTGAAGAAACGTGGACAGGTGGATTGACCTTGCCACAAAGATATATAGAACAGACAGAGACACCAATCAAGGGATACACAAATGTCAAAAGTGAATAGCCAGCTCTCACAAGTTAACTACTTTGGTTACTCCAAATGCAACCATCCCTGTACACACCTGGTTTATTAAGCCTGAAGAAAAGCAATGCTGATGTGGTGGGTTTTGACCCCAAGAGTTCCATTGATGGCCGTGGTAGGTGGAGGTGGCTTCTCTCTCAATGGCATACCAAATAGATTGCGAAGCGCGCCACAGAAAGCGTTGAGCTGAGGTGTTGACACCTCTCATGTATGTTCCAGTTCAGAATCTGATAAGTTTACTTTGACATGGTACTTTGATAGATGGCAACAGACTGCAATGTTCCAGAAAAGCTGGTTTAGTCATGTGATCTGCCTGCTCTTTGATTGCAATTCTATACAGCTAGTGAAATACAGTGGCAGGAAATTAGCATACCAGGTCAAGAAGACAGCATCTCCAACTTTTGTCCTTGTTCACCAACTGCAGTCATCATCGCCATCACTGCACGAAAGATACAGTTTGATCGAGTCTCCCCTCAATCAGCATCTTTTTCCTGAATCAATTGACAGTGAATAAAGATGGTCAGTGGCAAACTTTTCTATAAAAATTCAAAACAGATGTAAATGACTTTTTTGTGTATCAAGTAATGGTTTAGCCATCCAGTGCAAAACCTACGCAAATAACAAAAGATAACATGAAAAAAAGGCATCGAATTCAGATCAGCAGAAGTGGTAGATACACCCGCAAATTATATTATCCTAATAACATTTTATTTCATTTTTTATACAAGAATATAAAAAAAGAGCTATTTCAACACCTCTGCCAACCAGAACCTTACATCTCAAAAGCAGTGATATGACAAGAGGACCACCCTGTGCCGTCATAGTCTCATAGATCAAACACTAAGGGTCTAGCAGTGCTCTATATCCAGCAGTTAATTCAAGCGCCAGTTTCACATGCTTTGTCAATGACTTCTTGCAGTTCCTATTTCTCTACCTGCTCCATAGTCCTTATGTTATCGATGGCGTTAGGGTTGAGAGATGAATTGAGGGAGCGGCGGTGGCTGCTGTGCTACAGTACTCGTTGCGCTACAGTACCCGCGGGTACTGTTCACATCAGGGCGACGGCTAGGGTTTCGGGGTCGCTGGGAACGCCGGCGGCGGGGTTCCGCCCACGGCCGACAAGAGGGAAGGGGTTTCCTTCTAATCTCTTGCTTGATTTAGATTGATACATCTGCTCTCATTATATAGAGAGGATTTCCTTGCCCCCTAAGCAAGCGACTAATTAACCCTAATGGGCTAATGTCCAATAGGCCCTTGACTCTCCTAACACTACACCCCCACCTGGACATGCAGCTCGTTCTCGAGCTGCAACCTAACGATGACGCTAACGATGACTCTACTAGACCCAAACCTAACACCTGAAAACAAGCCTTTTACATCTCGGCTTATTTTATTATCCTGAAGTCGACTGCGACTCTTTATTTTTGAAACCTGAAGATACCTCGGACACCCTCCGTGTGATGAACCTGCACATGTGTAGCCGCCACCTGGATCCCATGGAGACCACCAGAATGAGAGGGATGCACGGGTATAGCCACATGGAATTAGTCGTAATAGCGACCAACGGAGATGTCCTCGTGGCGGCCGGTGGAGGAATGCGGTGGTGTTAGGCAGTGCGTCTCTGCCGGTAATAAGGAGGGAAGCGAGTCCCATATCGCCGGCGTCGCAGAGTTGGAGTTCGCCGCCCGTAAAAAAATAGCATGGTCGCTGCCCATGGGGGAACCCACATGCTCAAGATCCCCGACGCAGCGGATGGGATCGAGGTCGTCCACGCAGCAAACCGCCACTTGAAGGGGCTGCAAAGGGGTGCAGGGCTGATTGACCTGTCCATCGCGCATCTCCTGCACTCTCCGTCGCGCTAGGCGGCCACGCGCAGCCGCCTACAGCCGCACCACCGCTGATGTCTGGCGCTCAAGCATCATCAACTGCGGCACCGACGTGCTGTCCGCCTTCGCGCTGCGAAGGCGATGCACAGCTTGGAGGAACAACGAAGGGGTGCGAGGTTGAATACTCTGCAGATTGCACAGTCGCTATAGACGCCGGCGCGCCAAGAGGCCACGCGCCACCGCCTGCCGCCGCACTGCTGCAGACAACTTGCAGGTAAACGACGAGATCGGCGCCGTCGGGGGTGGCGGTGGTGGCGCAGGTTGGACAAACCCCGCCCAGGCAGCCTGCATCGTGGGCGCAAGAAGCGGCGGGAGGGGCGGCAAGACAAGCCCCGCCCAGGTCGCGGGCGTAGGCAGCGGCGGGAGGGGCGGCAAGACAAGCCCCGCCTAGGTCGCCGGCATCGCGACCGGCGCCGCAGGCAGCAGCGGGAGGGGCGGCAGATCAAGCCCCGCCCAGGTCGCCGGCGTCGCGACCGGCATCGCAGGCAGCGGCGGGAGGGGCGGCAGGACAAGCCCCGCCCAGGTCGCCGGCGTCGCGATCGGCGTCGCAGGCAGGGCGGCAGGACAAGCCCCGCCCAGGTCGCCGACGTCGCGACCGACGTCGTAGGCAGCGGCCGGAGGGATGGCTGGACCAGCCCCGCCCAGGCAACTGGCATCGCGGGCGCAGGCAGCGGCGAGAGGGGCGGTTGGACAAGCCCCGCCCAGGTCGCCGCCATTGCGACCGGCGTTGGAGACAGAGCGGGAGGGGCGGCTGGACCAGCCCCGCCCAGGCAGCCTGCATCGTGGCCAACGTGTCAAAATGGCAACGGGTACGTACCCGACGGGCACTGGGCACCCATACCTGCACCCGCCAGGTCAAAATTTATTCCATCGGGTTACCCGCGAAAGCAGACGGGTAAGGAATTCATTCCATACCCGCACCCGACGGGTAATTCTTACCCGACGGGTATTCCATACCCGATAATACACCCGAGTTCACATGCAAATTATAACAACATCCATCAAGTTAACAACTTAACTAGGAGTGTTTGAGCCAAATTTTGATATATACTAGGCCCATCAGCAGGCAGCGCATCAAGATAACAACTGTCACTCAATTTTGATATATACTAAGAGTGTTTGGGCCAAATTTTATGGACTATATGGGCTACAATCACTTAGGCTGATTACTCAATTTTGCTGGTATTTCTTACCCACGGGTATGTGGGTATGGGTACTGCTATTCCACACTCGTACCCGCCATACCCAATGGGTAAAGGATTTCTCCTAATAACGTACCCGTAGGTAGAAAACTCCTTCCGCACCCGCCTCCTTAGCGGGTAAAACTCGTCGGGTTCTCGGGTTTCGGGTACCCGTTGCCATCTTGACCGGCGTGGAGATGACGAAGATCACAGATGAGGCCGCCGGTGGCGGCATGGTGTATGGTGGCGGCGGCAACGTAGTGGAGGGCAGCGAAGAGATCGAACCTAAGATCTCTGATACCAGATGTTATGGATGGCGTTAGGGTTGAGAGATGAATTGAGGGAGCGGTGGTGGCTGCTCTGCTACAGTACCCACAGGTACTGTTCACAGCAGGGCGGCGGCGGCTAGGGTTTCGGGGTCGCTGGGAACGCCGGCTGCGGGGCTCCGCCCACGGCCGACAAGAGGGAAGGAGTTTCCTTCTAATCTCTTGCTTGATTTAGATTGATACATCTCCTCTCATTACAGAGAGGATTTACTTGCCCCCTAAGCAAGCGACTAATTAACCCTAATGGGCTAAGGCCCAATAGGCCCTTGACTCTCCTAACACCTTACTTATCAATCTTTATTCTCAGGTAGCATGCATCCAAGTTAGCCACCTTTGGCAACAATTTCTTTCCAAATACCCTTGCTACTCAGATCAAAACTACGATTTTTCATGAGAAAAAACATTCAGAGAACACCTCGTTCTAGGCTGGCCATGGCTTTCTTTGTTCTTCCTCTTGTGTTGATTCTCTCCATGGCCTCTCCTGCCACCTCATGCAATAAGCAGGAGAAGAGCTCCCTACTCCAGTTCCTTGCTGAGTTATCACATGAAGATGTGGTTACCGTACCCTGGCAGGATAGCATGAACTGCTGTGAGTGGGAAGGCGTCACATGCAATGCAAGCGGAGCCGTTATTGAGGTCTCTCTAGCCTCTAGAAGCCTAGAAGGAACCATCTCACCATCCCTCGGCAAGCTTACTGGCTTGTTGCGCCTCAACCTGTCATACAACTCACTCTCTGGCAGCCTGCCATCAGAATTTATGTCATCTGGCACCATCACAGTCCTGGATGTGAGTTTCAACCATCTCAGTGGAGTCCTGCCAGAGCCTCTTCCGCCAATTCCTGAGCGGCCACTGCAAGCACTGAACATCTCAAGCAACATGTTTACAGGGGAATTTCCATCCACAATTTGGGAGAATACAAGGAACCTGGTTGTGATCAACGCGAGCAACAATAGTTTTCAAGGATGGATACCATCTTCTTTCTGTATCAGCTCAACATCCTTTGAAGTGCTTGACCTTTCCTACAACCAATTCAGTGGTAGCATCCCTCCTGGTATAGGTAATTGTTCTGCACTTGGAGTACTTAAGGCTGGTCACAACGACCTCAGTGGGCCCCTCCCAGATGAACTCTTCAATTCTACATCGTTACAGTACCTCTCTTTTCCAGATAACAGTTTGCATGGATTACTTGATGGTGCACACCTAAAGAAGCTAAAAAATCTGGTTAACCTTGATCTTGGAGGTAATACACTAAATGGTGAGCTCCCAAACTCTATAGGGAAGCTCAAGAGACTAGAGGAGATCCATTTGGATAACAACATGACCGGGGAGCTGCCATCAGATCTCAGCAATTGCAAATATATCATAACGATTGACCTCAAGAACAACAACTTCAGTGGAGAGCTTCAAAAGGTCAACTTCTTCAACCTGCCCAATCTAGAGGCATTGGATCTTCTATACAACAACTTCACTGGCACAGTTCCAGAAAGCATTTATTCATGCAGCAACTTGGTTGCGTTGCGGCTATCTGGCAACAACTTACATGGGCAGCTTTCACCGAGATTTTTTTTTTTGAAAGCGCAGGAGAGCTGCGATTCATTGTATTATAGAGATAAAAAACAGGAGGGTCCCCAACAGAATTTTTTCACCGAGAATTAGCAATTTGAATTCTCTTATGTTCCTGTCCATTGGTGACAACAAGTTTACAAACATCACAAATATGCTTCAGATCCTCAAGAATTGTAAGAGTCTGACCACCCTATTTATTGGGGCCAACTTCAAGGGTGAGGCCATGCCAGAAGATGAAATGATAGACGGTTTTCAGAACCTTAGGGCTCTTTCCATATCTGAGTGCTCCTTGTCTGGGAAAATACCTCTTTGGTTATCTAAGCTCAAAACTTTGGAGATGTTGTTTCTGCAGAGGAATCAACTCAGTGGACCAATACCTGCCTGGATCAAAAACTTGACTTCACTTTTCCATCTAGACTTATCATATAACAACCTTGCAGGGGAAATACCAATAGCCTTAATGGAGATGCCAATGCTAACAACAGACCTTACTGCAACCCATTCAGTCTTTGAGCTACTAGTTTATCTAGGCCATTCACTCCAGTATCGAATAATCAATACTTTCCCAAAAACACTGGATCTGAGTCACAATAACTTCAGTGGTGCGATCCCACAGGAGATTGGTCAGTTGACATTGCTTGCTAAACTCAATTTCAGCTTCAATAGCTTATCAGGAGAGATTCCCAAGCAGCTTGGTAACCTGACAAATCTGCAAGTGTTAGACTTGTCAAGCAACCATCTCACAGGTGCAATCCCATTGGCACTGAACAACCTTCACTTCCTCTCTAAATTCAATGTTTCTCATAATGACCTGGAAGGGCATATTCCAAGTGTAGGCCAGCAGTACATTTCCAAGTTCTAGCTTTGATGGGAACCCAAAGTTGTGTGGAATTATGGTTGCTAAACTTTGTGGTTGGCTGAAGCACCTCCCGTCTCAGTTCCCTCCATAGATAAAATGATAAAAGGGTCTCCTTTATGATTTCTTTTGGAGCTTTCTTTGGTGTAGGGGTGCTATATGATCAGATAGTCTTGTCACGGTATTTTGGCTAGTCTCTGTTTACATGTGGGTTTATGATAAATTTTGTGCTAGGTGGCTCCTACTCAGGTTACAAGATTTCTATACCTGTGCTCCATATGTAATTCCTTTTTATGTGTATACGAAACTTGTGAACTGGAGGGAATTTATGGGTCTAAACTAAAAAAACTTTATAAGCTGATCTGAATTGAAACAGTAAAAATTTGTCAAGAAAATATATTAATGAAGTCTATCAATTTTGTTTCTGTAAGAACACCACGCTGTTAAACATGGTACACTTTGAAGTGCGCATTAAACAAGATAGTTCAAGCGAAAACATTGATTTAAATTTTAAATTTTGGCAACATCTATAATTATAGAGATTTGTATAGGTGTGAACCATATTTAGCCAATGTTCAAGAAGGCGCTAGGCGGTATCTAGGCGATGACCCACGGCCTAGAGATTAGGCGAGCCTAGGCGTTTTTAAGACGTTTTTCTAGGCGTTTCAATTTATGTACATATACACATATATTACCTTAAAATATCTCAAGTAAAAGAAAAAAAATATCAAATATGTGGACTTTAGTTGGAAAGAAAGGTCCATAGAATAAAGCCCAACCCACCTTATCCCCTGTCCACCTTATCCACTCATCACCCTCCTCCCAGCCGCAGGAACCGCTGGAGCCGGGACTCGCTTTCTCCGCTCCCTTCCGGACCGTCATTCCTCTGCCGCCCACACCTCTGCTTCCGTCTCCGACGCCGACGGCCTCCTCCCTCCTTCTCCGGCGCCGCCCGCTGGCTGCGCATGCCTCTGCTGCCCGCAGGTCGGGTTCCTCCTGGCCGGGGCCCAGCCTCCGCCAGTCGCCGGCGGCCTCCTGGCCGCGTTTGCGCCCGCTGCTAGCCACCTCCTAGTGCGTTCGCCGCCAGCCGCCGTCTCTCCCGCAGCAGCAAAGCCCTAGATCTAGGGAACACCGCCTATCCTCCGCCTACCCCTGTAGGCGAGGCAACACCCCTCCGCCTAGCACGTAAGCGCGCCCAGGCGAGCGCCTAGGAGCGCCTTTTTGAACATTGTATTTAGCTCCTGGTTATGTTGAGGGACTGATAAACACTATGGAATAATTAGTGAGGAAACAGAACACAAGGATGAATAACCCTCCCCTGATTATAACACTCTTCTCTTCCTGCCTGATGCTGATGATCGACACTCTTATGGTGAAGATGGAAGAAACCTGAGCGCAACAAATGCAAACCAGAGGAACTTTATGGACTCTCAGTTATTTTCATGGCTGCCCTTATGTTCTGGTACATGACTACATGTACCAGTTCTTTTGGTTTGTAGTTGGCCTCTACTTCATGGACTTTGCAATTGCAGATCACAAGCACTGATGTATCTTGTTTTTCAATTGCATTGTCATTACTATCTGGTATATATTGGATGCAAATTAATTTCAGTCATGAGAATTAATGGAAATGGGGATAGCATTTAAAAGAGAGTCAACACATTTTTTCATATAGTAATGATATAGTTTGAGAAGATTTATGCTATGGCGTGGTCCGTAATGGGGAAAGCCAGTTAAATTGAAGCAGTCTAAGCTTGTCATCAGAGAACTCCACCGATCTATGTAAATTTCTCATTCATCATTCAATTTCTCGCTGGATAATAGCACTACGCAGCTAAATCATATAAACATCCGAATAAAATTGCTACAAATCATAGAGCAACAGAGAGAGAGAAGAGAGAAGCCAGGAAAATCAAGGCAAATGCTCCTCGAGCTTTTCCCAACAGGGGTTCTTCAGGATGTACCTTGGGAGCGTGTCTCCATCTCATATGACCCTCCAACCTAACCTAGACTGCGGCGACCGCTCTCCGGGACGTGCGGCGAGCCGTCGTGGCATCGGACCGACGCAGCGTCGGGTCAGGGCAACGCCGGCACCACCGGGTGTCGCTCTATCTTGCGGCGTGTGCATACGCGTCCCTGAGTTGGGTCGCGTGCGTTTGCTTCGACGTATTGGGCCCCTTATGTGATCTGGGCTGCGAGGTGGCCCATAAGAAAAGAAGCTCTCTCCGAAGCTTGGGATACAAATATGGGCTTAATTTAGTCAACACGTGGCCAATATAATAGGTGCAAATCCGTCGCAGTGAATTTAAGAAGACAGTCGCAAAGTTTCAAGATTCATATGTTCCATCTGCGAGATATAGGGGGACTAGAGGATAGCTGGTAAATTGGAAATTTATGAGATTTGTTTTATATCAAAATTTAAAATGAAGAATATTTTTTTTTGGAGGGAAGGGACTTATTATATTATTTTTTTGTACAGTACATGGATAAATTATACATAAAAAATCTGAAATAAAAAATACGTAACATTCTATCCAGAATGT
>CM039121.1:44194228-44234171 GCA_022036555.1 Microstegium vimineum | reverse complement strand
GGAGATGTCCAAGTAGGTTATGTTTGGTGGTAATGCTGGTATTTGACCAGTTAATTGGTTTCCACTAAGATAGAGTTCTTGTAACGGCATGGTTCCAAGGTGTATTGGGAGATGTCCATTCACGTGATTGTTGGAAATGTTCAAATATATGAGATTGGACAAGGAACCATGAAACCAATTTGAAAGCCTACCAATTATACCGGCGCTTGAGATATCAATTTCTTGAACATCCACCTGCCATTGCAGCCCGGCAGGAAATGATGGACCCATCTGGCAAGCTGCAAAATATGCAATGATAAGTGATCTAAATGGAGGTTTCCATTCGGAACCGAGCTCAATCTTCAATGAACTGAGATAAACCAATATACGATTGCTTCTATATCGCAAGTTTTTAGACCATCAAGATTGGTAGCTTGTCGGAATGTTCCAGAGTACATGTGTGACTCAGCGTAAAAATTGTAATCTCACTAAGTTTCCAATCCATGATGGGCATAGCCCAATAAACTTTTCCTAGCTGAAACAAGACCTGCAAGCTCATGTAATTGTGACAATGATGGGAATTCTCCTGTAAGCTATTTGTTAATAACTCAGATTCGAATACTGTTCCTTCCCAGGCAATTTGGGAATCCCCCTTAAAAAATTCGTTTGTAGATCTAAAATTCTCAGCTTTTGTCTCACAGTTACATATAGATACTGTCGGATATAGCCCAGTGCATGGGGGTTGTAGAATACAGGTGACCACCTACTAAGTTGGACCTCCATAAACAGATTATGATGGTATAGGTGATAGGGATTCATGCGCAGTGTCACAAGAGCTTATGTTTGCGTCGCAGCACATGCATTGCGTTTGACCGTTCAATGGTTTCCACGTAGGTTCTTGTAATGCGCATCGGTTCCCCAAGTGATGGGAGATGTCCATTCACGTGATTGTTGGAGAGTTCAAATAGGGAGCGTGGACAAGGCCTGAAACAAGGGGGATAATTGCCCCAAACCGGCGCTTGGATATATATCCTAACATCCACGTGGCCATTGCTAAACCAGGCGGGAAACGATGGACCCATCTGGCGACCTGCAAAATAGACATGACCAAGTATCTAAAATGGAGGTTTCCTCGTGAACGAGCTCAATCTTCATATGTAACTGTGATGATACAATCAATGATTCGTAAGATTCTTTATTACTGGCAAGTGCCCTCTTTATCGCAACTCGAGTTATTGTACCACAAGCATGGATCAATTAGTGAGATACCAATCCATATGATCCCATGTTCCTCTAAAGTGGTTATAAATGAGGTCATAGGTCTCCAAACCACTAAAAGACCCAATAAGAGTAGGTTGATAGCCGTAATAATGTTGCTCTGAGAACACATCACTACTAAGCGGGACTGAACTGCTCTCTTGTTGGGTGTCCACCTGTAACATGTCTAGATGTGCCACATCATATTTGATCCTGATGTCACGTGGCATAGTCTCGATTAATCTGCTGTCATATTCTTCTCTTGACAAAATGCAAGGTACTATGGAAATCCTCAAGTTACAACTTTCACGTTTTCATCATCATGCTATAGGTATCGATACTTATATCATGATACAATCGGTACTAAGATGTACATAGCTCACATGTCACTAGGTTGACCATACAAACCACTATAGTCAAGGTCGAGGTACCTGAGGCTTGTTATGTTCCAAAACCAACAGGATGCAACCGGTTGGTCAAGCCAATTGTTGGAAAGATCGAGCTTCTCAAGACTAGTAAGGTTAAGATGTGAGAGCGGTTGGTTTCCACTTGTGAGCCCGCAGTTGGAAAGATCCAAGACCCTTAGAGAAGGAATCATGTTCAGCACAAGCAGCCAGTCAGCATTTGCGGAGAGTTTTATGTCAGCAAGGCTAAGATACTGAAGGGAAGATAGGTGTGGTATCCATGACAAATCCGATGCGTAGGCAACCCCTCCTTCTCCTCCCATATTCGAAAGATCGAGATATTGCAGCTTCGACAAGTTACCAAGGTGGGTGAGGACAGCAGGTCCAAAAAACTGTATGCTAGAGAGGTTATGGTACCTTAAGTTCTTGAGAGAGCCCAGGAACTGCGGAATACGACCTGTTGAGCCCTCGAGGTGATTCCAGCTCAGATCAAGGTACTCCAAACTCTCCAACCTGAGCAAAGAAGGACTTATGTGGCCAACCAGAGGTTTAACTGGATTCCCAAAAATGTTGTCGACTTGCTCGTTACGAAGTTGAAGCTTGAGGACGTGGCCTGTCCGGTTGCTGCACCGGACGCCTCTCCACCGGCAGCAGTCTCCTAGGTTGTCTTGTTGCCATGAGGTGAGGACTCCCGCCGGGTCACTTGTGATGCCTCGCTTGAACGCCAGCAGCGCATCCCTCTCCTCAGGTATGCAGCTTGCGGTAACAGTAAGATTGCTTCGGCCACTAGCTGGGTGGTGTGGATGTTGAGGCTTCTGCAGCGCATGCGCATGGGTGAGAAGCGAGAAACTGAAGGTGGCCGCAGCTACAAGCAGCAACAAGTTGTAGCTGATCGATGCATTGTGGTGCTAAGCAGGGATGATCAGTGATCGACTAGTGTTTTTTTGCAGCTAGCTAGCCGGTGGTTCTGTCCAGTCTCTGGTCCCCTTAAAATGGCATGGTATTGTAGTAGTAGAAATTGTTTCTATAACAAACTGTAGTACTGAAGTTTGCTATGCACAGTAGTACGCGTTGGGTCGTTGTGCATCAATTCAGTTGTGAAAGATGTATGTGTGGAAGTCATAGGTCATCTCGTCTACCGTTGATAATTATCTGCTCCGTATGGTACGGTGTTAAGTGACACACGAATTTACTCTCTCCATTCCAAATTATAAAACATCCTAATAATTTATAGAATTAAAGTATCTCAAATTTGACCAAACTTATATAATAATATAATAACATTTATGATGTCAATTAAATATCATTAGATTTTTTATCAGTTATATTTTTATAGTATGTCTATTTGATATCACATAGTAGTACGCGTTGGGTAGGTCATGCATCAATTCAATTGTGAAAGATGTGTGTGTGAAAGTTATAGGTCGTCTCGTCTGTCTGTTGATGATTGTGTGCCCCACGGTACGGTGCTAATTGACACACAAATTTACTCCTTCCATCCCAAATTATAATCTCAATAATCTTGAGGTCAAAGTATCTAAGTTTGACCAAATTTACATTTATGATGTCAATTAAGTATCATTAGATTTGTTATCAATTATATTTTCATAGTATGTCTATTTGATGTCACATAGTAGTACACGTTGGGTAGGTCGTGTATAAATTGAGTTGTGAAAGATGTGTGTGTGGAAGCCATAGGTCGTCTCGTCTGTCGTCGATAATTGTGTGCCCCGTACTGTAAGGTACGAAGTGACACACGAATTTACTCCCTCCATCCTAAATTATAAAACATCCCAAGAATTTTGAAGGGTTCAAGTATCTCAAGTTTGACCAAACTTATATGACAATATAATAATATTTATGATGTCAATTAAGTATCATTAGATTTGTTATCAATTATATTTTCATAATATGTCTATTTGATGTCACACAGTTGTATGCGTTGGGTAGGTCGTGCATCAATTCAGTTGTGAAAGATGTGTGTGTGGAAGCCATAGGTCGTCTCGTCTGCCGTCGATAATTGTCTGCCCCGTACGGTACGATACGAAGTAACACACGAATTTACTCCCTGCGTCTCAAATTATAAACGACACCACTAGCGCCCGCCAGCGTCGGACGGACCTCGGGCCCGTTTATTTTTTCTAATATAAACTATCCAGTCCACCACGTACCGATTTAATTCAGGGATAGGAGCGTCTGCCCAGGCTCGTGGTAGCCTATCCGACACCACGCGCGTGGCCCGTCCTCCGACGCGCCTCCATCCACGCCGCACCAACTGTTCCCCACCGCGCCCATGTCTCTGGTCTCCCACCGCACCAAGCAGCAACAAGCTGTCAGCTGATCGATGCATTGTGGTGCTAAGCAGGGATGATCAGTGATCGACTAGTGTTCTTGTGCAGCTAGCTAGCCGGTGGTTCAGTCCAGTATCTGGTCCCCTTAAAATGGCATGGTATGCAGTAGTGGTAGTAGAAATTGTTTCTATAGCGACTAGTACTGAAGTTTGCCATGCACAGTAGTACGTGGTGGGTAGGTTGTGCATCAATTCAGTTGTGAAAGATGTGTGTGTGGAAGCTATAGATTATGGACCACAATAGATGTCGAATTAACAAAACAACAGCGCTCTAACGAGACCAAATTAGGGACGGAGGATAACACTCAATGATAGCCCCAGCTCTGTCAGTACTCGTCGCTAGGCAAACGCGACGGAGGCAGACGGTTGCGGAGGGCCTAGCAAACAGACTCTGGATACGTTCAATCACCGGCGGGCTTTCCCTCCTTGCCATCACAGAGTACCTCAACCTTTGGCCAATCATCGACAGTATCGTGCTAACGGACCAACCGGATAGAACAGTCTGGAGGTGGTCTCCGAATGGGACATTCAGCACAAGATCAGCATACAACATGATCCACTCCGGCGCCATCACCTTCCTTGGTCACAAGCTAGTCTGGAATACTTGGGCACCTCTGCGAATCAAGATTTTCTTATGGCTGGCGCTCAAACGCCGCCACTGGACCGCCGAGCACGACATGGGTTGGAGGCAAGAGACAGGTGCTACTTGTGTGATCAAGACCCGGAAACAATTGATCACATTCTCACCACATGCTGCTACACCCGCGAGGTCTGGATCCTCGCTTGCCAGACGCTGGGAATTCCAATTCCACAGCAGCAGAATTCGATACTCAGGTGGTGGAGGCGGCTGCGCAGCACAAGATCGGGCGAGCAAAAGGCCGGGTTGGATTCCCTTTTCACGTTGATCTCCTGGTCCGTCTGGAAAGAGCGGAACGCTCGGTGCTTCAAAGAAGCCTACTGCACACCAGCTAATCTCATTCAGCTGGTTCAGGCAGAAGCTCAGCGCTGGGTTCTAGCAGGAGCAGATGGGCTGGCTAGCTTGAACCCCTGGGGTCAGTAGCGCAGCTGGAGCAGCGCAGTCCTCCCTATTCCCCTCTCTTTTTCTGTTTGTCTCCAGTTTGTTTGCTCTTTCGGTTTTTGTGTTCTTCCCCCGGCCCCCCCTTTTTTCCCTGTAATGGTTTAAACACCCCCCCCCCCTTGCGTATTCGCGGAAAAAAAAAACACTCAATGATATGGTCCACATCACAGACCCAAATTTCAAAGAAGCGTGCGGTGGTCCGTCTCTGACATTCGGTACTTGTTATAGTGTGATCAACGTCTAAACAGCAATGCAACTCGGTGCTCGTGGCTTCTCGTTCGCTCGGGTGCATCGTTCTACTTATAAGTTACACCTAAGGAGGAGCATTGGCCTGGATGTATATACATGTATCCGTCTCAATCCACAAGTATTGGAGTGTATTTAAACTAATTTTTACTCCAATCCACTATAATACATGTGGTTTGAGGTAGCATGTGCATCTAAACAAAGCCGAAGATCTTCGCGTGATTGAGACTCTAAGAACTGAATAACTCCACGTGGGGTCATTGCGGCTGCACCAGACAACAAGATTATTGTGTTTAACTGAAAATGCTTTGAAGTTTGATCTGCTACAGTGCTACTGCTCTGTTCTGCTGTGGTGCTAATAGCACCCTTATAGAAAGTTTGACTAGTGTTATATGGTGATCTGATCTGCTAACCGCTACATACAATGGAGGGAGCGAGGGAGCACCTTATTAGTGTGGGCTTACACGAAACCATTGGACATTGGCCCACGCAAAGTGAAGTCGGCCCTGCAATTTTCCATTTTCATAGAAAATCGAGTGTCGGTGGCCTATAACCAAATCACGCCAAACATATATTTATTCAGGATAAATAATCTGTACCCGCGCCCATCACGCACTATATATATATATATATATATATATATATATATATATATATATATATGTGTGTGTGTGTGTGTGGCTTGCATGGCTCGGATACAAACACCACGAAGCAACACGATGGAGAGCAATAAGCAGCAGGGTGACGAGTCCTCCGTGACCGTCGACGCCGACGTCTTCCCGGCGAACTTCGCCGAGGTCGTGGCGTCTCTTCCCATCATAGGGCCACCGTGCCTGATGGCTCCTTCCATCCGTCAGTATCGCGGCTTCTGGATCGCCGACGGCGTGCTGGTGAACCTCCCGAGAGCCCATGCCTGCTTCGAGGAGCGGCCCGCGGACATCCTCCTGGCGAGCATCCCCAAGAGCGGCACCACCTGGCTCAAGGCCCTGGCCTTCGCCACGTCGCGCAGGTCCGTGGACTCGCCGCTCGACGGCGGCCACCCGCTCCTCTCCAGGAACTCTCACGACTGCGTCAGGTTCCTCGACACCCTAGACAGGGACGACGGCAACACCAACACGACGGCGGCGCCGCGTCTCCTCGGCACGCACTTGCCCTACTCCCTGCTCCCGAGACGCGCCACGGAGGACGGCGGCGGGTGCCGGATCGTGTACATCGCCAGGGACCCCAAGGACACGCTGGTCTCCATGTGGCATTTCCATGCAGGTGTGCGGATGGAAGAAGAAAGCGGCGGGGGCAGCGCCGGCGAGGGCACGCGGCCTCGGACAGCAGCAGCAGCAGCAGGAGGACTAGCGGCCATGGAGTTCGAGGAGGCGTTCGAGCTCTTCTGCCAAGGCTGCTGCTTGGCGGGCCCGCAGTGGGAGCACGTCCGTGAGTACTAGGAGGCGAGCAAGAGGAAGCCGGAGAGCGTGCTGTTCCTCAGGTACGAGGAGATGCTGCAGGACCCGGCGGGCAACCTGAAGAAGCTGGCGGAGTTCATGGTGTGCCCCTTCTCCGCGGCGGAGGATGACACCGGCGTGGTGCGCTCCATCATTGAGCTGTGCAGCCTGGACAAGCAGCAGAGCCTGCCGGTGAACAAGACCGGAGCTTTCATCAGAAACATGGAGGGCACGGTGGTGACAATCGACAACAAGCATTTCTTCAGGAAGGGGATCACCGGGGACTGGAGAAACCACATGACACCGGAGATGGCAGCAAGGTTGGACGGCATCGTCGAGGAGGCACTCCAAGGATCAGGTTTTACCTTGGGTACACCAATACAAATAATAATTATTAGGACGCGTTTGGCATGGCTCCGCAGCCACCTCCGATCTACTATCGTCAGTTCGTCACCGCCTCACCGGAGTTGGGGCCGTAAAAACAACTCCGGCTCAGTGGCTCCTTTGCAGTACGTATGTTCAGATCATCCTCCTCCTGAGTGTTTCCATCTGGAACACCCCTGAGTGCAGATGACTATTATTTATTAGTGTTTTTTTAAAAAAAAATCGTTAATGTCTGAATCTTGTAAAACTTTGTAAGACTCTGCATCCTTGTTATGCAAAGGTCAAGAGTTTCAAGATGTTTATGTCAACTCGATGTAATAAACTTTAATATAATAAAACTTGCCTATCGACAAAAATGCCGACATTGTTATATTTATTTTTAGATGAAAAAATGTTGTTGCAGTAACCATGCATTACGAGTTCATGTTTACATCCTAAACCATAAATCTAAAGCTTATGCTTATACGCCCATCCCCATGCCCCCGCCCCAACCACATGGAGATCACCCATGAAGATCTCCACTGTGTGGGGTGGGGGTGGGTGGGGGGGGGGGGCATCACCACCCCTATCTAGGATTTGTGTCGCCGATCGTGTGGATTGGTGCTACAGAATATTTTTCTAATCCATTGAAAAGGGTTTGCTCTCACGCAAGGTGTTGATCAACATGGCTTTCATTTTTTCTAGTCTAAGATCAGTTTTTGTTGCCCGCCATCGTCATATTTGCGTGTCTCTACTCTAGCGTCACCTTCAACTCACCGGACTCACCTTTCTCTGATTGTGTAGCATATTGTGGCATGCAGTGTTCTAGGGCACGCACTCATGCACCGACTCTACACCTCTTCGTTCACAAATCGCCAATCGTCATCTCATTATGGCCTCCGTCAATCTAGACGCCTCTACCACGACAGCCGACATGTCACCCTCGGCACCACCCTAATGTTATTGGCACTCATTCTCTAGTTGTTGTGCGGGCGCTCAACCTAGGTGAAAGTTCCCCGCGAGCATCCAACAGGGGAGGGTATTGTGTGTCTAATTAAAAACCTTAATCCTAGGCTCAAATAAAACTACCACTAGAAAAAAAAAACTAGTTCTAGCATGTTGCACACCTAAGGGTTTTTCTGTGTGCCCTAACTTATCCTTTAAACCAAAAAATGTTTAACAACCTTGAATAAAACCTTTCAGCTAGCCTAAACTAATCTAACAGGATTAAGGTCACACAAAGCATGCACAAGCAGAAGCACTAAATAAATACACTAAGTAAAGAGCAAGAGTTAGAAAGGGAAAACTCTTAAAGACGAGTCAATTTATACTATATATAGAATTGTTGCCAAAATCAGGGTAAGTGAATCCAATGCTCCCTCCGTCCCATAATACATGATGTTATGAGATGTGTGTAGGTTAAACTTTCTCAACTTTGACTAGATTTATAGAAAATATATGTAATATTTTATATCTTTAAATAAATTTATTATGAAAATATAGTCAACGATCTATCTAATGATACTAATTTTATATTATAAATATTTATATTCTTTTATATATAATTGGTCAAAATTTTAAAAAAATATCTTCTCGGAAAGTGAGAATGACTTCTATTTTGAAATGGAGGGAGTAGAGGTTATAGATATTGCTACTTTTTTAGCCCAATGGTTGGATAGCTGACTCTAGAAATCACGAGTAGAGATAGGTGCCTCTAAAAATCCATCACAGTCGCCTCTACAAATGATTTAAAAAAAACAAATACTTTCCGTAGTAGTGCAATTCAGTAGCTACCACTGTTGAGATAACCGTGTCAGCTTGTCAGGTGTGCATTTCAGAGCTTAGCAAAGTTGTAGTCTGCTTCTCGGGACCTGTGGCCATAATCCATATGTCCATAACGATTGCAGACCCTTATAGAGCAGACAATGAGACAATGCTGTCAACAAGATCAACTTGCAGTACTTTGGAGGAAATGTGACTTTTGGGGTCTTTTTGGAACGTAGAAATTTTATAGAAATTAGTACAATAATTTTTAGAAATCAGTTCATTTTTATAGGAAAAACACAGAAATAGAAAAAAATCCCAAGAATGGAGGATTCCAGTTTCCTCTTTTTATTACTTGTAGATAGATAGAGATACACTAACTCTTCTGCATGTTCAAAGAGGCAAAACATTATCATGGTTGTATAAATCGCCTAGACTTCTTCTTGTTAATGTAGTTATTCATAGTTCGCCTACTAATTAATTAAGAGGAAAAAAAAGACAGCACTTTCATGAACGATTTATAATGTATTCCTTACAACTGATATAAATCAATTTCCTCTGTGTTCCGCCATGGAGAACACAATTCCACCCTTCTCCTTCCCTAGACGGAGAGGAGGAGAAAATAAAACTTCAATACTAACAACTTTGTCATGTAGAAACTCTAACCCTAAGGACTCGATCTACTTAAAAAAATATTAAAATTAATGGATCCCTATTTTCTTCAGCCAATTTCAGGATACTGAAAGGGAAAAGAAGGAGGCCAGCATCACTGCAAGGCCGAGGGTGGCGGTGGCGGCTATCTTACGCAGGCGCCGCGGGAGTCAGAGACCCGTGTGTAAGCCCACACTAAGGTGCTCCGTCCATTATACGTAGCAGTTAGCAGATCAGATCACCATATAGCATTGATCAAACTTTATATAAGGGTGCTAAAAGAGTAGCACCACAGCAGAACAGAGCAGTAGCACTGTAGCAGATCAAACTTTCAAAGCATTTTCAGTTAAACAAGAATCTTGTCGTCTCGTGCGGCCGCGATGACCCAATGTGGTCTTGGAGTCTCGATCCGACCTTTCGCAGCAACGAGATGTTGTGGGGGCACGCGAAGACCTTAGGTGTAACTTGTAAGACGGTCTCCGATAAAGAGATCTATTCGGGCATCAAACACAAAATAGCTCTTCAGCAGAATATTTATAGTCTTCAACAGAGTACCTATACAATAGATTTATACAATACTTATTTTGGATACCAGTACCAGGAGAGGTATAACTCAAATCTAAGTCTTCTCTCTCCTGAAAAGTCATTTGCTGAAATAGTTGTCTTTTGAGTCATATTGTTAGAGAAGACTAAAAATATATATGAAAGAATTTAACTATAGTGCTACCTAAAGTACAATTGGGTCTTGTATTTTGAGTTATGGTTGTTGGAGATAGTCTAAGTAGGGTGATGCACCTGAGTGAGCGGAAGCCACGACCGCCGAGTTGCATATCTGTTACGCTCTGTTCGCTTGGCTTATAAACCCGACTTATCAGTTATGGTATAGTGTTTTTATCTCACAATAAAACAGCCAAAACGGACCTTAGACGTTGACCATACTATATGACAAGTAAGTACCGAATGTAAGAGAATGGAACCACTGCACGTGTCTCTGAATTTAGTCTCGTTAGAGCTGTTGTTTTGTTAATTCGACATCTCTTGTGGTCCATAATCTAGAGGGGTTTATGAAGCGAACGTCTCAAATAGTACCCATCCGGGATGGTTTAATTACTTCTACACTGTCTCTGATGTGAGCGTGATCGAGAGACGTGGATCATTAAACCACAACCTAACCTAATAGTGACACTGTGATGTCACTGTCGATCAAGCCACAATCCGGCATTGGCATATCACTATCGGCCTGTGATCTGAACAGGCAATGATATTCCCCATTTCACTACTGATTTGCGGTCAAGTCTTCATTGCCAGGGTGATAGAATCCCCAATCTGCTGTTCAGGGATCCTAGTCTTACAACCCAATCTCCAGCACAACTGCCACTATTTGGCTGGCAGGGATCCTGTGTTCTGCTTCGATGAAGCTCACAGTTTCTGCAGATTGTTCTATTAGAGCACTTGTCAACTGTCATCAAGTGGGGTTCCCAAAGTTTTTATTTTCCATTTTGAAAAAATCAAAGGGGGAAATTATCACCAAGTAGGCTGTATAATGTATAGCTGTTCAGGTCAACCAATCCTTACTTACTCTCCTTGTGTCTAATAAAAGAAATTCCCTGGAGTCACTATTGGTTTGTTGCCAGATAAGCAATGACGACACAGCATCAAAGGTCAGACTTCAGAGAAGATTATTTTTCATGAACGAAGGGATGTCACTTCGTCCTTCTGCATCTGCATAGCCACAGCTCACAACCCATCACAGGTCATCCCTGCAGCCACCCTGTATCAATGGCGTCTGCAGTGACCAGCAGGTAACTTAGAGACTAGAAAGGCAAAGGCAACTACCATATCTCCTCCCTCCATCTATGACTTTTGAGTGCATCTGATGTTGCTTCGTCATTAGCTTGTTGGTGCATGCATGGATTTGCATCCAAATAGATGCATTTGGATTAACCAGGAGTCAACCTTGATGGTGCAGCGAAAAGGAGCAGGCCATCCCTACCATCGACGCTGATCAAGCGCATGTGCTGTTGAGCTCTGGCCATGGCTATGTGGATGTCAGGTATGCGTGTACTATACTGAAGCTTCCATGTTCTTAGGATCAACTGCGAATGAACTGATGGGGACGAACAGGATGAAGGAGGACTTCGACAAGGCGCATGCACCCGGTGCTCGGAATGTTCCCTACTACCTGTCAGTGACGCCGCAAGGTCAGTTTCTTGGTTCTGCTTGCTCACTGACAGTGAAGGCCTGTTGGGATCGATTGGAGTGTTTTCTCTTCCTTTTTTTTTTCTTTTTCTTTTTCTTTTTCTTTTTCTAGAAACTTAAGTCCATGATCGATTGATCTCAAATTTAAACTTTCCTCTGTCACTCTGATCAAACATGTCCCCATGTGTGAGAATATGTGGCACCATACCATGTTCTTTTATCCCTGATTATTCTACCTGTTCTCTTTGATCCCAAGGGAAGGAGAAAAATCCACGCTTTGTAGAGGAAGTGGCTGCGTTCTGTGGGAAGGATGATGTCTTCATTGTGGTAGATTACTGCCTTTCATCAATCATATATGTACGCTATAATCACTTTATAATCAGTATAAAAGAAGTTACTACTTCATATTGCGTAGGCTTGCAACACGGGGAACAGATCCAGGTTCGCGACTGCAGACCTTGTAAACGCGGTAAACACTGGCCATCTGAGCTATCAATCTACTAGGACAAGCTAGCTGTGTCTGATAACTGGAGGGGGTCACACACTCACACTAGGATGCTCACTTGGATGTGTTCAGGGGTTCAAGAACGTGAGGAACCTGCAAGGTGGCTACCGCTCCTTCCTCCAGAGTGCAGATCAGCAGCGACCTCAACAGCAGTAACCATCACTGGTTAATTAATTGAGCTTGCACTCCCTGAAAGTGGGTTTGTGTACCATTATCATGGATGTGGATTTATTGTTGTAATAATCGGTGTTTTGTTCCATTTCCTCTGTTCACATACTGCAGTTCAGTAACACATTTGCCATGTATGAAGATTCATGAAGTACTCCAGGAAATGTTTAATGTGCTACGTGCTACATATATTTTACAAGGTATATTCAACTGTAGAATCAAGTTTGTGCAGCATTACATGGAATTGGATTCCATGATGCCCTTTGACATATGAATTTCGTACATGTGCCTGGCAAAACTTTACCAACATGATTGTTTACTATCAAAGCAAAATTAGTGAATGCCAGTCGCCAGATTAGCTGCTTTTGTTCTGGGAGTGATTTATAGTTAGACTGGTTCCTCTGGTCCAGAGCTGCCAGGTTGAATCACAGTGGCATGTTGTTTCAAAACTCTCTTGAGTATACTTGTCAGAGAAACAAAGTTTCATGGGCTCTTTCATAGCACCTCCTTCTCCAGTTTCAACACGGCCATGAATGCTTCCTGAGGAACATCAACCCTTCCTATTGCCTTCATCCTTTTCTTTCCTTCGGCCTGTTTGAAAACATCCAGTGGTCGTATTATAAGATCACAAAGGGATTCTGGTGAACAGAGCTACTAGTCATTCATTGTTTTCTATGAAAGCTTAAGTCAATCATTTGTCAGTATAACCATTCTACTACTTATGTATTATACACGAAGTGATATTTTAAAAGTTCTTTTTTTGGCAAAACAATGTTTTTTTCTAAGAATACCTGTTTCTTCAGCAACTTCTTTTTCCTTGTTATATCACCACCTGCAAGTTAAAAAAAAACATAGTATTCTGAATAAAGCTTTGTAAGTCTGTAAGGCAAGAATATAGAACACAAGTGTATTAACTGCTATTTGTATAAGTGTGCACTTGGTCATAAAATGTGAGATAAA
Source organism: Microstegium vimineum (assembly GCA_022036555.1). NCBI lineage: Eukaryota > Viridiplantae > Streptophyta > Magnoliopsida > Poales > Poaceae > Microstegium > Microstegium vimineum. Next base: position 44,220,811 of record CM039121.1, on the reverse strand, counting down.
GATATTCCATTAGCTTTACAAATGCTTCGAATGTGCAGGTTATAGTGTTATGTTTACCATAGCATTTTGATAGGACATCCTTCCTGATGGCAGACAGGGCTTCGCTTGCAATGACCTTTGCGCCAATACATGCCTGTCAATGTTCTCATTAGCATCTGATTGCTATTGGAAAATGGGATTGTGAACTGGAGTTTTTATCACCGCAGGAAAAGGATTGGTACAAGTTGTTTATGCTAATTTTCTAGCATAGGATGCTTGGTTTAAATAAAGCCAAGGAAGGTCTCAAAAGAAAATATGTAGCAGTGTAGCAGGGGTGGTGCCAGTCACTTCTTTAGTTTGTTACTGAAAAAAAAAATCGAAGATCAATTCAATGCTCCCTCACTCCCTCTAGATACAGCTCACAAAAAGTAGGCTGAAACATTTGGAAACCCATGACCCCAAATTAAGGCATTTCCACCCCCCATAGATGGTAGCACACAAAGATGTGCATGTGTTCCACATAGTATCCTCATTAAATAACTCTTTATCAAGATTCTCTCCAACCCTTATTATCTAACATCCCTTCACGCTTGTATGAAAGGTACTCTTAAGTCTTAACTCTCTCACAACTGTCTGCCTGATCTCTTTATGTACATAAAAGATAAAAGAAATATGAGAGAAGACAGACAAATCTCACTTGAATAGGAATTTTAAACATTTGCCGAGGTATGAGTTCCTTGAGTTTTTGAGTAAGTGCCCTGCCAACAGCATATGCCTAGAAAAAAACATTTCACTAATCAGATTGCCTCGAGAAGCTATTCCATAATAACTATAGGTCATGGATACAAGTTACTTTTTCGAAAATGAAGTTAGCACTTGATCAGAGAGAAAAAAAAACTCAAACTAAATACAGTTAGAATAACTGTTGTGCTACTTTGTAGACTGCAGGTTTATATAGATGGTTACATGAGAGTACAAAGGAAAGATAATATGTGATAAATCATTAATTAACACAATTGTATCATTGACAATAAATATGATCAAATACTCAGACACAAATAGATTCTTGAAATGTATCTATTGTTTGCAGTTTGCCATAAGTACATAATCCATGTAAATATTTGTGTCTGGTCTGGATAGATGCGTATCTCATTTTTTTTGAGACATAAATACAGCAGGGGAGGCCCTCACTGTATGGATAGATGTTTATCACGTCATAAATGAATTGTATCATAATATTTTTATTGATAGTTTGGCCTTGGATATAAGAAACAATGGTATATGTTGAAATCGCTGTTATTTCTGAACTGCATAAGTTATATGTGTAGATAACAACTAAAATGAAGCACCTTATCTCTGTGTACAATTGTTGACAATGCCTCGACAGGATCCCCATTGATTTGTATATCTAGCTTTACTAGTTGACTTTCTCTGTACCTGTATAGAAACATATCTCAGCTAACTGTTTCACAAAGGACTACATGGGCACTATCAAAAGGCCGAAACTGCAGAGAAACAAGAGAATAGCAACAATTGAGTACCCGATAAGTGAATATTCCATGCTAGCATATCCTTTACTTCGTGATTTCAGTTGATCAAAGAAATCACCGACCATCTGCATACACAAATGTCCACTAAGCAATAGGAAAAACAATTCTCCATTCCTTCGTACATTCTACAGGTATATTAGCATCAACAAAATACAACAGCTGAAGGAATATGTTCTGCAAGATGCATCATTGTTTAATAATGTATGATAGAATGAAACAGCGGAAGTATCTTTTTCAAGCCAGGCTCAAGAGAAACAAACATTACAGAACCAGCAAAAAGATGCAACATGCTTACTTAATGCTGAGACATAAAATGCAGTATCAGGTTGCTGCAGGATGAACGTAACAGTGATGATGATGCATTTCACATAGTCGTCTCTATGGCATAGAAATATTTCAGACAGACTAAAAACTGTTGAAAATGACTATATCATCTGTTTCTGAAACACCTCATTTTGTATATTTTGCAGATGCATTAAGGAATGCATCTAATTACTTCTACCAGATTTTTTAATCTTCAATTTACTGCAAAGAAAATAGCTCCATTTCACACCTCTGCTAGTGGGAGCTCATAAATAAGTTTGGCCCTGCTTTCTGTGATGAAGTTCATTTCCTTGAATACACCTCTTCTATCTTGAGCCAGCTCCATTATTGAACCAATATAATCCTTTGGTGTAAGCATTTCAATCTGTAAAGGGTAAAAAAGGAAAACACCAAAAAAAAATCAGACCTGTGCAGGATACTACTCCCAAAGTTCAGTAATACAGATACAACCTTCACATATGGTTCTTCTATAGACCTCCGCTTCCCAGGCTCTGGAAGCAAGGATGGATTGGAACATTCAACCTATATGACATCTGTAAGCAACCATTTTTTTCACATGCAAATAAAACTGACTGGTTTCTGTTAAGAAGTCAGATATTTTTGTCCCAATGCAAATTTAAGCACACTTGGATGATTTAGCTTAGTTGCTCACAACATGCACCACATAACAACTTTAGGTAAAAACACTAGTAGTGACTGCAAATGCTATATATGCATCTGAAATGATAACAGTTGGTCTCTTAGGACCTACATTTCCCCCTGACTGTACCAGTGACTGGTTTAATAGACAAAAAGCTTTTCCTATCTGTGCAAATAGAAACTTAGGCACCTCTGTGCAGTACCACTATTTCATTAGCTGTGCAAGTAACAAGTACAGGTGTTTTTTCATAAATTAATTCTCCATCGTGAAGTTCCTAAAATATATCCATATTTCCTTAGTGAGGATTTAAGATGGAAATATCAAATATGGAATATGGCATGTTTGAGGTCATTTGAACAGATTGCCAAAAAATGTTGATTATTAGATTTTGGATACAGCTTACTACGTAAGTTCTTGCAACTCCAACAGATGTACTAATTTGAACAATAGGAGTCATGGCCATATAACTATTATTCTGTTAAGCAATGTTGATTCCAGGAAAAGACAACTTCAAGAACATAAAAGACTTACGGTTTCACCATCAGCACAGTTCACACGGTATACCACACTTGGTGCAGTAATTATTAAGCTCAAGTTGTACTCCCTCTCAAGCCTTTCCTGAAAATAGAAAAAACTATATTGTAGAAATTTCAAGCCATGGTGGTTTTAATATGAACTACACTGCCATGAACCAAATAGATTGTAAGAACCTGAACAATTTCCATATGGAGAAGACCAAGGAACCCACATCTGAAGCCAAACCCCATGGCACTAGAAGATTCTGGTTCAAACTGCATTAATGGCATGGACTTAGAGAAAATGAAGTGTCATACAAAACACTGATGCATAAAGAACATTCAATATTACAGACCAAATGAGAACAAACTTGTTTTGTTTTTGTTATCACATACGTTTTTTTATCAGTCACTGTATGGCTTTAATGACATTGCTTTTACTGCATACATTTTTGTAAAATGATATGAAGTACTGTTGTGTTTCTTGGCAGTTCGAAACTTAGAATGGAACATTGGTCTGATATTCATAACTGAAGGTACTGGATTTCAATTTATTGATCTGCATTCTTGTTCATTTTAACACAAGAAACGGTAAACCATCAGGAGATGATGAGTTTGTCAATTCTATGTTGTTTTTACATTTAATTACAGATATTGAGTACAACTATTGTCATATTCAAGTATATCAATAATTCAATATACTGATCTCATGTGTCATGTGGCTACTTGTGAACTGAAGACACTGTGGTTAAATTAGTTGTTAGTGGAACTGTTTTGGGTTTTGCCATACCCCCTCCGTTCCAAATTATAGTCCACTTTAGCATTCTTCTAAGTCAAGCTTCCCTAACTTTGATCAAGTTTTTAGAAATACATCAACATCTACAAATTTAAACAAATGCACAATCAAGGTATATTTCATGGAAAATTTAATGAAACTAATTTGATATTGTAGATGTTGATACATTTTTCTATAAACTTGGTCAAAATTAGGACAAATCCAGAGTAAGCTATAATTTGGAATGGATGGAGTACATTTAATGATATCTGAGCTTGTGCCAGCACCATTACGTATGTAAGAATCTTGATGCTATAAACTATATTTGATCAATTCCTTTTTTAAATTCACAATATCCACAATTTGGGTCAAGGAAATATGTGCCAAACTTCAAATGCTAGAAGTGAACAAATGTCTTGACAACACATTCATGACAATATGATGATATATTTAGGCCAGGAAACCCACCTTTAGGGCAGCATCATTTAGCTGAAGTTTTTCCAGAGATTCCCGCAACTCCTCAAACCTATTGACAAATACCATGTTTCATACAACTATACCATAACAGAAAAGAACGGGACTCAATATAAAGGGAAGATACGATACTGATCAGCATCTATAGGGAACAAGCCACAAAAAACCATTGGGGTGGCTTGAGAATATCCTGGTAAAGCATGATCTGCTTTTTTTGAATAATGAGTAATCGTATCACCAACCCTGGCATCTGCTACTGATCTTATAGAAGCAGAGAGATAACCGACCTGTCAAAGAGTGGGCAACTAATCAAGATACAAAGAGACATTGTTTTAAATGAACGCACGATGAAGATTGAAGAAAAACTTCTGAACTAGACCCTGCTCTGAGATTGCTGATAATTCTATACAATTATAAGTTTATAAAGGCCTGGTTTAATTGTTCCGACTACAACAGTTAATTTTTAATCTTTTATGATTAGTACATGGTAACTGTGTTTTTATTTGTGAGGAATCATAGCTAACAATAGTTGAAAATAATATGTTCGGGAAAAAATAGTTAGCTGAAATAGTCGAATAGACAGTTGAACAATATCCTTGAGGAAATGAAATTAGAGAGCCAAAAAATTAATATCTTCTTCAAAGGATTATAATTGATGCAAGGCATCACAGCATAAAAGTTACCTCGCCAGCATATAGTTCGTCAGCTTGCATCTGATTTGGGGATAGTACACCAATTTCATCAGCAACATATTCCTGTTAAATGGACAACAAGCTTAGCATGACATTCTACCCACGGTATACACAAGTATTATTAAGGTTGAAGAAGATGGGGTAGAATAGGTTTCTGGAAACTAATTTATATATGATAAGAAATACCTAAAGTGACATACAAATAAATTACTAGGAGAGAGCTTTGGATGGTGTTTTACCAGTGGTACTTTAGGAACTAATTTTTCAAATAAAAAGTATTGCAGCAATAGAAAGCACATTAAGCTCCCGGGTGAGGTTTATGTTTGGTTTCTATTACCTTTCCATTGGCCATAAAACATATCTTGTCCCCTTTCTTTATACTGCCGTCAATAACACGGAAGTACACAATTACACCTCTATAAGGATCATAATAGCTGCAACCACAAAGACAACATATAACAATAGTTAGATACATGTAGAACATTAATTAGCCGATTCTAAAGAGCTCAAGTACTTAAAGGGAACCTGTCAAATATAAGAGCCCTGAGAGGATCTTTTGCCGTATCTTTTGGTGGGGGGATTTTGGTCACAAGGGCATCTAGTATTTCAGTGATGCCTATGCCTTCCTACACGAAAGAACAACAAAAAAGAAGTTAATATGAAGATTATATCTGTTCATAAAGGGGGGCACGATATGTTCCATCTGCAGCTACCAGCTTATATAAGTAACTCTGTAGGAAAAAGACAAAAATAGGAAAAGGAAACAAAAACTAACCTTTGCTGAGCACCGAATTGCATCACGGCAGTCCATTCCAATTATCTGGTAACAATAAAAACAAGGGTGAATTTTTAGTTCTAAGAAAAAAACGGGGCATAACTTTTAAGTAGGAAATGGAAGGAACTGTTGGCCAAAGAACGCAGAGGACAAGTCTAAGATAGGGCGATGCTTTCAGAAATACCTCTTCAATTTCCTGTGCGACACGGTCAGGTTCAGCACCAGGAAGATCTATTTTATTTAGAACCTAAACAAAAGGAGAATAGATAGCTGGATATCATATAAATTGTTTATTTTGCTATTTCAGTTTAATAAGGGCAATCAAACAATTAAAGCTTAAATGTATTTTTCTACAAAGCAACACGAGCAAACTTAAGCAAGTTGTTATCCATGTTACAGAATGATTTCCACATTAGCTGTCATCATTAGTTCATTACTCAGTTTGCATCCAGATCTAATAAGGTAAAAGGGCAATAACAAGAAGGAAAACTTGTATTTCAAAGACTCGGATGAAGTCCAATGTATAGGGATTTGGCAATAAAAGGAAAACGATTGAAAAATTGAAAACAGGAACGACAGTTTGTACACAGGAAATGGGGCAGAACAAACCGGTATGATTTCAAGGTTGTTTTCCAATGCAAGATATACATTCGCTAACGTCTGAGCTTCAACACCCTGCATGAAGCCATCATACATCTTTCACTTTGCAGCAAATGTGTATTGGAAGCCAGCAAAATCATTGGCTAGATGCCTAGATTCTGTGCATTGGCATGCAGAAGACAAATATCTTCAGATACATAGCTATTGAAACTTACAGGAAGGAAATATATATTGCACCTGAGAAGCGTCAACAACAAGAAGTGCGCCCTCACAGGCAGCAAGAGAGCGGGAAACCTAGCATCCAAACAGATAGTTCCAAAGATGTTTAAATCAACTCCCAATGTTGAAAATGAACTATAAATTTACCATAGTACCCCACATACACTACAAAAGCTTTCAAAGTTTCAGAGGAATTAAATCCCCAGTTAGCAATTCTAATAGGAAGCAATCATCCTTGCTGCCTGGAAGCAGGAAAGCTTCTCTATCTGAGAGTGGTATGAACAAGTGACTATATACCTCGTATGAAAAATCAACATGCCCTGGTGTATCAATTAAATTCAGGCAGTAAGGCTCATTATTCATGATGTAGCGCATCCGAGCTGCCTAAAATACAAATTATTAGAACAGGTGTAGACATATCAACCACCAAATATGAATAATATAATGGGAGAACTCATCCAGTAGGAGCTATGTTCAAGCAAATGACAGCTCAAACTAACAAAAATACAAGAAAACTATCAGCATAATAGCAACTAGTAATTTCAAGAGTTTCCCTCCATTGGTCAATATCAGTTGCAGGTGACAATTTTGCACATGGGTACCTGCAACTTGATAGTGATCCCTCTCTCCCTCTCCAGGTCCATGTTATCCAGAAACTGCTCCTTCATCTCCCTCCTCTGCACCGTACCAGTGAGCTCCAGCAGCTTATCCGCCAGCGTGGACTTGCCGTGGTCGATGTGCGCGATGATGCAAAAGTTCCTGATGTTCGAAATCGGCACCTAGCAGAGCAAAACACGCGCCGAATTAACACGCTAACGAGCACCGGCACAACGCGATAGTGAAAGGCTGAAAGCTATACATTACACGATTACAAATAAAACAGGAAAGCACTTGCTGCCTCGCTAAGAGTAAGGACGGACTGACGGCTACCTTCTGGAGGCGGTCCTGGCCGGCGTCGGTGGTGGAGGCAGCAGCGGACGCGGGTGCCGCGAGGCAGAGGACACGGCCGCGGGGCGCGGCGTAGAGACCGCGTGGGCGGGAAGGACTGCAACCGGGAGCAGGGGCATGTCGCCGGCGTCCCGGCGCGGGGGGCAACGGCCGCGGCGCGAGGACGGCGAGGCGGGAGGCGGTGGCGGTGGCCATGAGAGGTGGAGGAGTGCTGGAGCCTGCGGGCCGCAGAGGTTCGCTTGCTTCGCCGCGCTCTCTATCCACAGGCAGACGCAGCGGAGATTTTGGGCCCACTCCAGCAACCGTTGCAACCGACCCGAGCCCGGTTCGGAACCTGAGCCGACCTGTGAGCCCCAGTCGAGAGTCCAGAGAGCCCACCAGGCCTAGCAGTCGAACGCTGGCGTCTTTTTCAACCGGAGCTTTAAATGTTTCTCGAATAAAAAACCCCGGAGTTTAAAATCTCTGACTATAGACGTCGCTTAAATTTAGAGGGTTCAGAATTTAGATCGACTTGAAATTTCATGTGCTATAAATACTATCAACACTTGATACAAAATTTAAAAAATATATATCATGATAACACATTGAAGTTATTAGTAAAGCATTTAAAATAAATAAGTTTGTAAGTGAACCTTGTAGTTTTATCTATTTTCACTTTCAAAATATAATACTTTCTGAACCACTTTCATCTATAGATGTGCTTACGAGTTATGACTAACCGTGCTATTTGGTAAAAATGAAGAACCAACAAATTAAGAAAAAGTTGTTACGTGACAATTTGGTCAAGCCATCTTACGTGTCGGTTAATACGTTGTAGCTCTATCAATCTATTTTTAAACTTTGTAAGGTAATAAAAAGGTTGGCCCTTTGTTGATCATTGGCATTACTTTTAACAAGTTAGATGAATGAACTACCAAATTGATCGACCGGACCTATTTTCATCCCTAATATCTCTACTTAAAATCGCTTGATTGCTCACATTTGTAATTTAACCACTATAGGCCGGTTTAATTATCAATTATCTATTTTTGAGGGGTAGATGGCTACAGTGAGAGCAATTAGCTATTTAAAATGAATAGAATATATATACCGGTGCAGCCTCTACTGCTACAGTGAGAGCAGAAACAACAAGGATGATAGCGCGATGGTATATATGAGACACGTACGCATGGACGCGCCGGCCCGAGCGACCTCGCGCGGGTTCGGCATTCGTTGATTGCAACTCTGGCCGATCGATCGGATCGATCCACGACCACGTACGGCGGCCGGGCCACGACGCACGCAGCACGAAGGCCCGGTTGAGAGTCTCATTGAGAGCGCCGTTGGGCCACCAATACGGCAATACCTATACATAATCCGTCTGCTGGCCCCGCCCGGGGACAGGTCACACGATCGAAGCTCGTCTGTCCTGTGTGTGCACACGGCACGGCCTTCCCTCCCTTCTCAGACTTGTTCGTGCACCCCCATACCATACACATACACGCATGTACACACCGGCAGGCGATCGCCGATGAGCCATCAGAAGGATGCATACCAACTACTCGTTACCAAGGCTGCCGCCGTATGCGGCATGCCCTGCTTTGTACTAATACTAGTACACCGTGCTAGGCTGCTAGCCAGTAGCGTTTCCCCGCTTCACTTTCTTTTTCTCAAGACGCCGCCGATCGTGCCGGCTCTGGCTCTGGGCTCCACCGTCGATCTTGGCTTTGGACGTTACGTTACTGCATGCTCTTTTAATTTTAAAACGTCAAAAATGATAATCGTATTAGACAAGAGGAAAAATTATATAAAAGATATTTTGACCATTAATTTCTCTTATATAATATAAAGTTAGTCAGAGGCATTTTTAATCCAAATCTATTATTGTAAGTTCTATAATCTAAAAATTCATATAATTTGACTAATTATTGATCAAAGTTTATAAAGTTTGATACCTCCTCTAGTCTAATACGGCTATCATTTATAGACGGAGGGAGTATAACACAAATACAGAGTACTCCGGATTTCATATCGTTTATACATTTTTTCTTCTGAATACAAAAATAAATGAGTGAAAAATTTGGGTGCATAAATGAAACATCCCTGATGTTTAATAATAAAATATGACATGTCATCATATGCATTAAGCATCATTCATATGATTTGAGAACCTTATTATGCATTAAAACTAAAATAAGTTTAATTGTATTGTGCTTAGTTTAGTTTGTGAATGCTTGTGATGAATTTAAAATTTCTAGTTTAAATCTATTTTCTGAAACCCTAATTAAAAGGGGATTTAAATAGTACCCCAAACATGAATTTCAAAAATTAATAAGAATTTGCATATGCTTGTTAAAGCAAAGTTGTAGATATTAATTAATATATAAAAAGTTATTTTTGGATATTTTCAACTTATATTCAAAAATCTAAAGTTATTGCAAAGGGGGTAATTTTTTTTTAAACTTGTTTTCAAATTCAAAATTCCATTTTGAAAACTAAGCAGAATTTGAAAATCTTGGTATTTACAAAGTTGTAGATTAGGAAATTTGGAGAAACTTTCATGTTCACACGTTTTTCTGAAACTGCTTGTAAGGGGGTCCTTTTTGCAAAATTAGATCAGTGGCAGTTCTGTAAATAGGTGAACAGTGCCACGAGGGCAGCTGTCTTGCACCCATGGCGTTCGACGCCTAGAAGCTCGGCGTCGCCGACCTTGCCGTCCTTCTCCGGCCTTCTAGTCGCCTCTGGTTGCGTCGACGACCTTCGCGTTAACGCCGCGGTCCTTATCCATCCATCCTTGCCTCCTATAAGTACCCCAGTGCCCGGCCGGAGCTCATCTTCTTCCTCTGCTTTCCGCCGCCGTGCTGTGTCCAACTCCGGCGAGCTTTTCTGCTCATTCCACTGGCCCTCACGAAAAAAAAGCTACCGAAATAGCTTCGCATAATCTTCACGGTAATCCAGCGCCGAACTAACGAGCCTCAAACCCGCTAATTTGGCCAGCGCAAGTCTTTCTTCTTCATCTCCGGCGACTCGAGTCCGAGATCCGCCGCGCCATGGACAGAGCTCGTAAAATGGTCTGGTGTTCAACCAATTATTGTTTCGTGATCCTTGAAACTTTCTGAGACTCATGCCCTAACCCTCACTCTCTTTTGCTTACTGTTTTGCTCGGAACACGCCATGCCAAGCTTTCCACCGCCGTCGCGTTCGTCTTCATCGTCGGCGGGCACTCCTGCTGATGTTCCGCTCCGTATAGCGCCTGAAGAAGCACCGCGGTGAGCTCCTGCAGCTCCCTGTGTTATCGGTTGATCCTATCGTGAGCCATAGCGCGCTGTCCGCGCACACCGCCACGTTCCGCCGCCGTCGCGTCGTCGGCATACATGAGCGCGGTGCTCTGGGGTCTTTGCAAACAGTTTGATGGGTGTGAGAGCATCACAGTGAGGTGCTGAGGGTGCCTTGGTGCTTGGTTGTTGGTCCGGTGAGCTATATCGCCGAGTCCGTGCTCGCCGGCGTGCTGCTTCCGCCATGGCCGCCGTGACCGTGTCTCTGGGAGCTTTTTGCTTCGTCCTAGTAGTGTATTAGGTGCGGGTGGTGATGGTGGTTCACTCAGTGAGCTCGTTTGAGCCTATGGGCTCGTCGCCGGCGAGTTGGCCGCGTGCAGTGGTCGTCGGCGAGGTGGAGTCGTGGTGTTTGTGACTCAAATGTGCTGTTTTCTATTTTCTGAAAATGAATAGTACCTGTTTTTGTTATTTTAATTATAATTTTTGTACAGCTCCTAAAATCCTGAAATAAATTTGTACATGTTCTCTGATATGTGAATTATTTAATAAAAATATAATATAACACTGTTCAGTACATTTTTATTGTTATAAAAATGCTCACTTTAATTAAGAAATGCAATTTCAATGATTTTTAGTAAATTAAATATTGCTCTAAAAATTCTGAAAACTGTTTTGCAATATCTAGATACTCTGAGTAGCTTAACTAGAAAGTTTGAGATTGTTTTGAATAAGTTTATAAAATCACTTTTAATTACTTATTTTATTAATAAATGAAATAGTGTTAAAGTTTGTTAATATTGTATCTATTCTTTTATGACTTCTTAAATCATGAAATTTAATTTGCAACCTTTATACATCTGTATATTGTTGTACTGAAAGTTTGAGGTCATTTAAACAAACTTTGAAATCTTGATTATTTAGGTAATTAATAATTAATTGATAAAATCAATAGAAACCTTAATCACTATAGGAATTGAGTGATTTTGGATTGTTTGTTAAAACATGTGTCATTGTTCAGTGACAAACACAATATGAACATTTGATTTGATGTGATGTTGAGTGTTAGTTCTTTTGGACATAATTATTAAATTAATTAGTTAATTAATTTTAGTTAATTAATTAATACTTAATTGTTTAAAGAAGTAGTTTTACTTTTCTTAGTGAAGGTAAGTTGTACTCAAGCTAATTAACTTTGATTAGTCATCACTTAGCCCTATGCTATTGGTTTGTGTTAAACATCATGTTTACATTCAAGCATCATCTTAAGTATATCATTAACACCGTGTAGATAACTCTTTGATGGAGGCATCCATCATATATTTGATATGGGTGATCAACTCTTCAAGATTGGATTTCTATAGTTGTGATACTGAATCAGAGTTAGTTCATTCTACAACGAAGGCAAACCCCGGTGCATTCAAACCCTATCTTGTATTTCAAAGTTTTTTTAAATACACATATGGTTAATTATTGCATGGTTACTATTCAAATAAATTCCTACTTGATGCATAGCCTTTACCTTGAATTATTCATTCCTATACCTTGATACCGCTTTTAAAAAATACGAATGATACTTTATGCTGCTTAGCAATGCTTAGATCGATAGAGTCAGATGATTTTCTGTCATCTGCGAGAATAAGTGATAACTTGATTGCTGCGGCAGTTGGTTATGCACTTTTGATAAGGAATGTTTTGTTGAAAGTAATAATTAGGACCGGACGGACAAGGTGTTTGGGAGCCACCAGTGGTGACTGGTGAGTGGGTTCTCTCCGCCTGTGTCATTAGGAACCGTCCGTTGTGAACATCTAGGGTTGTGACTTTGGAGTACCGATCACATACTCCGGGAAGCTGGACTCTGGCTATTCCAGTCTTAAGAATGGTTAATCCGCACTGGGAGTGGAGATATTGCGAGAGTAGTGTGTACCCTTCAAGTTCGAGGAACTGGATGGAGGTGTATTGTGCTCTCGGGTGGCGGAACCCCGGTCTTGGCTGGAGGATCTAGGGAAAGGTTGTTATATGTGTGCTTTAGTGCTGCATATGGCGTTTGGTTGGGAAGCCCCAGCTGGGTTTAACCGGTTCGAATCGTTGTTCCTCGGATAAGGAAACATAACCCTGATCTCCACATCGTAGTTAATGAAACTTAAACTGGATACATGTTGATTCCTTTTTGGAGATGATTTGTTGCCTCGTTATCGATCATAAATTCAGATCGGTACTTGAGTAACTTTTATGAGAACTAAATCAATTTCAATTGTTTTTATAAATGCTCATTTATGTAAAATACTTGATTTTTGCAAAACCCACCTTGAATCCCATGACTTGCATACTGTTATATATTCTCCACATTTTATTTATCAGGTAAGTCTTGTTGAGTACTCCCGTACTCAGGGTTTGTTAACCCTTGTTGCAGATGAAGTTCCTAGTGCGGTGGTTACAACTTCGTGTTGTATGACCGTGGTGGTCGTTGAAGATCAGTCCATGTGACTCTTGGGCAGAGTTCCTGGTTTGATTCCTTATAGTGTTTACCACTAGCTTGATGTAGATATGACACTTAAGTTATGTTTCAAAATTATAGTTTATAATATAACTTCATAAGACTTCCGCTATCTGTGTAAAAACCTCCGAAATGTAATTTATTACAAGTTCACTTCTACCAATGTCTTAATGTGGATCTTGCTCGGAGAGAGGTGGATGACTCGGTTTAAACCGACAATACCTGACAAATCTTTTAAAACTTGGATCATTTGTTGGGATTAAAGTTGGATGGACAATAATCCTAGCAAAGGGGCCCTGTTTTTAGGAGATTCTATCACAATAAAGAAGCTAGAAGAAGAAATAGAGACGTATTTAAAAAAACAAGATACTATACTTTAGAAAGTTTTTTTTGTGGAATATACAAAAGGTTTACTCGGTAAATAGCTTAGACTGTCTCCAACAGCCAGGATGCAAAAGCAAGACCCATTGCTGGGAATGGGTAGCACACATTACAAATGTATACGACGCAAAAAGAAGTCTCTCCAACAGACAACAACGCACGCGCGACGCATCTGGCGAGCTCCGAAGAAGAGTCGCGACTCACGAGTTTCGATGAAGACACTACTTTGCCCACTCCTCGCTGGCGTCGCCCCGCTCCCCGCCTCCGCCTCCGACCTCAAGCACTCCTCTCCTCCAATGGCGACGGCCCTGCACCCCTCTCGCTCTCCGCCTCCACCCTGCCCGCGCGGGTCTCGTACCGGACCAGCATCTCCCCGGCCAGCAGGAACTCGCAGCGCCGCGGGAAGTACACCTCGAAGCTGTCGTCCGCGCGGAGCTCGTACCCGGCCACGCCCGCCGGCAGGATGCCCCGCGGGAAGTCGTACCGCTCCAGCATCTCGTACGCTGTTGGCGACGACGACGGCGCGGTCGCGTTGTTGCATCCTCCTCCGCCGGATGCCTCGCCGGCTGCTGCTGCTGCTGCGGTATGGCCGCCAACACCAGGAGGAGCACGAGGAGTAGCTGCTGACCATGGAGGAGCAGGTGGGTGCAGTGGCTCCTCCGATTTCGAGCGGACGGCTTTGCTTACTGGTCCGACGGAGGATGCCGCAGCGGCACCGCCCCCTCCTCCGCCGGTGGCTACGGGTCTGGCTCGCCTCGCCCTCGCCGCGGGCCCACCAGAGCTCTACACGCGAATGGGTGTTGAGGAGAGAGACTATGCAAATATCCGTCGTCTCTCGGCTCATACGCAAAATGCCTGGCCCAGCTGGGTTCTCTGTTGGAGTACATTTTCATCACCTAAATCTACTGTACATTACCCAAAATAAGGAATGAGTCTCCTGTTGGAGACAGTCTTATGTAGCTAAACATTTACTTGTACTGCTCTAACAAGACCAATTTTTAAAACAAATAAAAATTGTTAGTCAATATTCATATATATGCTGACTTTTGTCCGTCGTCGAATATGATGATTGTTCCGGATGGAGCGTGTCACTGTCACGTTCATGATGTTCCCCACACGGGAAAAAAAATGGGACGATGTACGTGTACTCCCGCTGCAAGCTCGCTCCTCAGTCCTGATCCTGGCCAGACCGTCACGGCCCACGGGCAAGCGCTTCTCTCTCTCGAGTCTCTCTCTACCACGCCGTAGTGGGTGGTGCCAGCCTTCTCGATCTTTTTCTTTTCCGTGCACCTCATCCGCCTAGACGACGCCACGACGGGACAGGAGAAGGCCAAAGGACAAGACTGCTAGGTGCCTTGGAGGCCGGCTTGGACTGTTGCGAAAGAAAGCACTTCGGTCCTAGCTGTTCCTGCCGCTTCCTTCTGTCATCAGTCCACTATCTGATCTTTCTTGCCAGTTGCCACACCCACTGAAAATTGTTTGTAGTTAAAGTTAACCGTCTAAATCGTAGTAGTCATTTTTACTTCTGTTCTATGACAAATTTATCTACTATAACCTTGATCAAGATTATAAAAAAAATACATTTCCGCAACGGAAACATCTATAATATCATAAAATAATATAGAATAGAGGGAATATTGTTCCATATAAAATACTATAATTTTTCAAAATTGATGGACGCTGGACACAACAAACCTTGTAATTTCTAAACTATGGTTTTATCAAAACGATAGTCTTTTTGGAATTTTAGAAACGTTAAGTCTTGAACTTTTTTTATATAAAAAATGTTTTTACGTGCACCTAGATTGTAAAACTATAATTTCATGATGCCATGGTTTTTTAAAACTACGTCATCAATCCAAATAACCGCTTAACTACATTGTTCGCGACACTATAATCTAATATGTGTTAAGAGTCTTCACGGTTTGTTGGTTATAGCTCCATTTATCTCTAGAGCATGAAGCCATAAACCTAAGTACAAAATACTCAAGCAAATTAAACTAGTATGGAGTTAGTTATTATTATTGCATCATATAGATAGAAATATAAATCCATAACCCAAACTATACCAAGGTAATAATACTCCTCTCATATCAAAATACTTTGATGTTTTAGTATTTTAAAATAGATTAGTCTTCAAAAGAAAGTACTCATATACGTGTTCGTTTTGCTAAAATTTAGCTTATATTGAATACTTATACTGATTTGTTATGAGAGAAAAAACATAAAAAGTAATATTGAAATAGTGCAGACGAATATGGTTATAGTGTTTGGAAGAATTGTTTACAAGCATGCAATGCAAACCGATGTAGGAGTAACAAACTGACGTGGGTGTCTAAGAAGTAAATGACTAAAAAAATTTATTTCTAAATTATCATATATTTTTAAAGACGAGAGCATCTTTTAATATAGTGTGTTACTCCGTACAATTTTATTCAGTTATTACCATACAAACGTGGCATAACTAATCTGTAGTAACGCACACAATCAAATCATTCGGCCAATCAGACTTGGACATGCTGAACTGCAGCCTGCAGACAATCCGGCCCTACACCCTGGTCCCACCAGCAGTGAGACAAAGCTTCGCCAAAGCCCAGCATCATTCTATTCCCCTACCGGCCCACTCCGGGCCCCCTTGCCTTTCCACGGTCGAGTCTATAAAGCCGGCCGGCCATGGGCCACGGCTCCAGCGAACACGGCCGCGCTTCGCCTCGTCTCTTCCTTGCTTGTTGCAGCCCTCGCCGTCGTCCCCGGCACACCCGCAGCCGCAGCCACCATGGCCGCCACCACGAAGCTGAACCCGTTCGCGGCGCCGTTCCCGTGCCCCTACCCCTACGCGCACCGACTCGCGCCGCCGGTACCGCCTCCGTTCCCACTCGTCGCCGACGCCTGCCCGCCGCGGTTCCCATTCGTCACCTACTGCTGCGTCGCCTCCCCGCAGGGCCGCTTCGGCTTCTGCTTCCCCGTGCAGCAGTCTTCCTCCCCGCCGGTCCTCCGCAAGGGCGTCCCCGCGGCGCCGCAGCACGGCCTCCCGCCGCACAAGCTCATGGCGGCGTTCTCCGCCGCCCCCTGCGGCGCGCGGGTGAAACGCCAGGCCCCGGCGCCCGTGCCCATGAAGCCGGTAGCCGCCGCTGTCGCCGCCGCCGCGCCTGCCCAGGTGCCGGTGGCGCCGCGCAAGCCGCCGATGGCGCGGCTGAAGGCGCAGAGCAGGATGCCGGCCAAGTCGGCGAAGCCACGGAAGGCGGCGGGTCCGCGCGCGCGCCTGGCCGCGCAGCGTGAGGCGCCGCCGCCGTCCCTCTACACGAAGCGGCCAAGGGATTGGGTGAAGCAGAAGCCTTCAGAGCTTGGCGACTGCACCACCATCATGCTCCGGAATATCCCCAACAAGCTCAGGTAACCCGGCCGCCCCAGCGATCATCACAAGTGCATGGACATGCACACTAGCTGCATTATTTTCTTAGCTTGTTCTTGGCGAATCTTGCCCCCCATAGATTGATTCAGTGGTTTATCATGTGTGCAGGAGAGGCGACATGATCAGTTTGCTCGACGAGCAGTGCGCGCGCGCGAACAGGGCCGCCGGTTCCGTCGTCGCAGCCTACGACGTTTTGTACTTACCGATGGATTTCAGGTGATGAATCTAGATCCTGCTCACTCTTTTTTTTTGCTGCAATTTTTTAGGGGCAAACAAACTGCATGAAATTAAGTCTGAAAAGAAAACGAGGCTTAGATCATGTCCCTTTCACTTTTCTTCTTTTGGTACATACAAGAACGCAGATTTCAGTTGTCCTTCTCCTGAGAAAAGCTATAAAGCAAAGAAGACAAACAAGACAATAAAATTTCTAGTAATGTAGAATGGTTTCTTATAACGGACACTAATGTTTAATATTTGCTGCATAGTCTTGGACATGAATCTGGCCACATTATCTAGTGCAGTGGATGTCCTATCTCATTTTGCACACGCGACTGGTTTCTTGATATTTTGGTGCAAATTTGCATTGAACTATACTAGTACACAGTACTCTCTATAGTTTGAAAACACATAAAAGTAGGAAACTGCACTTTGAACATAAATAGGCAGGATCCAGTCGTCCTTGTTCTGGAGAAAGCTAAAGAACAAGGAGACAAAACTGCACAAGTGAAGTTGAATGCATGGTCCTTGGGGAAACAAGTTTAATGCTAGAATTTTTGTTCTGTAACAACAGCTTAAATGGAACTTTACGCTATAGGCCGTGTTTAGTTCCGGATTCGGGGTGGCCGAATCGGCACAGTGCCACCCCGAACACTGTAACACTTTTGTTTTTTATGTTAATAATTGTCTAAAAATTAATTAATTAGGCTTAAAATGTTCGTCTCGTAAAGTACAACAAAACTGCACAAATAGTTTTTGATTTCATCTACATTTAGTACTCCATACATATGTGATGGGGAATCTTCTTTTTGCATAGTAAAATTTGGAGGTGAATTTGGGGAACTAAACAAGGCATAGCCAATTTTGGTATGGAGCCCTTTGTGCTGTTTAAATTTTCTTGCTGGCAGACTTGGCCATGGCCACTATAGGTTAATTTGTTCCTGGCGTTTTCTCGCTGACAAGTTTGGCCAGTGCGTGCATTTTTCTAGGTGCAAATTACTCTAATATTTCTTAAATCTTAAGGCCACTAATGAATTCTGGAAGAATAAGGTTAAGGAAACTGAAGTTCGACAGTAGTATTTTTTTCTCTTTTGAACACGCAAAAATGCTGTATTGACTCCTCCGTGGAAAGCTAAAAGACAGAGAGAAAACCCAACAGAATGAAACTTTGCCAATGCTTTTTTCAGAATCAACAAAATAGATGGTTTTTTACATTACCCTTTTCCTTTCTGTACATATACGGAGTATGTACATAAATGCTGTCGTTATTGTTCTCGAGAAAGCTAAAGGACAAAGACAAAACAGCATAAGTGAAATTTGGTGCTAGAATTCTGCATTCCTTTCTGGAGCAACCAGTGCAAAGCTGATGAAAATTAGTAGTAGCCAATGGTAGCATGCATAGATCACTATTAACTGATATGCTACTGTCGTAATTTATTTGTCACTTTGTTGTGCACAGATATATATAGAATATACATAACATATAGCTTGATCGGTTATATATGTTTCCTGCATTTTCTTGGCCAACAGCCACAAGGTCGTGGGTTTGTCACCTGTATTTTTTTTAGATGAAATATGAACATTTCTTTGCTGTACTTGATACTTAGGGGCCACATGAATGAAAGCTGTAAAAATAAGGTTAAGGAAAGTTCACTTTCACAGTACTTTCCCCATTCTTTTTCTTCTTCTGTACACACAGCAGACACAATGACACGAATGCTGGCCTCAAGTCTGTCCTCTCTCCTGGTTAAAGCTAAAGAGCAAATAGACAAACACAACACAAAATGAAAGTTGATGCCAGTGATCTTTTGGAGCAACAGAATGCATAAGTACTAGTGATCACCTGTTGTGATAAACTGATGTGGCTGTTGTGGTGCTTCTTTCTCGAAGCCGATTACTACTGCTGTTAAACGAGCCCATGTAGGTGATATTGTGATGGAATTCATGATTTTGTATTGATGTGCAGGAAGGAGGCCAACTTTGGGTACGCGTTCATCAACTTCACCACGTCGGAGGGGGCGAAGGAGCTCTACTGCTCCCTGCAAAACTGCGGCTGGGAAGTGCACGGCTCCAAGAAGGTGATCAGGATCGACCAGGCCGCGCAGCAGGTGCGTGTGTGGAGTAGTAGTAGCTCTGTGCTACTAGTACTTTACGCAGAAAAAACGCAATCATGAGGGTGATTTGATGTGCCTGCATGCATGCGATGGTGCCGTGATTGGCTGTGTGGCTGACTGATTTGACTGATCGATTTGCTTGGTGTGTGCGCAGGGCAAGGCGATGCTGGTGAGGCACTTGGAGCGCATGAGTCTGGACTGCGACAACGACGACTTCCTCCCGGTGCAGTTCTCCCCACCGCGCGACGGGGTGAACGTCCCCGCCGCGCCTCGGCGCATCCGCAGGGTCGCCGCCGGCCGGGGCACGCGCACCACCGGACCCAAGGCCAAGGCTGGGCTAGATTGCTAGCTAGCTAGCGCCATGGGGCTAGCTCTAGCTGCTGCTGGTGGTGGTGGCCGTGGAGGTGGACGATGGATGCAGACAGGCATGGACGGTGAGTCCGAAGTCCGTCAGGTATGCCTTCCCCTTCTTCCTCCTGAGGAGGAGGGGTAGGCTGGGGGACTTTGGACGGGAGTAGTAGTAGGTCGATGAAAGTGTACTGTAGTAGTACCTGTTGAGAGTGTAGTCTGTACCGTACTACCGGCCGGGGTGTGGAGTGGTGTAGTGGTTGTGCAGCATGTCTGATGCATGTGAGCATGTCATGTGTACTGGTAGCAGTCTGTGATGTGTGCTAGTAGTAGGGAAGGGACGTCTGAAGCTAGGGCAGCAGCAGCAGCTGTCTAGCTAGGAGTAGGGTACTAGGAGGAGGAGGAGGAGGAGTAGGCAATGTGTGTTTCCTGTTGCTGGCTGGGCTCGTTCATGGAACTGGTAGTAGTACTAGCATGCATGCATGCATGGGGCAGCTTGCATTGCATGGCCATCACCTGTGTGTGGTGGTGTTTGGTGTCGTTCCCGAAGCACAAAAAAAAAGAGAGAGAGAATCTCTGTCTCTTCTGAGGAAGAAGAAAAGGAAGCCGCCCGAATCCGTGGTGCCATAATGGCACCGAGCCGGGGATCGTGGTCAAACAGTTACCACTCCGGTGAAAGCTGTGTCCGAGCTCTCGCGTCTCGCCCCGTCCGCCGAGCCGAGCCTTTCTGGCTCTTTCTCTGCTTTCGCCAGCTGCGGCGACGAGCCAACGACTCTCTCTCTCTCTCTCTTGTTCGTCGTCGCCGATCGGCCTCGGTCGGGCAGGCAAGGCATAGCCGCACAGGATGGACGTATGTATGCACTACCTTGGACCGTTAGTCCGGCCGATCCGTCCACCGCTGGGGCGTTGTTTTGGGCTGTCTTGTCTGTCTCTTGGCGACTCCTCCCCGGCCGGATCGGGCGCTGCGATCAACAGCACTTTTGGTCCGATCCGTGATCTCGCGTTCACCGTCCTTTTCTTCCTACGTACTACTACTGTAGTAATCTTTCTTACAGTATGTTTTTTCTTTTGAAAGAACAGGAGGGACTCAGGGAGCCCCTACTGAAGATTTATATATTAAAAAGTAACCAAGCAGATTACCAGGGCAAGCAAAAACAACAGGAGAGACCTCACTAAAAGCATCCCCGGATTAATTAGGTAGAAGCAAACGTTCGTACAGTACAGTAGTTCGGATGGATCGGCAGGCAGGCAGCAGACACTTTTGTTTTGTCTCTGTTTGGTTGCTGCTGTTGCGTGGCATGCATGGTCAGGCACCTTGGCGATCATATATGGGCATGGGAAATGGCCACGGTCGTACCACTAGGACACGAGCCAACTGGAACGACCCGTGTTGCGCTGTGCCTGCTGAGAGAGTGCATGCACAGGGCAGGGCAGGGAGTGACAGGGTGCAGCCACCGTGCACTGCAGGTGGAGGGAGGGGCCACCGAGAATTCCCGAGTACTACCACCCCAATAGTACGTACGGCGGATCGGGTCATACAAAAGGCAGGTAGGACCGACGGACGGGTTGGTGGTCCTGGTCCTGGTGCACCAGAGCAGTGGCCCCGGACAGCTGCACTCTTCCCTTCCTCCTGCGCTGCGCCTGCACGCCGCGCGCGCATGGCCTGTATTACATGTACGGTGCGGGCCGTGGAACAAGAAAGGCTACTAGCGCCGCGTGCGTGCCCGTTGCTAGCTGTAAGCTGTAGCCAACGCTCCGGCCGGACCCCTCCTGCGTGCTACGGCTGCTCGCGTCGTGTTGGAAAGGAGTGATCGGAACAGGGGACGGACGGACGTACTCGTACGGGGGTCGATTCACCAACATCCATGCCTAGCCCTACTGCCTCGGTCTCGGTGTAGTACTGTACGTACGTACGGAGTACAGTACTGTATTATACTCTTACTATTAGAGTAGGGTGGGTATTTTCAACTGCGCTCTGTGCCACCTTGCTGATGCTGCTGCTGCGTGTGCGACGTGATTGACCTGTGTTGTGTGTGTGACTTGTGATCGACGAGACAGTGTCAGCGGCTGAAATCGATTCAAGATTTTTGAACAAAAAGACGGATCAGAAGCGAAGCGCATCGGATCGTTTTTTGTTTGGAAGCTCGTGTCTTGTCCGTTGCTCGCTCTTCTCCTTGGTCTCGCCCGCCCCGCGCTGCCCCCCCCCCCCCCCCCGTCTGCCTCTGCCCGCAAAAGCCGAAAGGGTGCAAGTGCAACCAAAGGCAAATGGCGCGTTTGGTTCCCTTCTGAACTCATTCAGCACTGCGCCAGCGAGCCAGGCCCGTAGCAGCCATGCTAGACGCGTTCAAGAAGTTATGTTTGGTTGTTTGTTTGCGTTGGGCCTGGCTAACTAGAATCATTGTTTGGTTGCCCGAATATGCAAGCCTGCAAGGCATTTTCTAGCTCGCGCATGACACACGCTGCACCAGCGGAACCAGGCCCGCTAGAAACGAAATCTATTTACGTATCCGATGAGCCATTCTCGACCGTCGCTTTTGCAACCCCGGGGCCAGGCCTGATGTCTCGTGCAGTCATCCAATCAGGCGGAAGTTGCATCCGCTGGGCTAGGACGGACGTGATACAAGGAACCAAACGCACCCTAGCTCCCCTGCCGCACAGCTACCAGATCCTGGAAATGGAGTGAAAAAAATCATGTAGCACTTGTCACGTCACACTGTAGCAATTTTGTTTTTATTTGATAATAATTGTCCAAACATTGATTAATTAGGCTTAAAATGTTCGTCTCGCAAAGTACAAACAATTTATGTAGACATGGTGTGCAATTTGTGGTTCCAGAAATAAAAAATATGTTAGGCAGAACTACAAACCTCACAAAATTTTATATATGTTGGCATAAAGACAATTTAACAATTACAATTATTTCTATAAGAGGATAAGGACAAAGATTTAATATGTTATAACACAAAGACAAATAACAAAATATTAAATTAACAACTAGTCAATGGTACATTAGTGTTGCCTGAAATCATCTTAAATTTCAGACACGGAAAAGTGACAAAATAAATACACATCTCACACCCCTAAGGAGTCAACTCGATCATGTCAAGTTTGACCTAATATATAAAAAATTGTACTAATATTTATGATACAAATAGATTAATCATATCATTTATTTCTATAGTAAACTTATTTAGACTTACAAATGTCAAAGAAAAACTAAATCTAGTCAAATTTAAAATTGTTTGATATTAGGACGAAGGGAGTAGCGAATTGTCTGATTAAAAAGAGAGAGATAAAGAAGTAGTCAATTCATGGAGTGGTATTAACCTATTACTGTATCTATGATGGAGATGGAATCCAAAACCAATTTTTTAAGATTTCCCGTCACATTGAATCTTACGTACATCATGGAGTTCTAAACGAGACAGAAAAAAACTAATTACCATTTGATTGAGAAATTACGATACGAAACTTTCGAACTTAATTAGTTCATAATTGGACAATTTTTATCAAATACAACGAAAGTGCTACAGTAGCTGAAAGCCAAAAAATTGGATCTAAACGCGCCTACTTATCACTTTATTTCCTGCATTTTCTGACTAAACAGCGGCCGCAGTAGTCCTGCCTCGCCCTGCAAAACTGCGGCTGAAAAGTTCACGTCTCCAAGGTCATCAAGATTGGGCAGGCCACGCAGCAGGTGCAGGTGTGTGTGTACGAATTCAAAAAAGAAGAGAAGCAGAAAGGAAACACAATCATGACGCTGAGATTTGATGTGTGACTGCGATGATGGTGTGATTGATTTGAATTTGATGGACCGATTTGGTGCCTCATCATTCACTTCACTAGGAGGGGCTGGGGTGCGACAAGCAAGGAGAGTTCTCGCCGCCCTGCCGCCGTGCCCAGGCGCATCCGCAGCTCTCGCCGGGCGCCGGCCGTCCGAAGCCTGGCTATAGGCTCAAATTAGATCGTTAGTCCGATCCGTCCACCGCTTCCCGTCTCCTACCCGCCCTCCCTTTCATCTCTCTGAGCTTGTTAGTTGACGGCGGCCGGACTAGCCATACGACGTCGACGCTGTATTGTGTGCGAGTGCGACGATCCGCATGCCCAGCAACGTACTCGATCACTCAGGACAGGATTAGCGGCCAACAAACAAGGAGCATGACAGAAGCGAGCAGCGGTTGCGGTTGCGGATCGATCGGGTCATGGCCTGGGACTGGGAGGAGTCGAGTGGTCCTGGTGCAGCACAGTGCCCAGCCGGTTCCGCCCTGCAGGCTGCGCTGCGAGCCGCGTGCCGTTGCTGTACGGAGTAATACAGCTGTAGCGACTCCTGTGCAGTTCTGGACTTCTGGTTTTGCTTTTGTCTTTCAATATGTAGGGGCGCAAGCGCAAGTCCTTCCTGTTGTTTCTCTCTCTCTCAAAAAAAAGAAGAAGAAGAAGAGCTGGGCTGCGGATGGATGGATGACGGGCGGGGAGGGCTGCTGCTTTTGCACTGTCCCGTTCTCTTCTTCTCCTTCATTTTATCTGTTTTTTTGTTTCGCCCGTGATAGTGTTCGAGTTCAAAGGTAAAGCAGCATGCTCACTCCCTTCTGCTGCCGCTGCCAGTCTCGCGGCCAGAAGGCACAAGCCGCCAAAAGCTGCCTGCGCAGCCAAGTGGTACCGGCACCGCCAGCAGATGAGCATACTACTGTACAATTACAAAGGAGAATGTCCTTTTGGACGCCTCACCCCACACATCTCCCGACCGCGGGCGGCTCGGAATGCTCTGTTTAATCCGATCGATCGATCAATCGCTGCTGCTGTTCTTCCCTGCCTATCTGACAATTAACCGAGCCATGCCACCTTCAATTCCTTTGCGGTTTTGCCCAATCTCAATCTCAATCCGCTCACGTTTTATTTATCCAACAGAAAAACGGTGCACTTTGCCGCCCCCATGAAGATGGTACTCCTTCCTTCCGATCTAAAATAAACAAATTAAAGGCGTGTTTGTGTAAGCGCTTGCCGTGCCTTTGTTGTAAACCCGTTCATGCAGATTAAGGTTTCATGGTTATACGTATATGCTTTCTAATAAAGCTGGATGTGAGCCTTGATTTGTTTGAAAAAGAAACAAGATCCGATCCCGGCCATTTCTCTAGAGGCACTCTAAGCCCTACCCGGCCGAGAGCAGAATTCGTGCCAAATCGGAAGAACCAAAATAAAACTCCATTTTAAATTCGACAGAAATTATTTATTAGTAGAATTTAGAAATCTATCAATATTTATGACATTGGATAATAAAATATCATTAGATTCATCATGGGATATATGAAGACCTTGACAATCTAGTCTAGTGGAACAATTTGGCAAAACTTGCACTACGTACGTACAATAATGACTCGGTCTATACGTGAAGTAAATCAGAAGAGCGCACTTTCTTAGATCAAATACCAGCAATTTCCTAGTGCACTATATAGGAGCATGTCGTAATTAGTCCACATGCATGAATGCAAGATAGCTATCAAAATAAGCTCAAGGAAAGTATTGTTTTGGCTTTTTAAAATGCGTGCATTAAGTATATGTATAACAAAATCTATATATTTTTTCCTCGAATACGCATGGTCATGCGTAGCACTGCATTAAGGAGGCAGAAAGTTTAAAGTACAAGAAAAACCGAAACCAGCCGCAAACACCTGAGAACGAAACAAAGAACAACGGGAACCTATCCTGAGACCGAAACCAGGGCTGCGAGAAAAACCGAAAAAGGCCTGAAAACCTGAAATAGAAACTGAAACACCTGCTCTCGCACCGCGAGACTAGCCGAACGCCAACTCCGCCAGGCCCTTAGCCCCTGCCTTAATCCACCGATCGGCTTCCGCCCGAATGGTCTGCAAGAGCTCGTCCAGGGAAGAGGGCGCTTCCCGAAAACAATGGGCGTTTCGCTCTTTCCACACTTGCCATGAGACGAGGGCGAACAGGTTGTCCGCTCCGTCCCGCCTGGAGCTGCTCCAGAGAGCGCGCAAGGTGCGCCACCAGCGTCGCGTCGTCGGGTGGCCTAGTGGCGCCTGTTTTCCCAAAGCAAGTGGTGATGGTGTGCCACATTGTTGGTGAAGGGCACGGGGCGAGGATGTGGTCTATCGTTTGGTCCTGGTCGCAGGGTAGCAGCGATCAGCCGCTTAGAGTCCATCCCTGCCCGTGGGTCCGCCCCTGCCTTCGCGGAAGGCGAGCCCTAGGGGGATTTCACTCTTTAAAGGCGCCCCCGTTTTTCCCGATGAGGCGGGCCCGTTGAAATTTTAGCCCCCCCTGAGGGGTAGGGATCTTTCGTTATTTGCCGTCAGAGTCCCTCTCCAAAATGCCCGGGCTGGAGAATCCACTAATGGCGCTCTGCAATTTACCCAGATTCCCGGGATCTGCCCAAAGCCGTTCCACAGGCGCCACGAAAATTCTTGTCCCAAGTCTTTGGTGTAGTGCCGCGTTACCCTAAAAAGATTTCTTCGTTCTGGCTGGGGTGAATTGGGCGAATACGGTGCTGGTCCCCCTAAGGCCTCACCCCTCACCACTTATCCACCCAGAACAGGGTGCTCCGGCCCGTTTGCCGAGCATGTGAACGTGGATGCCTTTAAAAAGTCCCGCACCTCCGGGGGGGGTCTGATCGGGAGCCGCTCCAAGCCTTCCTGTCAACCTTCTGTGCCAAGCCACTATCTGTAGGGGGTAGCCGGCTAGCCCAGGTGTGATTCCTAAACCTCCTGCTTTAGTCGGCCTCGACTGCTTCCATGCCACCAAGCATTTTTCTCGCACCAAATTTATCCCCACCGGCCCATAGGAACTTAGCAGATGCATCGATCTCGTTTCGTGCCCATGCCGGTAAGCCAGCCATCATTGTTAAAGGGGACTGCCCTG